>BPLS01000366.1:408539-457452 GCA_019656275.1 Rhododendron kiyosumense | reverse complement strand
CCCCCCCCCCCCCCCCCTTCTCTCTTTTATAAAAATAAAAATAAAAAATCTAGAAAATTGGGAAAGAGGGTTTGGATGGATTTAAAGGGCAAAACACATTTGCTTAGTATATAGATTGATGCTCAAACACTTCACAGCTTCCCTCCAAAGTCTATTTTAACTTTTTCTTAATAAATATTGAATTTGGTCTCCTTTAAAAGGAACTGTGGTTACCTTGCCAAAACTGCAAATCTAACAGAAAAATAGAATTCCAAATTAGTTGTTTTGCCGTTTTGATGAGTATAACTATCGTACTCTAAACATAGAGGATGATCCGCTACTTTTCCTTCATCCTGTATCTTTAGAGGACCAAAACCCATCCTCAAGTGGAGGAGAGTTTCAAAGGATGGGATAGTGGAGAACAGTACTCTAAAATAGAGAAATGGATGTTGGTTGGAGATGCACTTATTGGGTTTTCCTGAATGCTGATAGATATAAGCATGCCTAAAGAATTTGATAGGTATTCAGAAGTATCATTCCATATGGGGAAGCATTGCAGGAGATAGTATGGAAAACACTCCTTCCTATTTATATTTACATTTGTCTCAAGGCTTACTGTTGCTTAACTTCGGGTTTGGATCTGTCGCTTCTATTTTTACAGGTAGATGCTTTGACCACGAAGCGTGGAAAGGAGGGGGCCTGGGTTGTTGAGCGGCTTTTGAACCAGGTCTAATAATCTACATCATGACTCTTAATTCACTGTGCACATGTTCTTGTCCTGTGTCACCTGGTTGCTATTTGGTTTCATATTTTTGCATTCTACATAATCATTTGGTGTTGCTTGAAAAAAAAGTGTAGTCAATTTGCTTTTGGTTCAGTTCTTTTTAAGGAGATTTGTAAACTGAATGAACATGAGAGTCAGTTGTATCTTTGCATGTACATGCAAGTATGTTAATCCGGTTCATATGTAACTCTCCTAACTTTTATTTGCAGGGTCTTATTCTATTTAATTCCTTTTAGAAATAGGTAATTCATTTATAACACGTCCCAAAAAAATGAAAAAAGGAGATTAAAGAGATAGTTGAGTAAAAGAAAATTAGGTCTTTTTTGGCCTTTTGATTTTAAGGTGCAGAAGTTCAGGCTGTAAGGGTGTCTCAGGCTTCTTAATGGGAAGTCAATGTAAAGTACCTTATGACTTATTAGAAAATTATATATTGAGAACTAGTTTCCTGCCGGGATTTTTGGTTGAAAGCAATGCTGGGGCAGTAAGAAAGGTGGGAAGAAAGAAAGGAAAAAATGAAAGGGAATACTCCAGCTTGCTTATAGACATGAAAACTTTCACACACTTTTTAGTGTAATAGTGGGGAGCAAAAACTCTTTGGAAAGGGAACCAGCCCGAACCGAGCTTTATACTGATTGGTTACTTCTTTGGTCAGTGGATCAGAAATTGAGGATTGAACCTGCTGTAATGTAGTTCAAGGTCAAGGGCAGGTCTAATGAAATGTACGATAAACCCTAATGCTTACTATTTAATACTATTACTGATATGCAATTTTAGATGAATTCATATCTCATTATTGCAGCTGTTGATTGAGCTAGATGGTGCAGATCAGAGACAGGGTGTTTATGTCATTGGCGCTACAAATAGGTGAATCATGGTTTCCTTGTTTCTTAAAGCTTGCGTCAATTGCTATTTTTGTTGTTTTCAATCTGCCATGATCCATGCGGGCATAATCTTGGTAAAATATGTTGCAGACCTGAGGTGATGGACCGTGCAGTCTTACGACCAGGAAGGTTTGGGAAACTCCTATTTGTCCCTCTTCCAAGTCCAGATGAGCGTGGCTTGATCTTAAAAGCTCTTGCTCGGAAGAAGCCTATAGATTCCAGTGTGGA
This sequence comes from Rhododendron kiyosumense, assembly GCA_019656275.1. NCBI lineage: Eukaryota > Viridiplantae > Streptophyta > Magnoliopsida > Ericales > Ericaceae > Rhododendron > Rhododendron kiyosumense. The sequence continues at coordinate 455,580 of BPLS01000366.1, read as the reverse complement.
TTTAATTGCCATTGGAAGAGATGAAGCTTGTGAAAACCTTAGTGGAGCTGATCTTTCTGCACTGGTTAGATACTTACATCCATTTCGATAATTTGTTTTTGGATTTTGAACCCCTCTGGCTGTGTGTGTGTGTGTGTGTGTGTGAGTGTGAGTTGGTAGTTGCTTGGCTTGTGGTTGGGGTTTTCCATAATTGCTTTATATGTTTTTGTCAATGCTAGATGAACGAAGCAGCCATGGCTGCACTTGAGGAGAAACTGACAGCCCAAAGCAATTCAGATGCCACAACCTCATTGACTATCCGAAAGGTACATTTTGAGCAGGCCCTGAAGAAAGTCTCTCCATCTGTCTCAGAGAAGGTATTACTCTGTTATTTTAGTATTCTCATACTCAGTGGAGACCATTTTTTATTCTAGTAGGGGCACCATTAAGTTAAAGGATTATGCTTTTTATTTGCAAATAAACAGACTACCCGAAAGAAAAGAAAATAACATATTTCTTAACGTACATATACACAGCCATTGGATTTTCTCTTGGTATAACTTTCACTAAATTTTAATACCAGATGATTCAACTTCTACGTCAATTCATTGTTGTGCCCATGACACCCAGATCACACATGCCCACCCAAACGCAAAGAAACAACGGTATTTGCGTTAATTGGCAATTGCCTACTCCACGGACAGAAGGTTTGTATTATGGAGGATTTTACGGCCACTCAACTACCACAACTCCAGTGTACATCCCCTCACCAAATCACTGTTTTTCTTTTCTTTTTTTTTTTTTGAACAGCAAAGAAGGATAAATTTATTAATCAGAGAAACATTACAATGATTAAAATGATAGAAAGTACAAAGCATCATAACGAATGAAATGCATCTCAATCGACACCCAACCTGCCCAAAAATTACATGCTGCTAACTACCCTAAGAGCAGACTACATTAAACGAATCAAAACAACAGCAAATACTAGAGAGTGACACAACCCTAAAGCATTTCAACATCAGTCCAGACCACCGCCCAACCTGCCGGTCCCAAAGCCGCCGAGCAACCCAACAGAGAAACTTTGCACCAACAAAATGTACAAGAGAAATCTCCGGAAGATTGGGGTCAAATCGCAAATCCAATCAGTGTTTCTTTTGGTACAAATTGAAAGCTACACAATAATAGGTTTATAGTTGGTATGAGGTGGTGCTCTTCTTTATGCATGAGCCAAGTTGAAGCCAAGAAATCGGATAATCCCAAATCTGGTTCTAGGCAATCTTTGTCGGATCTTTAGTCTTGGCACTCCAAACAGGTGCTGAAATCCAACATTTAGATTTTGTGTACTGTATACATATCCTAGCCACAAAATGTTTTCAAAATATGCATTATTGGACCCTTCAGTCTAACAATCATGGCCTGAATTTGTTTGACAAACATTTCCCAAGTATGATTCCAGAAAAAAACAAAGATTAGCAAAAGTTATGGCAATTCATCCTCTTAAACAATAAAATGAGCATATTGTGCATACGAAGAAGTAAAGTATGAAACATTACACATAAAAACAACAGTTAAAGCTGGGCGTCCTGGACCTAAGGTGGGCCTGCTACTGGATGCACATGTATGTTAGGCTGCGTTCTTGTAAACTATATGTCTGAAACTTATTTCCATATTTTTTACTTTTCGTAACTTTTTGTTTAGCTTTTCATCGTAATTTTTGGGATTAATTGTTCTGCTCGACAAGACAAATCGGAAAAGTATAAAAAATATGGATGAACGTTGAAAAAATTCAAATAAAACGGCACTTAAAGACAAATAAGACAGCTGTTTGATATTTTTTTGGTCTTTAGTAAATTTTTTTTTTTTTTTTTGCTTTCGATCATAATGTTGTACTTTTTACTTGTCGAGACGGATGATTAATCCAAAAAATATCACTCGCATGTAATAAAAATTCAGAAAAAATGAACAAAACACACAAAACGAAGTAGAAATTAAGTTTTCAAGAATGGGACCTTAGTCTTAAGCTGCAACTCAGCTTTTTCCACCTATCTAATTCATGAACTTGTTTGGGGTGCAGCAAAAGCATTACTACCAACTCTTGACAGAAAGCTTCAGAGCAGCGTGAGATTAGGCTTAGGATCAAAGTTTTTTCAAAAGCTTTGGAGATAAAACCATGGGGTTTCAAGTTGCCAAGAGCAATTAAACTATGGAAGCATGAGTGGCCATTTCATCCCGTGTTTGTGTGCTTTGCTGTCTTCTTCCTCCATGTAAGTGTTCTTTAGTACCTCGTAATATAGCTTCAGTTCGTTTAGGTAGAAAATTTTGTAGTTGATGAAGAACTAGGCGTATACCACCACAGCTCAAAACGTTTCTTCGGGGAAGTCCCAATTCAAAGAAATAGCTGGAATTAACCATGAGTTCATGAGAGAGTTTACTATGATTTGGCTTGTATTGGTACCTAAAAAATTTCAAATTTTCTATTTGGGTCGAGTTTTGTCAATGGATTGGAGAATATCTAGGGTTGTACATGTCAAATTCAACTGGAATATACATTTTATATTTATGGATATAATTGAACCAAGCTGTTCGTCTTCTTTCCCCATCGTTTGGGTTGAACATGCAGTCTAGCTTATTACGGCCACCCAGGGCTAAAAAAAAGGGTGGGAAAATATACCCTGCAGGGGTTTAGAAAAAAAGGATTCATGAACTAAAAACAGCACTGTTGAAGAAAAACTCGAGTTCAAGTTGCCAAATATAAAAATTCATGATTGACTTAATTTCCCTAGGAATTAATTTATTTTCTGCTGGTGCTTGATTCCCGAAATCACATTTCTATGAATTATGTTTTGCTTGATTCTGAACATTGGGTACTCTTCATTTTCTTTCTTTTCTTTCGTGAATGAAGAATAAGAAAAGGGAAGTAAACTGGTGGTTTGGTGGAAGGGATAAAGAGGAACAAGATTGTAACAATATGTAATTAATATAAATAAATAAAAAATCATACAACTACATGAGATGATTGTTTTTTATTTTACAAAGATAAAATGTAGTTTGAAAACTCGGACCATTACAATTTCTATTTTACCTACTCACTTTTTTCTTGCACACTACAACAATCATCTCTATTATCCTCTCTATCACTATTTAAGAATTATGTAAAATGCTGCATATATACCTATATAGGTTCGAATCTACGGCTTTGTGTATTGATGTACAATGAATGAGGGCTTTGACCTGAATTGGGTCCGTTGATTGCTTCTTCTTCCACACTTGTTTCTTCTCCTTATTTTCGTTTGTACTTTGAAGTGGGCAAATAACTCTTTGAAACTCTCATTTGTAAAATGGAAACAAACAACAGAACACTCTGGTGCCTTAATTTTTTCGTCATGAACAGAAGGGGCTGAAATTTAGATCTGTTTTCGTCGTTGTAGTTGAAAACACATGCATCAATTGAGTAATTGCTCAATATTTTGTTTTAAGTGTTGATGCACAAATCAGATTTTGGAAGGTATAAAGGTGTAATGGGTTTGGTTCTTGGAGGAGAGAGAAGAAGAGGCTTGCATCAATAATATTTGTTTATGTTTTCCTTTGCTAGTGTGCCTAGCTTCTTTTGCAGAGCTACAATACCCTTTTGTAAGAGCATGTATACCAGGTGAGGTAAAATCCCTTTTGTAGCTATTTTGCAGAGGAAAACAACAAAAAACATGGTGCAGCAGATGAGGTAAACTGGAAGGGGAAATAGCTTTGTTGAAAATGCTCGGTAGAAATACCGATCTACTGTTCATCATGTATTCATTAAACAATTAGTTTCTCTCTCCTCTCTCTCTCTCTCTCTCTCATCCAATGGCCTGCCTTTCTCTCCTTTCACTGATGTATATTTTATGAATATACAAGGAATAGAGAGAGGATGATAGAGAGGCTTGTGTAGGTTGGAAGGGTAAACTGATTAGGTAAAATATAAAAGTACCTTTTTGAGTAGGTAAAATTACTATCGTTGATGTACATGCTCTAAAATACCTATATTGATAGCTAGGCTGGTACAGTCTCCTTTTTTGAGAAATTCCTCTTTATTTTATTAGAGTTGAGCAACGGACACAAAATACGATAACATGATACGAATCATTAGCAAGCTAGGGTTGATCATTTCTGACACGAAAATAACATGACTCGAGAACACGAATTTTAAATGGGTCGGGTTCGGGTTGAACAAGCAAGACAAAAAATTAACACAATGAATACGATTACTTATCCGTGTCACAAACAAATCATTATTCCACAAATTGACTTGTGCTATGGATTTGAAAAATTAGTATGAAGTATATGGTAGACCTGGGCAATGGACACGATAACACGACACGAACTAAACACGAAGTTAACGGGTTAGGGTTGACCATTTATGATATGAAACACAAAAATGACACAACTCGATAACACGAATTCTAAATGGGTCGGGTTCGGGGTCAGGTTTGGGGGTTTGTGACATGAATCTGGCTGATCCGACACGAATACAACCCGACTCAACCTGTCATCCAAGTAATTTTAACTTAAAAGTGTGATATGGAGAGGTTGGTGTACATGCTCTTAAGGTGGGCAGGCATAATTAAGTTCACCCTCTGTAGTTGATGTTCTTGAGGTGGGCAGGCATAATTAAGTTCACCCTCTGTAGTTGAATTCGATATAGACTGATGGTGGTTTGTTGACAATGAGACTTCAGTTCATCATCATCTTTCAGAACAAAGAACGCATAAACTAAAAACTATGGCAAAAAGAAAAAAATGGAAATGAAGAAGTTAAAAAATGACAGTTTTGCTCTCTTTGTTCGACTTATCTTATTTATCTTTAACTTTGATCCACTTTTTAGTACTTTTCCTTTTTCCTCGGTAAATACGAATGATTAGTTATAAAAAAAATTGAGAAATACTAAAAAATTGCTAAACACCAATGATATCAACCGCACCATCGTTTGGAATAATTAATTTAGTTTAAAGTTTATCGGACACCCATATTCTAGGACAATATAAGCCTGTTTACATGAATTGCCCCAAAATCAAAGCAAGCCACTCCTGAGAGAAATAAATGAATTCCAAATATCTTGGGCAAATTCAAAGAAGATTTTCCTGTATGTTCAAATAGAACCAAGATTTCATATACGTAGTGGCCATAAGGCAATAACAAAAAATTTAAAATTTTAAGGTTTAGAAGTATAAAAAAAGTTCAATGTAAATTAATACCCGGCGGAGAGAAAACTTGAGGTGATTGGTGAGTTTTTCTTTTTGTGGAATGAGACAGAACAAGGTCAGAAGGATAAAAAACCACTAATCAATCAATCAATCAATATACTAAGCAAATGTATTGTGTGGTCTCAAGACTTCAAGCACCCATTCCTAATTAGTCAGATTTTTCATTTTTTGAAGGATTAAAAACTGTAAATCATCAATCAATCAATATACTAAACAAATGTGTTGTGTGGTCTCAAGCCTTCAAGCACCCATTCTTAATTTTTCACATTTTTCATTTTTTGAAATTGAAATTGAAATTGAGAGAGAGAGAGAGAGAGAGAGAGAATTGGGGAAAAATTATCAATGCCCTCATGGGCATTGCCACGTGGTGGCTTAACTTATCTTTCCATCAAACATTTGTATCCTTCCCACTACAAAATGTGGAGTCCACAAAATTTTTTTTGTTTGTCCCGTGTATCAAACGGGTACAACGCTTATTTATACAAAGCCATTGAACCGGCCCTACTTGCAATCAAAACCGTATGCATTATATGGACAAGAAGCAACCCGGTGGGATCATTCAATACAACGGTATGAACACGATATAAAGGCAAACCCATGAAATTACCCTTAATATCAAAGAAAATCTCTTAAAAAACCCTCCAAAATCTTAATCTCATAGTTCTTAATTAAATTTTGATGATCTGAACTGCTTAATGTGTTTAGAACGTAATTTTAAGGGTGTCCGTGAGAAATTGGCAAAAAAAATAACCGGGAATGGCTTGATTGGAGCAATTTTTTATTGAACCGTTCAATAAAGTTCAATAAAAAACTGTTCAGATGAAACCCTTCCCGATTTTTTTTTTTTGATTTCTAGTGGATACCCTTTAAATCACGTTCGAATTACTTTGAACGTCTCGGATCATCCAAATTCGATCAAAAACTTAGGAGTGTTTTTTTAAAAGTTCTCTTAACTTAGGAGAGTTTTTTTAAAAGTCCCAATCTCTCTATCTATCTATAGAAATAGAAATGTATTGAGGCCTCAATAACTTCCAAACCCCATTCCTTTTTTCCTGAATTTTCTATTTTTTTAAACAGTAAAAAAGCCACCACTCTACACGTGTCCCACCCAAAGGCCAAACAATAACCAAAAAAAAAAACCCACGTCTTGTCCCATCCATTGACTAAATGGAAAAAACCCCACGTTCACGTTCAAATACTCAGAGGACACTTATGAACAAAACATAAAAAAAACATACCAACCACCCACTTCCACACTCTCCCCACTCCCTCGTTCTCCCCACTTTTTCTCTTCTTCCACTATTTAAAGTTTCAATAAGCTCTTCTCATGCAACTTCTCCTCACTTTTCCTCTCCTCCCATAATTTAAAAATCCTCATAATTATTATCGTAATTGTGTTTAATGTTCACATAGGTACTGGGTGAATATTAATTCTGCATTTTCTGTCTTTTGTTAATATCTGGATTTGATTTTCTCAGAAATCAAAGGATAACCCTGCAGATTCTGATGTAAGCTTATGGACTTATCACCTTAGTATCTTTTTTAATTTGTCTGTTTCAGCTGAGTTCTTATTTTGTGGTAAACTGTTTTCCAGGCTAAGGATGCCGATGCTGACGACGACGATGATGTTGATGACACGAAGGATGCCGATGAGGCTGCACATGTAAGGATTCTTCCTACTTAAGTTGTTTTGATTCAATTCTGTATTAAGGTTCCGTTTGTTTTGATTTAAAATGTTTTGCAATATAAAATATTTTTTTAGAAAATAAACTTCAAACTTTTTATTTTCCGGTGTTTGGTTGGTAATTGAAAATATTTTCAGAAATCAACAAAATAGTGTAAAGAGGGAGGGGGGGGGGGGGGGGAGATACGAGATCATTGGAATTGAATGTGGGTCAAGACTGACAATCAAGGAAACTGAGCAATGAGAATTGCAGTAGAAGGCAACGGATTCATTTCGGAAAATAACTTACGGAAGATTTAAGGGTAAGTCATTTTGCATTCAATTGATGGAAAATGTTTTACATATAAAATATTTTTCTCATTTTTTACACAACCAAACGCTGAAAAATAGTTAAAACATTTTACCGGAAAATATTTTACGTCTAAACAAATGGAGCCTAAAAATCAATGATTTTAATTTTTGTCCACGGGTAGTTTATTGCACCATAAAAATTGGTTTTTGAATAGGGCATTTTCGTTATAGGAAAAATCCATACAGCTTCATTTTTTGGGTGACACCGAAGGGTGTTCTCCCTTTATTTATCAGAATCCATTTTTGTTCCATTCATTACCAAAGTGCTTAATTTCCCCAAGTGCTTCCCTTTCCTCACATTTACTTATCTGACTATACCAGAATTGCTTTTATTGTTTTTTGTTTAGTGAACCAATGCTTCTCTTTGAAGATTGTAAAAATCAGTTTTTTAATAAATAAAAAAGATAAATAAAACTATACTTTTTGTTTTTGTTTGTTTAATTTATAACCGTAGATATAAGTGTCCCGTGCGTACATCAAACACGTGATGTCAATTAGCATTGTGTCCGTTCAATACACGGAGTAGGAAAAAAACCAATGCAATTATTTTATGCCCTGTGCATTGAACGGGCACAAATGCTATCTATCTATCTATATACCAAGGAAATGTATTTTCTCTTCAAAAGCTTCCAAACCTTCAATCCTAATTTTCTACATTTTTTATTTTTTTTGTTTATAAAAAATAGATAGAGAGGGAAACATGGGGAAGTGGGGGGAGAGAGAGAGAGAGGGGAACATGGGAGGGGGAGAGACGTGGGGACTGGGGGTTGAACATGGAGAATAAATCATTCTATATTTCTCGGGCACCATCACGTGGTATTTCAAACTTATTTTTCATCACAAATATCGTTTTAATCCATGAAATGTGACCAATACTAGCGTGCATTGAATACAGGATTGAAAAAAATATTAAACTATCTTTTTTTATCAATTATTGTTGTGCCCGTTCAATACACAAGGCCAAAAAAACCGATGTCATCTCCGGTTGATACACGGGGCCAAAAAAACCAGTGTGATTTTTTTTTATCTCATGCATCGAACTGGCACGAATGCTAGTCTATCTATCTATCTATCTATCTATCACTATAGTATAGAAATGTGTTATGTGTGTAGGTCTCTTAAGCCTCCAAACCTCCATCCCTAAATTTCTAGAATTTTCAATTTTTTTAAGTTTTAAAATTGGGAGATAGAAAAGAGGGAAAGAGAGAAGACATGGGGAGAGAGAGAGAGAATAGGTGGCGTTCCGGTTTCCGGAAAAAGAAACTTTTAGAAAAAGAAACTTTTAGAAAAAGAAAGTAATTTCAAACTCAAAAATTATGTATTTATGTAAATGATTTTTCTACCAATATGGATCTTATTTGATAGATTTCATCAAGATCTTTTAAACGGTGTAAAAAAAATTGAAAAAATATTTTTCATTTACATTATATTTGAATTTGAAATTACCTCCATTTGAAAAAAAGGAAGTTTTTGTAAAAGTGGAACACCCTAACGTGGGGAATATTAACCCAAAAAAAAAAGAGAGAACGTGTGGAATGGGGATGTCTATGACTCTATGGAGAGATTTTAGGGAATAAATTGTATTGAGCCCGCAATATGTATAAGACTTTGCTGACAAATGGATTTTATAAAAAAAAAAAAAAAAAACTCACCCACGTACACAGATTGACTAGCGTTGTTTCTGTTCGATGCACGGAACAAAATATTTGTGTGACTCCGCTACCAAAAATCATGCTCGCACAAAATTTATTGTTTGTCCCGTGCATCAAACGGGAATGACGCTAGTCTATCAATATCCTAAGGGAATGTAGTTGAACTCTCAAAAAGCCTCCACACTCTCAATCCTTAATTTCTAGATTTTTCATTTTGTTTAAAAACAAAAAAACCCCACGTCACCTGTCTCACACCCGGGAAATTATCCCCACGTCCATGGTCCATACCCCATGTTAGGCAACTTTCATACCCTCCCTCCTTTCCAGCATGCCACCTGCCCACTACAACACCACGTCCACCACGTCTAAGCTCCCCATCCCCATTCTTTTTAGGAACAGGAACAAAAAATAAAAACCCCACATCCTCATTTTCCCCTATTTTCCTATTCTTCTACTATTTATTCTTTCTCATGCAACTCCTCACCATTTCCGTATTGCTGCCAGAAGGTGAAGTTTACAAATTAATTCATACGTAGTAAGTTCACCGCTATATCTTTCTCATGTATCTTTATTTTCTCCACAGTTTCTCTCCTAATTAACGGAATTGATTCGAGTTTTTGTTCCGCAAATTTAAAAGCAAGAGGCTATGTTCAAAAACTACACTGCATTAGGAGATTGCTCACTTCCCTACAATGTTTGTTTAGTTCTCATTAATTGCTCAAAGGTTACTTAGCAAAAAAAAAAACTACTGAAAGGTTAAAAAAAATTGTATCCATGCACTTTTCTTGCCTCTATCTTTAATATTCCCACATTCCCTTTTTTAATGGTGTTTTCACTTTTTTGTCTCTAGATTTTGATTAACAAATTGTGATCACCAACATTTGGTTTCAGTGCTCAAAACTTTCATTTGAATTCATTTGGCAGGTTTATGGTCTTGACAATTGAAAGTAATTCAATTTTTTAGCAAATTCGATTAACTTTTTACTTTTTTGAAAATATTCTTAGTACTGTTTCGTAAATCATTTGGAATTGAAATTCATTTCGTTAACAGTAAGGTCATTTTTGCTGGCTAGAAAAGTCGATTGTACATTTTGATTAGAGAAGTATACTGACCCATTAAACATAGATTTCTAAATTGGCATTTAGTACTTACATTATTCACATTTGGGATGGCCATTAACTATGAGATCATGGTTACAAGTAGGTCACGGAACAAATTATCGACAATCAATTACAGTACTACTTAGTGGACCGTTTTTTGGAATGGATGATCGAGATTTTTAGGTTGATACACTAAAAAATTGCCCCACATTGTTTCTCTAGAGTATTTTTAAGTTCAAATTCAGTACTTTAACATTTTACTAGTGTTTGTGCCCGTTATATGCACGGACAAAACTAACCCGTTCTATGCATGGGCAAAACTAACCCGTTCTAGCATTTTGTCCGTTCGAACCTACTTTTATTAATTATTCAGTGCATCGAACGGGCACAACGTTAGAACAGGTTAGTTTTGCCCGTGCATAGAACAGGTTGAACGCTAGAACGGGTTAATTTTGCCCGTGTATAGAGCGGGCACAAACGCTAGTATATCCTATAGGAATGTGTTTAGGCCTATAAACCCTTCAAACCTTCATCCCTAATTTTTTAGATTTTAGATTTTCTTTTAATTTGTTTAAATTGGGAGGGAGAGGGAGAAAGGGTGGGACGCCAAGTCCCTGCAGTGCTTTCAAAGCACTGCAAACAGCAGCCAGAAGGAAAACGACACCGTTTCTTACATTTTGCTCTGATTCTCTCTGTCTCACTCTTTATCTCTTGGCTTAGAGCATATACACCTTTATCAATAAATAGGTAAAACAAAATAATGAACAATGCATATTTTTGTTTTAGCTATCAATTTTTTCTTTTACAATTACACCAACACCATCTATCTTATTTAACACCAATTAAAACATACATTTTCCTTCTTTCTAATTTGATTTAAACTGCTTATATATTAAAAAATTAGGTGTTTTAATTTTCAATCCGCTTGAGTCAATGTGAAGATCATATTTTTAGGTCATTTTATCCTAAATAGTCATAATTAATTTTTGTCTTCTCTGAGGCTCTCATAATTAAGTATTGGCTCTTTATTTGGGACCCTATAAAGCAAAAACTTAATTATGAGAGCCTTGGAGATAAAAATTAGTTATGACCTTTAGGCTAAAATGATCAAAAAAAATATGATCTTCGCACCAGTTCAAAAAAAAATTAGAGTACTTAATTTTTTAATATATAAAAAGGTCTAAAAAAATAAATACTCCAATTTTCAATCTGCTTGAACTAGTGTGAAAATCATATTTGTTTTGTTATTTTATCCTACTGGGTTTACTTTTCTTTATAGGGCTCTCATAACTAAGTTTATGCTCTATAGGATCCCAAATAAAGAACAAATACTTAATTATGAGAGCCTTATAAATAAAAATTAATTATGAATTTTTAGAATAAAATTATCCAAAAAATATGATCTTCACATTGGTTCAAGCGGATTTAAAATTGGAGCACCTAATTTTTTAGTACATAAACAATCTAAATCAAATTAAAAAGAAGGAAAATTTATATTTTAATTGGTGTTATGTTTAGTAAAATAGATAGTGTTGGTGTAATTGTGAAATAAAAAATTGAATTGATAGCTAAAACAAAAATTTGCATTGTTCATGAGGTGGTTTATTTTAAATTTTTAATTATTGGCGTACATGATTTGTGAGAGAGTGAGAGGAGCAAAAGGTGAATGGTTTTCATACTTGGCAATTGGCACAAACGGGGTTGTTTGATATGACTTGTTTGCTATGACTGCTGTTTGCAGTGCTTTCAAAGCACTGCAGGGACTCTCAGTTGGGACGTGAAAAGGTGGAGAGAGAGAGAGAGAGAGAGAGAGGGGGGGATAGTTTTGAGGAGACTTAAGTAAAAATAATCCAATGCTCCGGTTACATTTTTATGTGGTGGCCCAACTTAATTTTTTACTACATATTTATGTGGTTTTCACTATAAAGTATTTTGAAAAGAATTGAAGAAAAATAATCCAATGCTATGAATTTCCCTCATTCAATGGATTATCTTGGGCCAAGGGTTAATATTAACATTTCTTTATTTTGTTGATAATAATAGATTAATTCTGTTCTAGAACAAAACGAATGAAATTTATTCTATACTCGATAAGTACCTATATACAATCTCAGTTTGAGGACGTATGTCTACCATTACAGTATATAACTATCGGATCTGGATCCTCTAGGACTGGAAGGGCCAATTTCGGCCGGTTTTGGATCTTTTTCGAGCATGCATTAATGATTCAAATCATTCGTTTATTGAACACGTCGAGAACCCATTTCACACAAAAAATAATAATAATAATAAGTTGATCGGGAACCATTTGAGATGATTTCAAGATGAATTTGTTTTCAGATAAATGAGTTTAGATTTCGTTCCACTTTTTTAAAAAGACAACTTTTTGAAAAAGAAGGTAAATTTTAAGATAAAAAAATTATGTATTTACGCAAATAATTTTTCCACCACGCAAATAATTTTTCTACCAATATGGATCTTGTTTGACAGATCTCATTGAGATCTTTTAAAAGGTGCAAAAAAATTAAAAAATTATTTTTTATTTTCGTTATACAGAAATCTTTAGGTAAAAAATCTTAAAATGAGGACCTTATATACGGACCTCCCCATTTCTTGCCTTTCCCAATCGAATTTCAATAATCCGAGCCACTCTGACTCAATGTGTTTAAAACGTGATTTTAAAAGTACTCGCGAGAAATCGGCAAAAAAAATGATCGAAAATGGCTTGATTTGAGCAGTTTTTTTTTGAACCGTTAGATAAAAAAGCATACAAAAACTACTCGGATGAAGCCCTTCCCGGTCTATTTTTTTGTTAATTCCCAGCGGGTACCCTTAAAATCACATTCTAAACATATTAAGCAGCTTGGATCATCGAATTCGATCGGGAAAGGGAGATTCGCATTTTATTAAAATAAGGTAGTCCTTATAAGAAGGGGACTCTTTCGTTATATTTGAGTTTGAAATTATCTTCTTTTTGAAAAACAAGATTTTTGGAGAAAGAGGAACGGGGCCTTAATGGATTTGTTGATTGGAAACTATTTTAGTTACGTTCTCATCTTGTTTCTAAAAAGTGAAGCGTTTGTATGATTAATGCAGGCTCGAGCAGAGCCCACACAGATCAAAACTTGCATTTAAAGGACCGGAGAAGATCAATCTTGTTGGTTTCAAATTTTACTTTGTTTTTCGGTCATTATTCTATATCTTTTTCCAATTATTATTGTAACAGCCCAAACCCTTAAGCACCACCATGAAATACAATCACCCTCAGGTCAAATTTTAATTCTTAAGAAGTAATCCAAAACCAAAATATGGTGATTAACACCTTAATATTTATGTTGTGTAAAATTCTCGATCAAAAACATCAAGACCTCAACTCCGTATAATTCCCTTGAAAACTTCCTCCCAACCTTCTCTTTGTTCCGCAAAACTAATTAGGAAAAGATTTTTCTAAACTCTTCCCTAGCTCTCAGACAAAAAGGAAAACTGAAGTAAGGAGAGTACACTGTATAAATTCCCACTGCTCTTTTAACCAATCTTTTTCCCCTCCAACAGAAGAAAAAAATGCCCCTCTCAACTAACCCAATTCTCTTTCTCTCTCTTTCCTCTCCCCCCCCCCCCCTTTTTCCTCCTTTTATATACTCCGTATAAGACAGAAAACATGCTCAGCTATTCCATTAGGTGTCATTTGGTGGACAAGTGTTAATTGCTTGTTTGTTTTTTTCTTCTTCCTGCCCAACAAATAAACACATCCCATGAATGCACTCCAGCACACAAACACCTGACGTGCACTCCTCCACAAAAATCAACACCTACACCCGGCTATCATGTAAAATAATATCAAAGTCCACATAAAATAACATCCTCTTTTAATAGGATTAATTCTTTTCTTTTCTTTTCTTTTAAAATAAGGACTTGGTCTCACAATTATTCTATTTTGCTAATTATTAATTTTATTTATTTTTCTATCTCTTTCCACTCATTATTCATTCTTTAATCATTATCTTATTTTTCTCTACCCATTACCAAAACTAAATACCCAAAATTACAAAACTGATTATCTTATTTCTCTCTCTATCTATTACCAAAACTAAAATACCCAAAATTACAAAACGAGCAAGTCTGCGGATAATGTTTCCGGATGCTTCAGTATATAGAAAAACAAAGAAAAAGAAATTATGAATCGTACTACTCCACCAGTTTTCCCCCAAAAATGAAGAGTACAGAGGTCAAAATTTGAGAGATGAGGTTTGACCTATTTTCCAAAATTGTTCCCCAAAATAATGTTAGACACAGCCCATCATCGTTATCCGATTTTATCGGAGAGAGATTGATTAGAAATTTAAGAATCCGTTATATGTATAGAGAGAGATTCATCTGAGATGAGAACCCCTTTCAGGTTTTTGGCTATCGGAAAAACTCGTTAGGCGCTTCCTAGGTGCACTTGATTGGTCGTTCTTCGAATTCTATTTCCATTGTTTGAATCAACTGACCCATGACGAACCCTATTGATACGTTTGCCAGAGATTGACCCGGAAACTACGCTGTCGGAGTGAGCGGGAAGGCAAGGCGTGCATCAACATGGTTAATTGCACGTGAAGGGCCCAAAAACCGACGGAGAGGAGTTAGAAAACTGCCGGATTAGAGAGAGAGAGAGAGAGAGAGAGAGAGAGAGAGAGAGAAATTATACGTTTGTTTTTCGATAGTATGCAAAGGAAAATCAGGAGATTACAGAGAGAAAAGCATTTAGAGAGAGAGAGAGATGGGGGGATGTTGTTCAGATGTGAGGGGAGGGCAACAGGCGGTGGGAGGGGCCCAGCAAGCGACAGGGAATAACGGTGGTGGTGGGAACAACGACGCTGTAGACTTTTTCTTCAAGACCAAAGGTCTTCACGCTCTCTGCACTCCAATCGAGGTATAATCCTGTAGAAGAATATGCATATACTGTATACATATGCAATTACCACCACACAAACCCTGGTGGCGATTGTCCTTTTGGCAGACGTCGACACGCAGTAGATACATCTCTGTATGCAATTACCACCACACCCCAAACCCACTGTTGTCTTCTCCCACGGTGGATCCTCTGTACCCATGTATTTTGAGTGTTAGATTGTCTGAGATTTTTTTTATTCCCCCCCCTCCAAAATTATGTGATCCAATGGCCCGGCAATACATTTCGGCATAGAGATACAGAGAATTTGGGTAGAGAGATTACGCTGCGTCTTCTCCCCCCTAAAATTGGTGATGATATAGTCGCTATTTTTGGTATCATCCTCGCAAGAATGAAAGCATGGAATTTTATAGTGCCTTTTCATCAACTTTTTACAGCCCTTTGGGGGTTTAGTGAGAAAAGAAAAGAATATGAAGAAGAATTTTTTTGGGAGAAATGATGGGGATGTCTGTTCTGTTTCGCACCTTTTCACATAAAAGGTGATGACATATTTAGTGAGAAACCATAACCTTTCAATGGTCATGAAATCACTTAATCCAATGGGGTTGTTAGTCCCCTGGTTTACGTTTCGGTAAATCACCCGTTTGTTGTCTTTCAAATACAACAAAATCATGGCACTGCCTGAGCCAGGTCCACCTATTTGGTTTCCATGGGTGATGTGAAAGTGCATTTTGCTTAACACATTCGAGTCAATTCCTTTTGTTCGCCATTGTTAATTTCAATTCCAGATCCCATACTCACATGAATCTCCAGCACCTTTGCTTATACGAAACTTATTCAATTGAAGGAAGTAACCATAACATCAGTATAAAACTGAGCGGTTTCTGTTTGAAAATA
The DNA here is from genome assembly GCA_019656275.1 of Rhododendron kiyosumense. Classification (NCBI taxonomy): domain Eukaryota; kingdom Viridiplantae; phylum Streptophyta; class Magnoliopsida; order Ericales; family Ericaceae; genus Rhododendron; species Rhododendron kiyosumense. The sequence goes on along the minus strand of BPLS01000366.1, from coordinate 439,785 downwards.
TCTAGGCATATTAATGAGAGTAACTTCTATAACCGTTAGATCACTTTATGTTAAATTTATAGCCATCAGATCATTTCTTTTTTAAAAGATACAGAGAATATTCTTCTAGTAAATTTATCCCTCCCTGTACTCACATTTTAGGCAATATATATTCAAATAGAAAATTTCTCAAAATGATAACGACGCTTTGTGGAGATTATAACTATTCTGTAGAGCAATTGGGTAGTATAAGCAATTTATTTAAATTGAGACTGATACATTCCGACCTGCCTTTAGGCATAGGAATCCGCTAGTATTATACGTATCTTGATATTTGGCATGGTGTTGAGCTTTTTGATAGATTATTTGAAAAAGAAAAGCTGGGTCTTTCTTGCACATTAATTTACTATAAGAAAAATGGATTTGTAAGCTATTTTGCATACAATACGGCCAATACCGTTTATTTCTGACCTGCTGGAGGAAACGGATGAACAACAGACTTGGTGTTGGACAAATTGCTTTTAGGTTTGGGGTGTATTGGTGTTTGGGTTCAAACATTAGGTGTAGGTTGGGCTTGGCCCTTGGGAGTCTTGTTTGTGTCTTGGTAACAGGTGTTCTTAAAAAACAAGATGCGAAGAAGTAGGTTTAGATCTCGCAAGAAGAAGTTGCTCAATGCATTTCTACTCCTACTGTATTGTATGCATGAAATTATTTTTGCGGATCAAAAAAAAAGTACTTGAACCGTACAAAAGCCATTAAAAAAAAAATGTGAATGGCAAGAACAAAGTGTTGTACACCAAATGAATCAGATGAAATGTGCTGGAAATGGATATTTGATTCCTCAAAGACATTTTTTGTTGATGAAAGCATTGCAAGATTCTCAATGTTATGTCCTTATTCGCGAGTTAGACTTCTGTAATAAGGCAGAGCTGCAGCTTCCAGACTTGGAAGTCCTTGTCACAAAAGTAGGGGGGACTCAATGATTGTAGAGATCTTTTTATTTCTGGCCAGCTTGGCATGAAAAATATGACTTAACATCTTGGTCCTTTGAAATTAATTTTGGCCCGCAACATGAGATGCCGAGTTGAGTTTTGTTCATCCTCCACTTAAGAGGGTGAACATTACCTTCCTTCCTATTGGTTGAAATGGTGTGGATTCCACCATAAAATGATGTTATGGTTACCAAAAAGTATATTGCGCAGGTGGGACCTACATCATTTTAACCAATAAGAGATAAGGTAATGTTAACCCTTTTTTAAGGAGGGTGAACAAAATTGCACTATGAGATGCCCTATTGTGGACTTTATCACCAGGTCCTATTAGCATCATACATTCGAATGGCTGTTATTTGACTTTACGATTTCGACCTTCTATTATAGTACTCCCTCCATTCCACAAAGATGATCCACTACGAAAAAACGTGCAATTTTTGGATAAAAAAATAAAGTGCTTCCTTGCGTAAGTTCTCAATTTTCTTACACCATATAAGAGATCTCAATAGTGCAAAGAAATTTTAAAAATTATGCATGAAAGTTTTTTTTCCATCAGAAAATTGCACGCATTTTCGTAATGGACTATTTTGTGGGACGAGGGAGTTGTACTCTTTTTAACTTCTGCCCTTTCTTAGAGTTAGGATTTCACATCAAACACCTGTGACCCTACATACTTTTCTCTTCTTTTCTTTTTTTTTCTTTTGTAGAGTCTGTCTACTCAATTTGTATTGCATGACGTGATAATGTGTCTTAATTAACTGCAGTTATCGTTATCAGCTACAAAATTACGCGACCGTGACATTGTTTCTAAGGTAAGCTTCTCTTGTTTAGAAAAATTGTACAGTCTAAGAGCTGTATTTTTTTTTGCGCAATGTCCCTATTCTATGTGTTTTTGCTTACTATCTTAGTTGTGTTCTAGTGCCATCTTATTATGGATTCATCACTTTTGTTTGTCTTATGAGACTGTCATCATGTTTGTGGCTGACATGCTTCATCCCTATCACAATGCTTAGAGCAAGCTCTGCCATACCCGCTTTGCTATTTTATTTTTTGTTTCACTGTAATGCTGACCTTAGAGAAACTAGTATTGGGAGTTAATATGAAAGGTGCAAGAATATTACTACAAAGAATGCTAACCAAGAGCTCGTAATAGTTGAACTCCTTTACCCTTTCCCTTGCGGATTTGTCACAACAATTTGGTCGGTAGAGGTTTTCCCCTGTATTGGAAGTAGGGTGCACATTGCATGTGAGTAGCCTCTATGGGTTCTCATGAAACATTTGATATTATGGCTGTTTAGGCTTTGTGAAGGTATTTTATGTCAATCCTTGTCCTAAGGTCATTTAACTTCAAGGATATCATTTTCATTACAGAGTGATCCTATGGCAGTAGTTTATAAAAAAAACATGGATGGATCACTTGAGGAGCTTGGTCGCTCAGAAGTGGTAATGAACTCTTTGGATCCTGCATGGATTGAGAAAATTAATGTTTCTTATCAGTTCGAGATACTGCAGCCCTTGGTGTAAGTTTTATGTTTACTGCATTTCATTGTTATTAATTACTTTTTCCTTAAGCTTAAATGCTTAATCTATCCAAATGTCTGCTCATTTGTTCCGGCAGCTTTCATGTGTACGATGTTGATACAAAATACCACAATTTACCTTCGAAGGTATGTTATGGTCTTAGCTTGCAGGTTATTTTTTCTTATCATTTGAAAATTCACTTGGCTTCACTATCGTAGCTGAGATGTGTTCTCAATTTGCTAATGCTTCAACATTTGAATTACGTTGCCTTTTGTAACGATTGAGCATTCACAAAAGGGTAACTACGGGAATAAGTGCCTACATCAATAATTTACTTATAAGTTTAAGTAGCTTTTCAGCATAGGCATTGAACAAAAAGTCGCAGTAGCTAAATATGAAAAATACGGTGTCTTGCAGATGTTGAAGTTGAAGGATCAAGAATTTCTTGGTGAAGCAAGTTGTGTGCTCTCTGAGGTAATTGCCTTTGAACAATCAAAATGCAACCTGTTTATTCTATTTGATCCTTCTGCCAACTTTTTTGATGGTATTATCTCCGACATTATTTTTCAGATTATGGAATTGTTATGTAATGTGGTAACTTGTATCCACTTTTGACAAATGAAAATGGAAGTGTTTGACATGTTTGGTTGCTTGTGTGATGTTCGCACTGAAGTGGCAAAGGATTGACCTTGGAAAGACTGAAAACATTCTTAGGGCACTGGTTATGTTACTTACGTTTGAAAGAATCATATGTTCTCAGGAAGTAACCCAATACATGATATGACACAACACTGACTCCCCTGACACACGTTTTCAGAAAAACAAGACATCACATGGAAACAAACAATAATAACTAAATTTTTTTATTTGTATGCCTGAGAACATTGATTTTTCTATGTTGTTGCTGTTACGAATCTATTTATATCTTCCTATAAAGCACCGACACCTCTAGAAGTCAAGGTATCGCAGTGTCGGACACGAGGACACCGCGGGGATACGTACGTGGCGTGTCCCATAATTTAATTTGAATTTTTCATGGGGACACGGCTGGGGACACGACGGGGACACGGCAGGGGCCAAACTGTAATTTTTTTAAAATTTTTGGGGACCAAACTATAATTTTAAAAAAAATTGGGGGTCAAATTGTAATTTTTTAAAAAAAATTTGGGGCCAAGTTATAATTCTTTAAAAATTTTTGGGTGCTAAACTATAATTAATTAATTAATTAATTATATAAATAAATAAATATACACGTGGCGTGTCCCCCGCTGTGTCCGTATCCCCATTTTTTTAGAATTCCCGTGTTTCCGGTGTCGGTTTCAGTGTCGGTGCATCATAGATATCTTCTTTATGGAAATAGAAACAAACTACTTTGGTCATGTTTGGTACCATTTTATTTTCTGTTTTCTGTTTTCATTTTCAGAATTTTCAAAAGTTTAAGTTTGAAAGTTTGTTTGGTGCCTACTTCCACTTTCAAATTCTGGAAATCACTTTCACTATTTTCAAAATTTGAGGAAGTAACAAAACTCAACTTGCACTATTTTCTAAAGCAAAAAAGCAGGCTGCCAAAAAGGCTCCGCTACAATTCCTTGGAGGTCTTTTTTTATTTCCTCTTCTCTCTCTCTCTCTCTCCACCGGGATACAATAGAACCATCATTCACACTCTCTCTCTCTCTCTCTGTCTCACGGGATTGTCCTCAAATACTTGTGTTTGATTCCCATGACATTCCAGAATAGCGTTGAGAATCGTAGCTGTTTAACAATCATAGCGTTGAGAATAGTTGATTGTTGTTCAAGAAGATGGTACTCAAAGTGAGGCAATTGAAACTTCTTATTATTTAAAACTAAAAAACTGCATTTTCTAGAGCCTGGCCTCTTCAGGCTAAAAATTGGGGGCCGGAAGCGATAGCTTCTTCGGCTTCTCCTCTAAGCCGGCTCTGCGTGGTCTATCTACCCGACCCTTTCTTTCATATTATCAAGTATGGAATTTGTTTCTAACGTGATTCCAAATGCTAGGATGACTCTCTCTCTCTCTGTCTCTCTCTCTCTATCGTTTGGGAACTAGTGGAGAAATTTGCACGAGAGACCGTTTTAGAAAAAGTAAAAACTGGTTTCAGAAAATTTATTTATTTATTTTTTTGCAAACAGGTTGACACAAACATGTTTTCCGCTTTCACTTTTTTTTTTTAAGAAAAGTAAAAAACGGATTTCAGCAAATAAAAAATATGAAACGGAAAAGTGGCAGCGTTACCAAACATAGCCTTTGGATTCCTGATATCAGAAAAGGAACACAGATAAATGCTTATAGATGCACATTATTGATTATTATATCTTAACTATTTGCCTTCAAGTTTTTTTGCTTCAGAAATTTTATATCTCTCATGTGTTTAAAAGTGATAAACAAGTGTTGCAGCTTAAGTATCCAAGTATCCAAAGTACCTCGGTTTTTAGTGACCACAAGAGGCTTCTTTGTGACTTTGTCAAGTAACATAACGTTGATCACTTGACATGTAATTTTCTTGTAAGGCAAACCCTCACATGTTTGTGCCTCTCTCTAGAATCTGTTGAATTATTGTGGAGTGCCAATGAAAGCGCAACAGAGCATGACCCTGAATTTTTCATTGTCTAAGGTCTCTTGATGCATGTGTCTCGCTAGATTATTGTGTGGCTTTTGCCCTAATTTCATTCATCAAGTATGGGTCCATTTACTTTAGAATTAGCCTTAGTCAAGCTAGAGCAGCATGCCAAGTCACGTGCCAAGCATTTGGAAGTAGTTGCTTTCTGGGGGAGATGCTTTGTACCTCCCATGAGTTGGAAAGGCTTGTATATCCTCCAAAATTGTGCAGCATAAACAGGAGTATAGGCTTTGTGATCAAACATAGTGTCCATAGTCATGGGTATATGTACCAATTCTCTTATTATTTTCGAAGAGGCTTTTCCTTGTAATTATCTCTCTCATCTGTCCTTACAATCTTTGTGTACTGGAGGCTAACTGATTCTACTTGTATTCTGTTATTTTCTTTGAATCCTATTCAGATCCTTGTCCTATTGTATGTCTAAATTTTCCTTGCTTAATTCATGACAGATAGTTACTAAACAAAGTCGGAGATTGACTCTAAAGCTTCAGAACAAACATGGGCGCAGTGGTCTGATAAACTTGGGGACACTTACTGTCCATGCAGAGGAAACTGTTGCTTCAAGGAATGCTGTTGAGATAACATTTCGTTGTTCACAGTTGGAAAACAAGGACCTATTTTCCATGAGCGTACGTATATTAAGCAGCTGTACTCCTGTGCCTATCTGGCCATGAGTTTTATTTTACTTAAAAGAGTTGTTTGGTTTCTTACTTTTCTTTGATTTACTCATCTTTAGGATCCTTTCCTAAGGATTTCTAGGATTGTTGAGAATGGAGGTTCTGTACCAATTTGTAAAACAGAAGTTGTGAACAACAACTTGAATCCACTTTGGAAGCCTCTATCTCTTACTACACAGCAATTTGGAAGCAAGGTAAACTTTCTTCTTTGGATTATTCTAACTTGCCCAAAGGGTGTAGGATAATAGGTTAAAGGTGCATTGATATCCAAGAAATGTATATTGATATTTGTGAAAGTGTATTAATATCCATAAGATATGCGTTGATATCCGAACTTGTTTGGAATTATTGGCATATTGTCCTCTGCCTAGTGGGCGGAGATGGCAAGACCGTTCTTCTTTTGAGAGGCCAGAACTGAATTTGTTTGGGTTTGGTGTCTGTTGTAGTCCTACATAATTGGACAAGGAATCTAAGAGCTTTCTTTGATGTGATGGCCCTCAGTAATAGTCATTTTTGACTTGTAAATGAAAGGACACATAAATATCATTTCAACAAACAAGAAACATTTGTGATTAGAACCCAGAATTTTAACCAATATTCTAACTTAACTGATATCCTTTTTTCTTTTTTTTTCACATGTTGATTGATAGAATTTTAATATGGTGCAGGAAAACCCGTTGGTTATCGAGTGTTTTGATTTCAATGGCAATGGCAATCATGTATTAATCGGGTAACTGTTGAGTGGATTAGGAGTCAATTTTCTATTTTTCTAGTAATTGTTGCTTTTCAGTAAGTTCCTTCTTTATCATTTTCTGTCCGGGTCATAGCACTAAAATTTGCATTTTATTGTTTATAGTAAACTGCAAAAGTCAATCGCAGATCTCGAAAAAATTCACAACGAAAAAGTTGGTGCAAATCTTATCTCGCCACCTTCTCGTCTCCGAAATCATGAGAAGGTATTTTCTTTATACTTGGACAAGGTTTTCAACTATAGTTACGCAGCCCTCGTTTCTTAATGCACCTTGTACTTTTGTGCGTATAGGTTCTGAAGAGCCAACTGTTTGTGGATAGAATTGTTGAGAAGAAACTGAACAGTTTTCTTGATTATATCTCTAATGGATTCGAGCTTAACTTTATGGTAGCTGTTGATTTTACTGGTAATTAACTCTTTGATTGCTCAAGGAACTGGTAATTAACTTTTGTTGCTCGCTTCATACACTGACGTTCATATTTTTTGCAGCTTCAAATGGTAATCCGCTAAGTCGAGATTCTTTGCACTACATTTATCCTTCAGGGAGGTTGAATGCCTACCAGCAGGTAACATGATGTGACCTTGATTGTTCCCAAACCTAGGATCTTCCTTTTATCAGAACAATATGAATTTTGCCCAGCTTCAATGGTCTAATAAAGCAGGATAATGTAGTCATCTTGGAGATTTCCCTATGTCATTTGAATCGCTATGGCTGTTAGTCAGTATGATAAAATTGTTTGGCAAATATTTGATACAATAATCAGCACAACTGTTTAAGGTTGGTAAGGGTTGACTTCCTGATATTTTGATGAGTAGATTTTATAATAAGATGGCACTATGAGGCCATGCCTCTCTAATACAAATGGAAGAATAGAACAAAAGGGAAAACACCAGCTAATTCAAGATAATTTTTTTGTACACAAGTAAAAGGAGGGATGGTATGGTACATGAAAACATTCCATGAAAGTGTCTAGGAAAGGAAAATGAACGGTGTGAATCTGAACCGTTCATTTCCCTTTCCTGGACACTTCTTCATGCAAAGTCTTCCTGTATCCTAACATTTTCATTCCATCATTATCTTCAGTGACACTTGATGTTTGCTTACTGCTGTTTTTTCCCCCCTCTATAGGAAAACATTTTTGTGCGTGTATAATTTATTGGCTGAACTCCTTATAGGCCATAATGGAGGTTGGGGAGGTTATACAATTTTACGACTCTGATAGGCGGTTTCCTGCTTGGGGCTTTGGTGGAAGGACATATGATGGTTCAGTTTCTCATTGTTTTAACTTGAATGGAGGTGCAGGTTGTGTTGAGGTAAAACTTTCTTGCAAGGGTTGTCCTCTTTTAATCTTGCTTAACGTCTACTTCCTATGGTATGGACCCTGGTGTGGCAGTCCCTGGTGAATCACGATCCAACAGGAAAACAAGAAGGAAAGAAGAAAAAAATAATGGTCCCAAAATAAGGCTCCTGGGTTTCGAACAAGGGACCAATTGTTTTTGGATAGGCTGCCATCACCACTTGACCAGGAAGACCTCTTGTGTAATAACACGGAGAAAATTATTTATATTATATAATCGTATTATATGGACAACAAGACCTGGTATTTGCATAAAATCCGGAGGCGTAAAGCGGCCGCACCTCCGGCTCAGGGCCAGCCCTGTTCAGAACTATGGCAATCCAATATTATTTTGTGTATTAAAGCTCATAAATAATAGGATGCAGTCGTTGTGAGGTTACTTTGGTTTCTTTATCTTTTGGCATTAATCTGCCCCAGATCCAACTTTAAAGGGCCTTATCAGCCAAAGATGCACCTTTACTAGAGGAACTATGTGGAAATGATATATCTTGCCCTTTAACTTACTTTTTTTTGGACCTATTATTTGTTGCGTTGTAGTACTAGATAGGAGTTTGACAAAGCCCTTTGTTTTTTCTCCTTTAATAGGTTGAAGGAGTAGAAGGCATCATGGCTTCTTATGCTAGTGCTTTGCATAACGTTACGCTTGCTGGACCCACTTTATTCGGTCAAGTGATCAACACAGCTGCCGAAATTGCTTCTCGTTCGATCTCCTACAATAGCAGCAAGTATTTTGTCTTGCTTATTATAACGGTATAGGACAAATGATAACAGATTTCCTTTCCATTTTCTTTTCTTTCTTATTGTTTTGGCACAATTATTTTACTTCATCGATTTTTCAGGATGGAGTTGTTACTGATCTCCAAGAAACTAAAGATGCTTTGGTAAGAGCATCTGATCTACCCCTTTCAATTCTGATTGTTGGAGTGGGTGGCGCAGATTTCAAACAAATGGAGGTATCTGTAGTTTTCTGTTGGATTCGTGATATTGCATGTAGTTTTCTGTTACTCGTAATATTTTGTTACCCTAGCCTTTTCTTGTGAACTATGAAGTGTTAATTCCTCAAAATCACTGTCTACGTTTGGTTTCTGGCAGATACTTGATGCTGACACTGGGCGTCGATTGGAGAGTTCTACAGGAAGGGTAGCTACACGAGATATTGTGCAGTTTGTTCCAATGCGTGAAGTGCATGGTGAGTTCATTCTTATTTTGGATTATACTATTTCAAGGACTTGAATCACTAATGACATTTAAACTTACCTTTGAAGTATGGAAGCATGACACTTACGTCGATGACATTTAAGTTTCTCTTGGTGCTTCATGCCTTGTCTTCGTTTCTAGTTTCTATCAATTTATGCAGATGTACGTACAAATCCAATGTTAGTTTTTATTCCTTTTTCTTCCTCTGTGCTACATTGAAAACCATTAGTTTTTATTCCTTTTTCTTCCTCTGTGCTACATTGAAAACCATACTCATCGGGTATCGCTTTAGTAGGTTTGGTGCAAGTAAATACATCTAGTTTGGGTATGGTACTTGCAAAACCCTCCCCAAATCGACTGTTGTAATCCCTATCAGGATCAGAAAATTTAAATGCCGGAATAAAACCTAGGCAATTGGGGACAGAAATAATAAATGTAAGAGATGATGGACGGGATCCAACTGCTGTCCGAATTGTACATTTGCAATACTGAGTGCGAGAGAGTCTTGTAAAAGCTAAGAATCGCTTGCCGGATTCTTTTGTTTCTCTTACCGAAAAAGTGCTAAGAATGGTCTGTTGACAACCTGATCTGGGTTTTGAAACTTAGATAAGAGGGAACTTCTTTCGATTATATACAGTGCTAGGTTTCATGTCCCCTCTTTCTTTCCCCCTCTGTCTCCTTCGATTTGTGTGTTTGTCTTTTAACTTGGAAGTTCTTTTCCGGTGTTTTTCCCTTTGTGCTTGTATGTGCAGTCAAGCTAACAAGTATTGTTTCGTACCTTAAATTTTTGTGTTTTTTTTCGGGGGCAGGTGGACAGATTACCGTTGTTCAGGGTCTATTGGAAGAGCTACCTGGTCAGTTCTTGACTTACATGCGGAGTAGAAACATCGAACCGCATGCTGCTAATTTGCCTCCAGCTCCTCCTGCTCGAGATCATCATCCCTATGGTGTCTGAATTTCACTAAAAAGAAAATCCAACATGTGGAGTAAATGCCTCTCGTTTCTTGTTACGATATACTGTGTACATGCATGCTTTTATACGTACTTGTATAAAGATGAACATATGTGGATAGTGAACAGAAAAAGAAAATTGGAGGAGAAGGACAGCAAAGAGAAAAAAAATCGTGCATGGTTGGGAAAGTCCAATTATCTTGGCTTCGCAAACTGCGATCAGAATTTTTTGTTGTTCTGGTCTGATTCTCAAATAGTGGTGACCTGCATGCAACATATATTTGTAATGTGAAATGTTGGAATAGAATACAATGGGAAAAATCTCAAGGGTTGGCCTGGATTTAGGTTTTTGCTTTTTTCTAAGAGTATCTCCAATGTATAATTAAAATTAAAAGATTTCTTAAGTGAACAATGTTGGTCCAAAGTATGTCTCACAATGGTATAATCAAACTTGACAATTCTTTAAACTATCCACAATGGCATAATCAATAGTAGTAATAGATTTTTAAAATTAATAATATTTGTGTAAAATATGGCTTACAATGGTACAATTATAATTAGCAACGTTCTTAGAAATAATTAAATTTTAGGTTTTAGATAACCAAAATTAGCTATCTTTTGTCAATAACTAAATTAAGTAGACATCACATGTTTCCAATCATATACAATCATTATTACACAAAACCACTCCCCCTTCCTCCCCCTCTCTCTCTCTCTCTCTCTCTCCAACAAATGTTTTAAAGAAAATTAAAAACATTTCCCCCCCCAAAATTGTTTTTTTAAACTGTTCTTTTTCTAAAAAACTATTTTGTTTGAAATTGTTTTTTTTTTTTGAAAACCTTTTTTTTATATAAAAACTTTTTTTTACAAAATTTGTATTTAAACAAAACTATTTTTTTAAAATGTTTTTTTTGGAAAAAATTCAAAAAAAATCTATTTCGATCAAATAGTTTTTATTAATTTCAAAACTATTTTTAGAAAAACTATTTATATGTTCACAGTTTTAAATTTTTTGTAATTTGAAAAGATAATGCGACAAGTTTTGGTTATTCAATTTTAATTATGTCATTATGAATATCAATATTGCTAGTTTAGAAATCTCTTAAATAGATAGTCAAAAATTGATAGGGTAACTTTTGATTATCCATTTTTGAACTAAAATTAGCAGCATTTTCTCTTTTGATAGTCAAATTGGAGATCTCTCTCTCTCTCTCTCTCTCTCTCTCTCTCTCTCTCTCTCTCTCATCACTATCACTAGACCCACCCACCCACTTCGTCTCTCTACTAAAAATAGTTTATTTATTTATTTATTATGGGCCATTGTGAGATTTCACCTTGTTAATTTTAGCAATATTTTTAATGGATGGGCAAGACATGAGGTGACGAGTTTTGATTATCTAATTTTAATTATGCCATTGGAGATACCCTAAAGGTTCTGGGTTCATCTTCCCTTGCTAATTTTTCACCTTGCCCTTCCTGTAAACCAGCCTCGATGGACATTTAACCCTTTATTTTTTTTTCTACCATATATTACTACCCCACCTTCCTTTGTAGGCTTATCTATTATTTCAAGAACTATAATTTTTTCATAGATTTTAATTTCGATCCTATTCTTTTGATTATTTGAATTTCTTACTTGGTTTTTGATTTGTTAGGGGGTTTATTTTTTTCTGTCATATTACTACCCCACTTTCCGTTATAGTCTTATCTATTATTTTAAGAACTTTAATTTTTTTTTATAGGTTTTAATTTCGTTCCTATATTTTTTACTTGTACCCCACCTTCAGTCATATTTTTGACTTGGTTTTTGATTTTGTTTCAATAGGGGGTTTATTCAATTACCAAGCTGTCCTTCAAGTTTATATATGATTATATCGGACCTCTAAAGTAGTAATTATGAAGTTAATTCCTAACTTATGTTAGATTTTTAACCCCTTCAGAATTTACTTTCAGGGTTGAAATGGAGTCCTCTCACCGGTAAATGATTATTTAAATCCTACTTAATAAATATAATTATTCGGATATGTTTGCAATGGTAGATCTATTATGCATGTTTCTGATAGGACTTGTTCAAAGTTAGTCTGGACATGGATTTAATCTAATTTTTATTCTAGCTTACATATCTGGTTATCCAATTACACATCTGGTTATCCAATTACAAAGTGGAGGGTATCCGTGTGTAGTATTGTGGTTGTTACTTCTGATTTTATGGGGGATTAATAGGCTTGCAGCCTTTTGTGTCCTCTTATACAAGTTGCTCAACTGAGGCATCATTTTTTCCATTCTATTGCTCCAGGAGTGCTTGCTGGGGATAGAAGAGGTCTTGTCCTTGGCTCAAGATTTTCTTTCAGCACTCAGCAGATATGGAAAGTTATAAAAAAGAAAATAGGGACCCAGACCTTCCTGCTCGCAAGGTTACGCATTAATCTTGCAGTTTAATTGATAGATAGGTTTGCACAATATAGTTCTTACTATTGACTTGTATTATTAATTTCTCACTTTTGTATAGTTAGGACATGGTTGCCATTGTCCGGTGTGAAGAGATTGCCCGTGATAAGTTGAGACGCTTGACCTATGATGAGGTTATGCATCTATCTGCTGTTTGGGTTGCTTTCCGTAATAAATGAGAAAATCATTCATTATGCATTTCTTATTTCTTTTTTCTGAATAGTGTTGGTTGGCATTGCTTATTTCTTTGTTCTGAATAGCGTTGGTTGGCATTACATTTCTTATTTCTTTGTTCTGAATAGTGTTGGTTGGCATTGGAGGAAGCCGTTCAATCTGGTCCAGTACCTGAACTAAGTCAGCTTGAGTTTTTAATGGCCAATGGAGTGTAACTGAAGCCCATATCCAGCAAGTCTTGTCCACAATGACATGCTGTTTTTGTTTATCTGAGCCGTAAAAACATACTCGATCTTTCATAGATAATAGAAATAAAGATGTACTCCAACCATCATAAGCCTAGGTTGCAAGGTTTTTTTTTAAAGGATCCCCAACCATCATAAATACTAACAATTCCAACAATTCTAGAGTTATCTCAGAAAGAGATACAATTACACTAGGACTATTCTTCATCTCAAGAGAGATACACTTTGTATCTTTTCCACAAACTCGTTAACATGATAAGCACATAATTAAAACTCTCGATAGTAATAAACATTTAATCAAGTAATGATGATGCTATGTATTGTTTGACTTCCCGTTTCCAAATTAAAGTACTCTGGGACTAATTGGAATTGATATCGTTGATGATGGTGCTGTGCATTGTAGTTAAGCACATCCTGTTTTGTCATAAGCCTAGGATGCAAGGGTTTTTTTTTTTTTAAAAGGATCCCCAACCATCATAAATACTACTCCCTCCGTCCCATTTTTATAGTCCATTTTCGTTTTTTGTGCTGTTCTTTCAACGCTTATATCTCCTAATTTACAATGTTTTTCATAATTTTGAAAACTTTGTATTATAGATCTAATCGAGAACTATCAAACAAGATCTATATTGCATATTGTTGGAGATTCATATTGAAAGATATAAGCGTTGAAAGAACGGCATGAAAAACGAAAATGGACTATAAAAATGGGACGGAGGGAGTAACAATTCCAACAATTCTAGAGTTATCTCAAAAAGAGATACAATTACACTAGGACCATTCTTCATCTCAAGAGAGATACACTGTATCTTTTCCACAAACTCGTTAACATGATAAGCACATAATTAAAACTCTAGAGAGTAATAAACATTTAATCAAGTAATGATGATGCTATGTATTGTTTGACTCCCGTTTCCAAGTTAAAGTAATCTGGGACTAATTGGAATTGATATCTTTGATGATGGTGCTGTGCATTGTAGTTAAGCACATCCTGTTTTGTCATTCTACTTCTTAAAAAAGCCTACTTTGGGTTACACTGTTATCATAATGACTACACTTTTTCTCTCAATGCACGTTACATTGGGTCTTCCTTTGCATCTGGACATTCTGTCTAGGTACTTTTGTAGTCCTTTCCATCTTCTTTCCTTTCTTACTCTTTTGGCACAATTGTTATCTTTTACGGGACCGAGTCGTTACTAATCTCCAAGAAACTAAAGATGCTTTGGTAAGAGCATCTGATCTACCCCTTTCAGTTCTGATTGTTGGAGTGGGTGGTGCAGATTTCAATTAAATAGAGGTATTTGTAGTTTTCTATGGGATTCCTAATATTGCATAGAGTTTTCTATTACTTGTAACTTTTTGTTATCCTAGCCGTTTCCTGTGAAATATGAAGCGTTAATTCCTCAAAATTCTTATCTATGTTTGGTTTATCGTACAATTCTTCTGGCAGATACTTGATACTGATTCTGGACGTTGATTGGAGAGTTCTACAAGAAGGGTGGCTACACGAGTTATTGTGCAGTTTGTTTTCATGTGTGAAGTGCATGGTGAGGTCATTCTTATTTTGGTTTATACTATTTCGAGGTTCGATGATATTTAAATTTACCTATGAAGTATGGACACGACACTTCACTCGATGATATTTAAATTTCTCTAGGCACTTCGTGCCCTCTCTTCATTTCTAGTTTCTATCAAGTATCAATTTATGCATATGTGCGTACATTTCCAATGTTAGTTTTTATTGTTTTTTCTTCCTGTGTGCTACATTGAAAACCATACTCATCAGGTATCAATATAGTCAGTTTGGGTGGAAGTAAATACATCTAGTTTAGATATATGGTAATTGCAAAACCCTGACCAAATTGACTGTTGCTATCCCTATCAGATTCAAAAATTAAATGCTGGACTAAAACCTAGGTCTATTGGGGACTGAAATGATAAATGCAAGAGATGATAGACGGGATCCAACACTGCTGTCCAAATTGTACATTTGCAATACAAGCTACGAGAGAGAGTTTTGTAAAAGCTAAGAATCGCTTACCGGATTCTTTTGTTTATCTTACTGAAAAAACGCTAACAATGGTCTGTTGACAACTTGATTTGGGTTTTGAAACTCAGAAGAGAGGGAACTTCTTTCAATTACATACGGTGCTACGTTTCATGTCCCGTCTTTCTTTCCCCTTCTATCACCTTCGATTTGTTTGCTTGTCTTTAAATTAGAAGTTCTTTTCTGGTAATTTTCCCTTTGTGCTTGTATATGAAGTCAAGCTAGCAAGTATCGTTTTGTACCTTAAATTTTTGTGTTTTTTTTTTTGGTGGACAGATAATGGTTATTAGGGGTCTGTTGGAAGAGTTACCTGGTCAGTTCTTGACTTACATGCAGAGTAGATCACATTACTGACTATGGCCAAACATTATTGCTTTTCGATCACTAAAGAGATTTGCTTTTCGGTCGCTAAAGAGATTCATTAGGTCGTATCTATTTCTTGCTGATTATCTATCTCTGCATCCCCATTTCGTTTTAAAGCTTTTTTTTGGTGCTTTTGAATAAATTTCATTTTAAAGCTACAAACATCTTAGAGTCAGGGTATCTAGATGAGAGAGAAGGAGAGATCTCAGTAATATATTTGATAAACAGAGAAAAGTCAAGGTATGCAACCGTTACCAATATATTTGGGGAAGATAAAGAGTAGGACTGGTAATGAAATGATATTGTGAACCAAGGAGTGTGAGTCTTTGAATAAGATGAATTTGAGAACCAAGTAAACGCCACAAAAATAAGGGAACTCTTCATTCGCGGATAGGGTAAGCCATGTGGGTCCTTGAATATGTACATCAGTATAGGTATATGTTCATATAAATTGTTCGTCAACATGCCTGTTTAGTCAATTGAACGTGGTGGGTTTGTACATTGATTTTTTATTTCTTTATGATACATTTTTAGGGGCAAATTTGTAATTTACCATTATTTATTCATATTTGGAATCAAAGGTTATTTTAGGCAATTTGACTAATTACTAACCATTGTAGCCCATGGTAGACATTGCTGCAATTTCTTGAGAAATTGACGGCTTGAAAACATTACTCAAGGTGATACCACATGGTCTCTGTAACTAGGTAGAAAGTTATAGTTAGATGTAGGGCGTCTTGTTTTCCATCTTCTAAAATAAAAATCCATGAATTAGACGAGTGATTAAGTTATGTTTTAGAGGGATAATGCATGTTTATGATGTTCGTAATGAGTGCCCATATAGTGTCATGACAGAAGCATGGATAGATTGCATTCAAACTCAAACTGCAACTTCCCTATATGAACTTTTTGGGTCCCCATCACTCTCTTGTAAGTTAATTCCTTTTTTGATTTTCAAATTGTGCAGATGAGTTATGTGGGTTTGAAATTGAAATTAATTTTTAGGGCTTTTAAAGTCTGATCTATGCTTATATGGCTATGCTTTTCAACCATTGAGTTTTGGTGAGTGGTTGGGTATCTCAACCATATGATTCTGTTCCATCCCAACCTTACTAGCGGCATAAAGAGAGAAGTGGAATTTTTATTGTGGCTTTTAGTTGATTTCTTTTTTCCTTTGTCCTTGTCATTTTTTTTCTTCTTGCCTTAATTTAAAAGATTACAAGACCTCCCATCTATTTGTGGCTTCTTAATCACTCTTTCATCAGGTATCTCACATATAGATAACTTATCTCTGTATACCAAGACTGCTTCCTATTTTGATGGTAGTGTGAATGAAGATGACGCCCTCAATGGCACACTCTCATAAATGAAAGATTCAAAAGTTGGGTTTCTTTTGTTTTGAAGCATATTCTTGGCAATTAATTGGTAACTTATCATGGTCTTGGGTTCAAGTCTCTCCCTTTAGTATGGTCCCCCAATTGCGGTATGCTTCGAAACTGATTATTAAACCCATAGCGTATTGTTTCTTTATCAGCTACAATGAGATGGCATCCAACTACAACGTGGAGTACATTGCTGGAGTTAAGGTGGTTTCTGTTCATTTCAGGTTCTTAGGTTCTTAAATAGTAGTTTCTTTAATGCCTTTTCTAATGATTGATGAAGCTAAAGCTTTAATCATCACAAGTTAAAGCTTTAATTTTTGAGTTCCTTTGTTATCTTTTTCAAAGTAAAATGACAATTATCACATGTTAAATTTTCTAGGCTCTTGGTACTGTTGAAATGGTTGCCAATTTGGTGTTGGGCAATCCTCAAAAAGTTGATCATGCACCTTTTGCCCTGGAAAATTGATGTTGCATGTTGGGATAGCTCCATTAAAGGTTGGAAGATCCAGTGGTATACATGCATTGTAGGTTGATTTGGAGGTACCTTGTATAATTCATTCCAATGTCTCATAAATTCACAATATTTTGAGCTAATCTTGCATCTCTTAATCTCAATTGTAGGCTTAGAATATGTTCTTTTGTGGTTTGTTACTTGTAACTTCATGTTCTTGGGTGAGAATTCATACAAGGAAATGCATTGTTTTCAAACATATAATGTTATGTCAATTGCAATATATTACACGTGGAATCAACCGAGAAAAGAAAGCCCACTCATATTAGTGTTTTTGGTTTCCTGAGCTTGCATTGTCACCAAGAAGATGTTTTTTTATCGGTAGTAATTTTATTTTCTTAAGTCTAGACAGATAGAGTTATTTATCATTCGTCTGCACAAAAAGAAGACTAGATATCAACTCTAAATTTAAAAAATTTCCCTCCCTTCTTGCGCTCCTCGTATAAAGTTTGTGTAGCACTTCATGATATAATAAACTTTGAATAGCTCAATTCGATAATTGGGAAAGAACATTATGTAGTATATAATAGTAGACTTAATGTGATTTTGTTCATTTTTGAAATGACCTACTCTGGATGCGATTTTGTTTAGGTTTTTGTGATAAGTGTGTTGTGGCACTGACATATTGATGATTGATCTGCAATACTTTTGAATGAAACTGTGTGTGTGATCACACTCTCTTTTAATTTTTTGCAAGTATACTAGTTTATTGCTTCCTGTTTGATCATTTTTAGCTAACTATTAATCGCTCATGTCCTTTGAAACTATTACTTTAGAACTCTCAAAGGTTAGTAAATTTGAGAGTTCTGTCTCAAGAAAAGAACCAACCATGTGCTCTTCCCACCTACCCCTTTATTGTATTTTCTACATAGTGCATTCTTTTTTCTTCACTTTATTCTTTCTATTGTGTAATCTATTAAGGCATCACACCCAAATTTGACTTGTTTTCTACTAAATTTTACTTGTGTGGAATTGTTTGGTGACAGATGGAAGATTTTGAGGCTTGAGCGTACTTTGTTGGAGGGAGATGAGGATTCATTTGATTCTAATTTGCATATTTTGTCTGCACTTTACGAGTCTGTAGATTTGAAGGTTTTGCCAATTTTGTTTTCCATTGGGTTAAGTAAGACTTCTTAGAATATTTTTTCGAATTTTGCTTGCTTCATTTAGTTTCTTAATTATCTCCACGTGGCCATTCATATTTGAATTCGGAGTACAACTAGAACTTAGGATATCAAAACTCAGCTTTCTGTTGTTATCTCCATTTAGTTTCTTGATTAACTCCATGTGTGTAGTACTATTGACTACTGAGATTTGGGATATCACAATTGAGTTATCTCATTGCTTGCTCCATTTTGTGTCTTGATTAATTCTATGTGCCGTGTGGGTATTCATTAATTTTAATTTGGAGTTCACTAAGGCTGTGGGTATTTATGAAACTTAATTTTGGAGTACAATTAGGATTCGGGATCTAAAAAATTAAACCCTTTCTTGCCTAAGGTTAATAAGGGCATGATATTGATTAATATGACAATCAATGGGTTAATAGTTGTTCAGTCATGACTGGTATTGAAATAGGATATCTAGCGAACTGCTTTAGTTGAGATTTTGCATTCAATTACGTGCTTTGATCTTTTATATATGAGGCAAAAAAGAAGAGGGAATAGGAACAAAGATTACTCTTCTGTCGTTTCGAAAGTCATGTGGAGATAACATTGCACTGCTTTCTTTTTCAGTTTTATCACTTACTATTATTTGTATCCTTCAACAGCTGCCAAGGAGTCTTCTAAGTTGGATTAACTTTTTCAAGAATAGAACCCTTGATATAAGTTTTTTAGATTATCTCCTCTTACATTTTTTTATCCACATAACATAGGCAACATAGTTGTTACGATCACCTCATATTTTACCTGTGAAGTAAAAGAAGACGGGGGTAAATTTTTTCAGTGGGGCTTTTTGGCCTGATTTTTCCAATTATGGCCCTCTAATCGGCGGGCTTGTTTATTGGTCAATGGGTATTTAGGTCTTTTTAGTCTGAAGTAATGACGTGATGGTATTGAGGTGTGCAGCCCATGCTGCTGTTTGTGCGTTTTTCCCCATGAGGTGTGAGCATTGAGTATGCCTCTTCACTGCAAAAAAATCAGTTCTTCACGATCGGATTGGAACTAGCGTCAGATCGTACAACCGCTTCTCGCTACGATCGGCGGTGAGTGTTCTTCCTTCATCATGTAATTTGTGATTTTTTAACTTTTGGGTGTGGGTTTTGATGCTTTTGGTTCTTCAATAAGGTCTGTGTACCGTTATATGCCATTTTTGTTTCGAGTGGTTTCACAAGATTATTGAGATTTTTTGTGCTGCTGGTTCTTTATGTGGATTTTGTTCTTTTGGGGTTCTTATTATGTGTGGAGCCGTGGATTTTGTCCGTTTGTGTGTGGGGTTTGTGCCGTTCAATTAAGTTTTATAAGTGTTTTGTTTGTACGATTTTTTGTGTGTTTGGAAAGATTTTAGGTTCTCACAACCTATTTGGATGGTGAGAAAGAATGAGATAAGAAAATGGAGTTGTTTCTCATCAACTCCGACCATTTTGGGTCAGATTGGGCAAGAAAGGGAAGGAGCCAATTGGAACATTTTATTTTTGGGCTTGTTTCTCAATTTTTCTCACCAAACTACTAAATTCAAAAGAGTGATTTGACTATGAACCAAAGCCTTCTCTTTTCTTTTCTCTTGAAATCACTCCATCCAAGCAGACTATTTATATTTTGTAGGTGTAATTATGAACTGAGGAATTTTTTAAAAGTGATTGATTTGATCGGGATTAACATACTGTGGATCTCGAGTTATGTAGATTAAACTTGCTTTTCATTATATTCGTCTAAAGATTTTACAATAAATGGTAGGCCATAGTAAGGATTGTACATTTTTACCTATATTTTATAGTCTTCCGGGTACTGTTTTAGCGATTCTTGATTGTTTTTCTGTTTCTTATTTTGTTCTTGTAGGGCTATTGAGTTGTGTTTGCTTGTTGGATCTCCGGCAATAAGGGAATTCTTCTCATAGTTATAGAGTTCATTACTCTTTCTGTTTTTTGTTTTTTTTAGTTTCGAAGCTTTTGGGTGTTCTGAACTCCTAAAAAACACAAGTGAGCCTTACTTTTGCTTGTGGTTTTCCTTGGATATTCTCGTGGAAATTGTTTGTTGTTAGTAGTCTGAATTTTCTGTGATTATGGTATTGAAACCCTAAATATAACTCTGTTTGGTTAGGATTTAGGAGTGAATAAATTCTTTGTTTCTTGACAAGTTTGTAGTAGCTTACATCCCACATAAATCTTCAAATAGACGATTTTGAGATTTGGCTACGGGAATGAAATATGCAATTGAAATCTTGGACCAGCCCACTGGAAAGGGAAAATATGTCAATTGACTTGTTAATAATTAAAGCTTGCATTCTGCAGAGCTCATACTTGAAATGTCCAAGTGCATGAAGTTGATTTCATTTCTTTCCAAGTGCACGAAGTTGACTTTTTTTCCAGATAAGTTTTCTTGTTTGATTTCCAACTTCTACCAATGTTTGGAAGATTTGAGAGGTCCCCTGTGCTTTATACTCATACATGAAGGATGTATGTATTCATATACTGATACACACAATATCCGTCATGTTGGTTATGATTTTGCAGATAAGAGAGGAGTAAACGGGAATCATAGACAGCTTAATTCAGAGCAGAGAATTGGTAAGACTAGTGAGCCTGTATACTCATTTAAGCGGATTTAATGTTTTTTAACAATTTTATTGCTTTGGCCACATATATCTGGATATTGATTAAATTAAATGTGTTTGGAATTGTTAGGCTCAATTTATTGCACTTTTAAAAGTTGAATATGTGGAATGCTTTTTGGTCTACTCAAACTCTCTTTCAAATTACGATTTTACTATTATTTTCCGTTATTCATCACTGCACTAAAAAAGAAAGACTCGGTAAATAATACTTATAATGTTCATTTAAGATGACCTCCATTCGTGTCATTATCCCGATTGTTCCGGAAGGTTTATTGTTTTGTTTTTCCCCCCCTTCTGTTCCCTTAATATTTTTTTACATGCCCTTTGATTAGAAAGAAGCCCTCATGTGTATGTTTTGAATTCATAGTGCCACATGTTAGATTTGCCCAAAAAGTGCCCTTTTATGTGAATTTTCTACTCAAAAACTTGCTTTTGATCTTTTTCTTGAGGACCATCGTCGATTTAATGGAGAAGAGGAGTGCCTAAGGTAGAACCTAAGTGGTTGGTGAGTAACTGAAATGTCCTTATTGCCCATCCAACATTTATTTTCCCATTTGAGTGGTAGAATTGATCTAATGCTATGACTGTTAGTACAATGATATTGTATTGAAGTTACCGTTAATGATGATGCTTTGTATTGTTTGACTCCCCGTTTGCAAGTTAAAGTAATTTGGGACTAATTGGAATTGATTTCGTTGATGATGGTGCTGTGCATTGTAGTTAAGCACATCTTATTTTGTGCTGTGCATTGTAGTTAAGCACATTTTGTTTTGTCATTTTGCCTCTTAAAAAGGTCTATTTTGGGTTATACTGTTATCATAATGGCTGCACTTTTTCTTTCAATGCATGTTACATTGGGTCCTCCTTTTCATCTAGTCGTTCTGTCTAGGTGTCGCCACTTTTCATCTTTTTTACCAAATATCTTAATTTGTTTCTCTTATTTGGGTCTTAATTTCATCTTTTTTTGTAGTACCCCCAAATGCATCTCAAGATCTGCACTTTTTCCAAGTAACTTGATTGTACCCCTCTGACTACTCTTACAAGATAGAAACCAATAAGCTTGGGATTTGTCCATGGAGATTAACTGTGTCCTGTTTTTATTGTCCAAATTGCTTTTCTCTCATCGATCAATTCTCAGGTATCCATCTATAACTTAGATTGTTTCTTGGGTGAGTTTAGTGGGTTGATACGAGGTGTAACTCATTTTGAAGTGCAGCTTCATGGTAAAATCACAATTGAAGGATTTTTTCAAACTTGCACATTGTTTTCTGCAAAAACATAGCTTAATGTGTTGTGGCAATAACTATAATAGACGATAGCACATACAGCAAACCAAAACAACAACCAATATTATATCCTTGACAATCTATTATCCAAACTTGGTTATTTCTTTGGGAGTGCTGAAAAAGGGTACAAATGAAACATAGTAGTAGACATACTTCCAAAAGCTTGTTGATGGTTCTTCTTAGCTTATTGTCCTAATGCTTGAGGAAAAATATGGATGAAGTAGAAAATTGAAGGGACAGTTATTTTCATATAACTTATTGTACAACAGGTTGGAATTATTGTAGTAAAAAACAATTGATCTAAGTATCTCTTTTTGGTTCTTCCACTAATCTTTTTCTTCTCAAATCTATTTTGATAGGCATGAATTTCAGGGATTTCTTCATCTTCAAAGTGCACTTCTCGTTTGCCAACTTGGTCTAACTTTCCCTTCTTGTACGGGATGATAAAAACTTCGTTGGCTTTCGTCACAAAGAGCACAGTTTTTCAACCTTGAATTTGCACGGGGTACTACATTAAGGAGGAACTCTACAGGTTTGACACAAAAATGGTGGTATCTCTATTGGTTTCAACAGAAACCTAACGGACTTTGCATTCCTTGAAGTAGGCATGGTTTTAGGTAGAATATATCAATTGCTACATGAGCCATGAAGTTTTGGCGCATGATTTGGTGGAATTTAACTTTGTTGACCCTTCTGCTTCTTATATCTCTGCTTTTGAAGACATTAAATTTAATAGATTATGCCTTTACAAAGCTCAGTACCTTTAGCCCTGGAAAATTTTCACATTAGTGAATTGGACGGTCTTTGAAGCAGAAGTCCACCCTAGGAAAAGTTTCCAATTGTGAGATTCAAGTTTTCTACAAGGACTTCAGCACTTATTAGTGATTCCCAAAATTTGAGAAGGTGATTTTGGAGAAAGGTTATTTCCCTAGCACTATCGCCCTTTAAATTTGGAAACAAATCTTTTGGTTTGCGCAGTTTGCTTCCAAAAACTCATAACTTTGTGAATTTCAAAGTGCAAAACAATGTAAATTCCAACGATGTGTAAATTCGATTATGAATTAGTGTAAATTAAAACACTTTAGGTTAACAACCTGCTACTAATATCTTGCTTAATGGACGAAAATCTTGTGCTAGCACGAGGGCTACCACCTAATGATCATTAAACTTCAAAATGGTCTCTCATTGAGCTAGATTTCATTATACAACACTCCTTTAGGTCAGTGTAACTCAGAGTTCACTCTTGAAGGGAGATGCAATTAATTGCTAAAGCATTCTGTTTAATTACAGGATTGTTTTACAGGCTTTGATATACTTAACTTGCAGTGGTTTCAGTGTTTCTCAGTTTAAATCTAGGAACATCTGACCTCAGCTTTCACGTATTTACTTGGGAAAGATGAAGATTCCTGCCAAATGGAAATTCTTTTCAGACTAAACTTTGTGAATATTGAATTATGGACAGGCATGCAGTTAGAGCCCCAGGCTACTTCCACTACTTGGGAGCTTACGGTTTCATGCCTTGGTGTGTAATTAGATTTGACTTGCTGCACTTGCTAAGGCTCTAAATCTGTGCAAGTAATGGCTCTAAATCCTACAGAGTATGTGCCTATGAATACAATTGTTTTCTTCATGAGGCTCTCCAATTTATTTTTGATATATTTTGTTCCTTTTACCTCAATTTCTTGCTCTTGTTTCCAGGAATTGTTTTGCATATGCGTCGGTTGACAATATAAAAAATTGCAACCTTTCGAATGGAGAATTTATGCACACCATGTTGTGAGTATATTTTTCTTGAAAAATTACTTTTGTACACACCTTCCACTAAAGAAGATGTAAGATGGATATGTTATGCAATGATTATTTTGGTACCATTTTGTTTCGTCTTGTCCCTCATACCAATGTTCTAAAAGTCGTTAGGTGCTAGTCGGACGGTCGGCCACCTTTGAGCTATTAATTGGATTAATCGGGCAATTAATCAGTGCATATTCATTAGTAATCGGCGATTAATGGTTAGTCGGACCTAATCGGATAGGCCCCACCAGCGATTAATCGCCAACTAATCGCCAATTAATTCTTTGTTTTAGAACACTGCCTCTTACGAGGAGCTTTCATTCTGAGGCAGTTATGGGAGGAATTTTGCCTTATTGGGCAAGAAAAAGCTAAAATATTGCACTATTTAGTGCATACAAATATTTTTTTCCTTGTTTGTTTTCCAAAACTTTCTTGTTGAGTACTTTTGTGTGGCTTCCAACATAGTCGTAGGTGCTAGCCAAAGGGCCCTATATGTATGGCGTGTGGTTGATGCATACCAAAATATCAAAGGAAATCAAGAATTAAAAAAAAAGAACAAAATCCCATTCAAGGGGGATAAATCCTAAAGGGTAGAGAGAGAAATTTTATCTCAATTAATATATTGAATATTCTTAATAATCAAGAGCTACCTAATGAGCACTCTAGACTCCTATTTATAGATATTTTACTACAAAGGACTCAAAATGGCATACATACCCTTAAACCTACTGCATCAGACTCACCCTCTTAAAAAACAACTTCTTTTCCTCAAGTTGGACAACAAAACACAAGACACTAAATAAAGAAAACATAATGTAGAAGTGATTATCATGCAACTCCAAACTAGACATGTGGCTGCAGTCGTTGATCAACGCATCACTCTCAGCATAACCAATCTTCAATGTCAGCTTCTCCTTGTATACATCCACTGCGGCCATTTTTAGGTGTGAATAAGCAATCCATTTACCATGTCTTTTGTCAAGCAAAGCATTATCAAGATAATTCTCATCATTTGCTCCCAAAATGTACCTAGACTCCTTGGAAGATTCAAGAACCGGTAACAAACCATACCAAGTACTAGAGTCAAAACTCGGCACCACATCTTACCCAAGACTCGTTGGAGTGAACACCATACCCAAGGGGTCTTCAAGTTGTCCCAAGTAGTTTTTACCCTTTATCGGCAACTTTAGAATTTGTTCGGGCATCACAACATCACAATCTTGAACATATTGCGCCAAAGACAATCCAAGAGGCATGTTTGAAGAACAATCATTAGATTTTGGCTCTATGAAGACCCCTAGAATTTGTGGATTGAAAGCAATCTCATTTGTCTTTGGTAGCGCACACAATGCAACATCAACTCCATGCAATTCTTCTTGTATTTGTCCTCAAAGCCAAAACTTTTCCACTCTTGTTTTTGTGTTTCCTTGGGCCCTTCAGTTATTATCTTCTCATAGTTCTGAGTATGTAACAATTATCGACTCTTTTTTAATTTTCTGCTTTTCTTTTTTTCCTTGAAGGTGATAACGGATGTTTATGGTTTTAGGATTGGATGAGTGGTCATATTTCAGGCTCACAAGGACACCCCTCTTAGTGAAATTTTCAATGCAAGATTACTCTCTCTCTCTCTCTCTCTCTCTCTCTCTCTCTCTCTCTCTCTCTCTCTCTCTCAGTGTGCAAGTTTTCCTTCTGACCTCAATATTTTCTGGGCCTGTAGGTGGAGGTCATTGCTTTATCTAGCTACAAAGAGAAGGAAGAGCAGTTTTCATTATCATAACTTATGATTTTCAATTATCCAACAATACTATTGAGCATGTTTCTTTAGGTCTTTGATAAATCATCTCTAGATTTGCACTCGATGCATATATTCTTCAATCAATGTCCTTACCTTGTTCAGCTTTGTGATGTGAAAACCTTCAGATTTCAACATATTTTGATCCCTTTTAAGTGAGTTTGTTTTCCTTAGCAAAGAAAATTATTGAGCCACAATAAAACCACTACGTCTTTTGAAACACAACATTCTAGCACTTGCTAAGAAAAAAACAGCTCCCTTTAGGTATTTGCTAGCAGAATCATATTGCAGTCTCAGTCTCTCACATTATTTATGTAAATTTAAGTTCTAAAATTCCTTTGAATTCCCAAACAAATTTGACGTAGGTAGAAGGAGAAGGCCAAAGCTGCAATTTAGCATCTATTAGTTATGCCGGTTGAAATTTTAGAGGATAAAAACTGAGGAAATCTATGTCCAGTAGAAGTTAAAGCCAACCTATGCTTACAGATTTGGATATTCAATTACGAAGTGGAGGGTATCAGTGTGTAGTACTGCGGTTGTGTCCTTTTATACAGGTTGCTCAACTGAGGCTTTGGTTTTTCCATTCTATTGCTCCGGGAGGGCTTGTTGGGGATAGAAGAGGTGTTTTCCCTAGCTCAGGATTTTCTTTCAGTAGCAGATATGGAAAGTTATAAAAGAAAATAGGGACCCAGACCTTTCTACTCACAAGGTTACGCATTAATCTTGTAGTTTGATTGATAGATAGGTTTGCACAACACAGTTCTTACTATTGACTTGTATTATTAATTTCTCACTTTTGGATAGTTAGGTCATGGTTGCCATTGTTTGGTGTGAAGAGATTGCCAGTGATAAGGTAAGACGCTTGACCTCTGATAAGGTATTTATGCATCTATCTTCTGTTTGGGTTGCTTTTTGTAATAAATGAGAAATCATTAATTATGCATTTTTTATTTCTTTGTTCTGAATAGTGTTGGTTGGCATTGGATTAAGCCGTTCAATCTGGTCTAATACTTGGTTTTGGGAAGAAGCTCAATTCAATCTTAGATACCTATCTTTTTGAGTAAGTTTGAAGTCGCAAATGAGTAACTCTGATCTAAGTCAGCTTGAGTTTTTTAAGGCCAGTGAAGTGTAACTATAGCTATATCCAGCAAGTTTTGTCCATAATGACATGGTGTTTTTGTTTGTTCGAGCCATAAAAACATACTGGATCTTCAGAGAATAGAAATAAAGATGAACTCCAACCATCATAATAAGCCTAGGATGCAAGGGTTTTTTTTTTGAAAGATCCCCAACCATCTTAGATACTAACAACTCCAACAATTCTAGAGTTATCTCAAAAAGAGATACAATTACACTAGGACTATTCTTCATCTCAAGAGAGACACGTTGTATGTTTTCCACAAACTCGATGACATGATAAGCACATAATTAAAACTCTAGAGAGTAATAAACATTTAATCAAGTAAGAGTTAGAGATATAACGCAACACAGAGTCCTAACCTGTTTGGGATTTCCTATCCTAGTTGGGATGCTCTATGGCTTTCTAAAATATGCCAAGTTTTGGGTAGTCTCAAAAGTGCTCCGTTGTTTGAGAGTTTGATAGAATCTCTAACATCGCCTGTGACATGCTGGGATATTAGGTGAACTTAATGTGGTTGCCCGCTTGATGCATGTGAAAAGAATTAAATATAGCAAATATGAATTTTATGTTAAACTTTTTGGTTATGGCTCCCAAGTTCCACAGCATAATCGCCAAAACAGTGGACACCTCCCTGAAAGGGCATCACCACAAAGATATCCGCACAACTCGTTTCGTCCTCACAAGCCAAAATCGTGGATACTCCCATAGCTAGGAGCATCGTCACATGATAATGTTTACCGCTAAATAGAATCGCCACTTAATTTATTAAATTAAGAAAACAAGTAGAGATTTCAGGAACGGGATCCAAAGTTACGATGGGGGGAAGATATTGGGCACCCCTCTTCGCTCGGTCATGAGACCGGCCCATAATCATTCAACACAAAAACCAATATTTGCTTTATTTAATTCTGCACATATATTGATTTTTAGCCTTTAAACAGTTAAATAGGTGATCCGAAACAATAAGTAAACCACATGAAACAACATTCATGAAAAACAGAATCTGTCCCAACAGATGGATTCCTCGGCTAGCGAATGGATTACGTGGCCAAGGAATCCCACTGGTTTGATATACCAGCTAACTAAATGAGGTCTCGGTTAGTGTTATTCCTCGCACCGGAACATGAACAATTTAAACATTAATTAAAGACAATATTACGGACCAAAACACATAAATTAAACAAACTATAAACCCCTGGACCTCGCCACCTTGATCCCTCAATAGCTTAATTGAGGGTGATTGATTGATTTCTCTTTCGAAACCCTAAGAACTAGAATGGGTACTTCAAGGTTTGATCGCTCGGATAGTGGTTGCTCATGGGGAGCTTTTTTTGGATGGATTATAGGAGATGATTTCTACAGAGTGTTGGCCCTTGGAGTGGGATATTGAATCTTAATTTCGGAACCTAAAGGCCTCTTTATATAGGCATGGGATGACTCACTCTGGCGGGGGAGAAAACGATTTCACAGAGAGATTTCAACCACACAAATTCCACTGGTGAAAGAAAGAAGTAACGCCCATGAAATCAATCTAGCGGCCAGCAGATGTATTTTCCTTAAATACTGTATTTCTGTCTTAAAAGACTTTTTGGCTCTGGGTTGGGCCCTTTAAGTGGCTAAAAGTACTCACAAAGTCTCTCAGACTTTCGAGAAGTCAATCAACAATCACTTTTCCTGTTCATCATCGGGATGGTTTTCAAAGTGGGACCTGAAATACTTGTTTAGCCAAATTGGGGTGTCTACGGAATGAACATCCTGATTGTTGCTATAGTTGAGGGTGGGGTTCAATTTCCCCTTCACCCCTTACTTCATCACGTATTGAATTGGTATTGCCTTTCGCCCATGGAAGTTTCTGCAAATGTTTTTAGGCTAGTTATGGGTAATGTTGCTTTAAACGAAATACTTGGGACCAACCTGGGTATTTGGGTCGTCCAGTGGTGGTATAGCATCATTTTTCAACCTGTTCATAACATGTACTATTTCAAAGTTAGAAAGGCCGAAAGCGCTTCGAATCTGTCGGACTCTGCTCGGAGGGACGATATAGATTTTCTTCATGTTTCCGGAGGATTCAAACTACTCGGAGATGATGGCTAGATAGTGGGCTTTCATTGCCTTCATAGATTTGGTTGACCACGTACGTCTTTAACTCCATTCCCTCGAGTAGTTCTTGAGTATTTTTGCTAACCCTTGCATTTGCTTATTTTAGCTGACAATGCAAACACAAGGCCACGCCGAACACCCATCTGTGTTCGCTCAGGGGTGATTGCTCGGGTGCTAAGTTACAAAGGAGTCCTAAGTACCCCCTTTGTCGGCCGAGGTCGTTTTGCTGACGTACTACTCGGCTGCCATCCATCGTACACAGGCTTTATTCATAGAAGGCTAAGCACCTCAATAACAGTGCTGCCTATACATCTACTCCGTTCCAGACCCAAAGTCTGAGGCCAAACGCTCCGGTTACTATTGCAGGTCAAGCTGGGGAGGTACCTGTTTCGGAAGGTGTACCACTTCCATGTTTGAACATAAGAAGGAACGCTAGACGTCAACCCGAATAGTTCATTCCAGTTCGGTCCACCAGCCAATCCTCTTCTTCTGGTTATTCTTCTTTCAGAGCAGAATCCGAAGCCATGAGCCAACGAATGATGGACCTTAGTTCCTTGCTCACTGTGGCTCCCCGAGGTTGGGGCGGTGCCTACCGCAGCACTTCCCGTTCTCAACGTGACCGGGGAATCGTTCCCTGAGCAGCAGCTCCCTTGCCCACCTTCGATGCCGGGCTAGGCGCTGAGGATGCCCATAGGGACAAACGCCCCAGAAATGACCCCCTTCTCATTGAACTGTCGCATAGGACCACTGCTACCGGCTCTACCCCAATCACGCCCACAGTTCACCAAATTTGGGCTCCTTAGTTCATACGGGGTGATCGGCCCGTGAATGTCAGAGATAGTGCCAGCTGTTTAGAGACTACATATGCCCTATTACTGCTTCCAGTTGACATGCAAAAAGAATTGGCATTCGCACCTGACAGGCTGGTGAGCACGGGAATGGAGAGCGGAATTGTCACACCCTCAATTTTAAACATATTAGTAATGCCTTTTTTTATAAATAAAATACCAATAATACCATACATAGATACCCAAAAGTGATATGCTAGCTACGTCATTTCAAAGCCAATGTCTTTCAAAATATAAGTCTATTTAATTACAACCCAACATTTCATGATGATGAAAAAGGGTAGTTATAAAATTTCGTTACATTCCTCCAAAGTCAAAAAGATTAATATTTAAAGTTACATTTTTCATTTATCAAATATATGCTCAACTTGAGATAATGGAGTAACTCTCCTAATTAAGCTTTCAAAAGGCCAATCCCCAATGCACTCCACATACTCCCAGCTATATGGCATGATATGTACCTGAAAATGAATGATTAAGCATACACTTGCCCAATAGGAATATCTTTAACTAACTCTAAATGTTTATGAGACAACATATATGGAAGCAATCATTTTGGGAACGAAGATATCAGGTGCAATGTAAAAGAACAATGATATCGCTGAACTTTTAGAAATCTAGAACTCTCACGTTGACACCATCCCTTATAAATCTCACCTATCCTGTTCCAAAATCACTTTCATCCAGTGTTCGTTTACTATACCTATCCTAATGCATGTCTTTACAAGCTCAACAACTTGTGCTTAAGTGATTCATAACATGCTCAATGACACTTTGAATCGAAGAACAACCTAGGGTATCGCCCTAACACATGTACTCCATTTCACAAAACAATTAACCTTTCTTTCAATCGAAATCTGTTTATTCAAGTTTTCCCAACACACAGATATACATTCTGCATCGCAGTCTCTCTTCTAACTTCTACACCAATTTGGCACGAGGGTTTGGCTTTTGCTTCGTTCGCTAAGCCATGTTCTCGAGGTACTGTGCAGGGCCTATGCTTTCTGGGGGAGGCGACTGATTGATAGTTGAGTGGAGTTCAGTAAGGGGCAAAAGGATCTCCCCCTAAAAACCGTACATGCGGGTCTCCCCGAGAATAGAATAGCGGAGCAGTGGACTTATACAACCCTATCTTACTCTGCTACGGAGGGAAAAGGGGGGAAGCTAATAAATGGAAGGCTTCGCTTTAGTGCTCGACATGCAGTTAGCTTAAAACATGTTCATCATGTTATTAGAGGGAGAAAGAAGTGTATAGGGTGTTAATTAACCCTAACACACACAG
>BPLS01000366.1:390450-408529 GCA_019656275.1 Rhododendron kiyosumense | reverse complement strand
ACTTTATTTATATTATGAGATACTCATTACAATGACTCAATTAGCCAATGTGGGACTAACATAAGCCTGGCAATATTCTAACACTCCCCCTCAAGCTGGAGAGTAAATATCACAAAGTCCCAGCTTGTTACATAAGAATTCTAAACGAGGTTTACACAATGATTTGGTAAAAATATCTGCAATCTGAGCTCCTATGGACACAAAGAGTGTAACCAACACACCATTGTCAACCTTCTCTCGAACAATGTGACAATCTACCTCAATATGTTTGGTTCTCTCATGAAACACCGGGTTTGAGAAAATATGTGTTGCTGCCTGATTGTCATAATACATAGGAATCAGTAATTGCACCTAAAATCCCAATTCCTCGAGAAAGGATCTCAGCCAAACAATCTCACATGTGGTATGAGCCATAGCACGGTACTCTGCCTCTGCACTAGACCTTGCAACAACAGTTTGCTTCTTACTCTTCCAAGTAACTAGGTTGCCACAAACAAACGTACAGTAACTTGTTGTTGAACGTTTGTCAGATGTGACCCTGCCTAATTTGCATATGTAAATGCCTCAACATAAAAATGACCATTAGAACGGTAAAACAAACTGCATCCAGGATGAGTCTTAAGGTACTTAACAATGCGAATACAAGCTTCCCAATGTGGAAAACGAGGAGCAGACATAAATTGACTTACCACACTAATAGCAAATGAGATATCAGGATGTGTATTGATAAGATAATTCAACTTATCAACCAATCGATGATACTGGTTCGGATGAGGAAATATCTCCCCTTGATCAATGCAGAGTTTCACATTAGGATCTATCGGAGGCTCCACAGGTCTAGCTCTCCATATACTTGTCTCCTCTAGAATATCCAACACATATTTTCTTTGGGATTGAATGATCCCATCCTTGGACCTTGCTACCTCAATGCCCAAGAAATATCGCAGCTTACCCAAGTCTTTAGTGTGGAACTGACTATGTAAGAACTGTTTCAACTCATCAATCCATTTTTGATCATCTCCATTAATAATAATGTCATTTACATAAACAATGAGCAATACTTTCCCTCGAGCTGACATAAGGGAAAATATAAAGTGATTTGACTGACTTTGACACATGTCCAATCTCATAACTGCATCATTAAACTTGCTAAACCATGCTCTAGGAGATTACTTAAGTTCATAGAGTGCTTTGTGAAGACGACATGCCTTGTAAGGACCCGTAATTTCGGAAATTATTAAAAGGTTCATTTGATATTAGAATTGAGAAAAAATTTGAAATTTTATTGAGTTTATTTGAGTTGGGGTTAATGTGATGAAATTGTTTGTAGGAGGGTGCAAGTGCAATATGTGTTTATGGTGATATATATATGTGTGGGTGTGTGTGTAGGGGAGTATTTTTACTCCTCACACTCTCTCTCTACCTCCCGATCTATCTCTCTCTCTCTCGGCACTCTCTTTCTTTCCCTCTCCAACACTCAAAACTCCAACCATCACTCAAAACCCATAGCAACTAGCTTCCAATCATCCATCTATTGGTGTTATTGAGCCCAAATTTCGTGGGTCAAGCTCGGGGAAGGAGATTCGGTTGATTTTGAAGTTTTCGGAGTCTGGGGCTTGCTCAAATCGCGTGGGTTTCGATCATTGACTTGAGGTAGGGATTTCTTACTCTCGTTATGAGTTTATATGATGATTATGTGCCTAAATCGTGCTTTAGTTGGTTGAAATTTGAGTTTGTGATCGTTCTTGATTTTTCTGCAAAATCGCCTGCTGTTGCATTGGTACCAATATCTACTTTTTGAGGTATTGGTACCTTGATTCGGATTGCTCACTGGATTGATTTTGTACCAATACCTACTTTTTGAGGTATTGGTACCTCTGTCTCAGAAAATTGCTCTTGAACTTTATTGATCATTCGTCAATTGTATTGGCTCCCGATCACTTCTAACACTCTCCAATCATATTCTAATCAACTCTAAACTCGATTACTTGGGTTCCAATAGTTTGTTGATTGTTCTAATCCTTGCGATACTCGTTAAAGGTAATCTTGGTACCTTGGTAAATGGAAAATGAACGGTACGGTTGTTCAGGTGTACCGTAGGTTGTATGAGACATTGTGGTGAGCGTGATGGGTAGTTGTGAGTTTGGCTAGTGATCTGAAAGGTAACTTAGTAACTCGTGTTCTTGTGACTTCATCTTGTTGATCATCTTAAACTCTTTGGGCTCTCGTTTTGTGAGGTTCTAGTAAAAAGGCTAGTGGTTAGCAAGTCGTAAGGTTGCTTATGAGTTCAATATGCTATGTAGGTTATGGTGATATACTTAAAGGAAATGTGTGTGCTTATCTATTGGTTGGTGTATGTGATGGTTGATGGTTTGTAGTATAATGAGATATGAATGATTGTTTGAGGTTACGGACACAACGAAAACTTGACACTACGGGTATCACCACGCAGTGGTGAGACGACCGGAATTGACACTACGGGTATCACCATGGACATTCGGTGAGACGACTGGAATCACGCAAATGAACAAGTATCACCATGGACATTCGGTGAGATGACCAGAAACGAGCGATACATGCGAAAACCTTGGATGTTATGAGATGAGATTGTCGGAAAACAAAAGAAAGAATGGTTTTGCTAAATTGAATTGTTTAAAAGGGAAAAAGAGTTTTTGATGTCAGATGAGAATGAGAAGGGAGATTTATCGAGAAATCGAGGAATGTGAAAGATTGTGAAATGAGAATGAGTGTGGAAACACACATGATGTGATGAAATGGTTGAGGAACCAAATGTGATTACTTGTGATTGATGTGGAGAATTCTTGTGGCTTTGGGATGGTATATGAGACTATAGGTGTTACATATAGGATTGTCTAGAATCCTTTAGCCATAATGAGTTGCTTGTCGATAGCCATATGAACCTTGGGCATATCTGTCTATATCCATTCACTTTAGTTGCATAACTCGACATATTTTCTTATAACTTGCGTATAGATTTCTCTACTGGGCTAGTGTAGCTCAACAAAATCCTTCTTTTCAGGTCTAAATGCCGGGCAGTCGATTGCATGCTATGGTGTGATTCGAAATGAAGATTTTTGGAAGCTAATTTGACTAGTTACTTTCTCATCTATGTAATAGACTTACTTTCGGTTAAAGATGACATTGTAACTAATTCACTTTTGAATTATCTTTTGACTTAAGTTTGTAATTTTTCTAAACACTCGTGCTTGAGTTTAAGTTAATTTGGGCCGTGGTGCCAAGGTTGTAATTCTTTGAAAATGGAAATTTGGTTTGTAAATTGAACAGGTGGGAAATCATTTTGGGTATTATTTACCTTATGCGAGAATCTTTTATCGAAATGTGATATTAAATTATGTTGAAAATCGAGGGCGTGACATGCCTTATGACGCTCCCCCTGAGCAACGAACCCAGGTGGTTGCTCCATGTAGACTTCTTCCTGGAGATCGCCATGGAGAAAGGCATTTTTTACGTCGAGCTGAAACAACGGTCAACCAAGATTGGCAGCAAGAGAAATAAGAATTCGCATAGACCCAAGCTTGGCAACATGAGAGAGTTTTCGAATAATCAACACCATAAGTCTGGGTGTACCATTTGGAAACCAGACGAGCTTTGTGGTGCTCAACAGTTCCATCAGGAAGGTACTTTACAGTATAGACCCAATGATGGCCGATAGTAGTTTGACCAGCAGGAAGAGTAACCAACTCCCACGTGCCATTATTATGAAGAGCAGACATTTCATCATTCATAGCTGTCCGCCACTCAGATCGTGATAACGCCTCCTGAACAGTGTTAGGAACAAAAACAGAGGAGACAGTAGTAATGAAAGCACGGAGAGATGATCATATGAGATAACCCGAGAAAAAGGATGAGAAGTGCGGGAACAATTAGAAAAACCATATTTTATCGGCGGGTGGCGATTCTCAAGAATTGGATAGCGAGGAGCAGGCGGATCTGGCGATGGGGGGGCAGACGGAGGTGCTGGCGAAGATGGTTTTGCAGACTAGGAGGGTTTTGTAGGTGGAGGCTGGGGTGGTGTCGATGCGTGGGAACACCGAAAATAAATCTGCAAAGGGTTAGGTAGAACAGTACTAGTTGGAACAGCCATAGGTAACACAGACTCTAGGATAAGGAGATCATTGGTAGTAATAGAATCCGAGTAATATGGCAAGGACTCATTGAACGTGACATTAGCACAGACAAAGCGACGTAAGGTAGGAGAGTAACATCGATACCCCTTCTGGGTATGTGAGTATCCTATAAAAATACACCGAAAAGACCGAGGATCAAGTTTATTCCTATCAGGGTCAAAAGCATGGACATAACAGCTACACCCAAAAACGCGAGCGGGTAATGAATGGAGAGGCCGATCGGGAAATAAGACCGTATGGGGAACTTGACCACCGAGGACCGTAGAGGGCATGTGGTTGACTAAGTAATAAGCAGTGAGGACAGCATCACTCCAATATGACTTAGGAACCTGCATTTGAAATAATAAGGCACGCATAATCTCTGACAAATGCTGAATCTTGCGCTCTACAACTCTATTTTGTTGTGGAGTCCGAGAATACGATGATTGGCGAATAATGCCATGATCAGCAAAAAATTGAGACAGTGTACTGTGAAAATCTTCACGGGCATTATTTGAACAATATATCTTAATGCAGGTATCATAGTGATTCTTAATCTCCACGTAAAAGGATTTAAAAACAGATTTTAATTCAAATCGCTCTTTCATTAGATAAAGATATGTGATACAAGAAAAATCATCCGCAAATATAACATAATACTGAAAATCAGAAATACTGGGCACATGAATAAGCCCCCAAATGGCTAAATAAACTAACTAAAAAGAACGCGACGCATGACGTTCAACCCTAGGATAAAAATTGACTCGACGGTGTTTACTAAACTCACAGATTTCACAAACCAACTTATTAATGGAACGACACGAGGGCACAAGACGTTTCAAACTCTGAAGAGAGGGATGACCAAGACGACAGTGCTGTTGATATGGAGACCCTGATGTCTGAAGGGCAATGGGTTGAGACACTATCAAGTAATATAGGCCACCTCACTCAATGCCCCTACTAATCTTCCTCCCCGTCGTGAGATCTTGAAAAACACAGGCATGAGGAAGAAATGTAACGGAACAATTTAAAGATTTTGTCAGACAGCTCACAGACATAAGATTAAACGAAAAACGAGGAACATGTAAGACAGAGGTCAATGTAAGAGAGGAAGAGACAGGAACTGAACTCAAACTAGTAACAACAGTGGTAGATCCATTAGCTAAGGTAACATGAGATGATCTACCAATTGGCTGTCGAGCACAAAGGAAAGCAGGTGTACCAGTCATATGATCAGTAGCTCTCGAGTCAATAACCCAAGGAGAGGAAGAAGAGGAGGCAACACAAGCAATAGATGGACCAGTCTGAGCAAGCGTAGTAGTAGAAGATCTTGTTGCAGTCTGAAATGACAGTAACCGCTAGTCCTCATTAGCTGAAACAACCACACTATCAGCAGAAGATTGAGCAAAGTGTCCAGTATCTTCAAAGGTAGTGGCCTGATGAGCCTGAGGGGAAGCCATATAACTCATAACATGTGTCCACCCAATGATTGGTTCCCCCACAGAAAGTACACAACCGAGCACCACTGCCACGATCGCGGCCTCCCCTTGTCATGCGGCCACCTCGACCACTAATAACAGTGTATGTACGGCCACCAGAACCACAACCATTCACACCAAAATTGCGACCACGACCTCGAAACCCAGAATCATGGCCATGGCCACGGCCACGGCCACGGCCACGGCCACGATTGACTAAGAACACAGAGCTATCAGAAACAGCGGAAGTTAAAGCAGAACGGTCAGGAGCCGGTGTTCTAGAAATAAACGATGACTGTCGGAGATGACTAAATACCTCGCTGAGGGGAGGTAAGTTACGATCCCCCAAAATCTGATTACCCACAGGTTTGAAAGTGGATGATGCACCATATAAGAAACGAGTAACCCTCATGCGCTCACGCTGGCGTCGTATAACGTGAATATCAGCAGAAAGTGGCTCACAGATATCCAACTCATTATAAATACACCGGAACTTAGCGTAACAATCCTCAAAAGAATCATCACCCTGAGATATATTAAAGAAAGACTGATGAAGATCATACGTACGACGGAGATTGTCAATACCTGAATATAACTCTTTTGCCTGTGTCCACACTTCTCTAGATGTATCACAAAACATTAGTGTACTAGCAACCTGTTCCGTCATACTATTCCATAACTCTGAACGAATACGGGCATCAACAGGTTTCCAGACCCCATATGTGGGTACTTTTGTAGCAGGGGGCTCACCAGTCAAATAAGAGTCCTCCGACTGACCCATATAATACACCTCAACAGCTTTAGCCCAAAGAACATAATTGCCCTTATTTAATGGTGTGGAGGTAATAGAGTGCCGCTCACGAGACCGAGAGCCACTAAAAAGACTACCAATACCAGTAGAATTAGAACCAGAAATAGTACTAACAACTGTAAAAAAAGGGCCTGAACCTGTTTTCTCCTCAGACATTTTCTCAAACACGTAAGGGCACAAACACAATAATTACCAACTAATCAACAACAACCAACTAATCCAACCACGTACAATAAACCAAAAAAACAACTAACACCAGATCAAACTATGAACCTGTTATTGTTCAAACCCAACATGACCAATTGTAACGTAACATCTCCAAAGAAGCAACAACTGCAGAAACCATAATCCACACAATAGGAGTAAAAAAATAACATAAACTAGAAATATCCAACTGACTGCAACATGATCCAGCCACACTAACAGACACCAATGGAGCTCTGAACAACATCAATACTCACAGAGACCATAAACCAGCTATCCTAACACTATAGATTGATTTAATGTACTGAAACTCACATGAATCAGCAGGCAGGAGGGTTGCCGTAGGGATGTCGGAGACAGAAGAGGGCCAACGAGGATCGCCGGTGACTGGGCAGGTCCGGCAAGGGTTGCCAGCAATAGGATGAAGGCTGTCGGACTTGAAACAGAAGTTTTAAGTGCGAACAATGTGCGATTTAGTGTTTTTTTTTAGGTGATGGAAGTGGGTTTCAGAAGTGGGTAGTTTGATTTAGGGTGGCTTGGTAGTTCGAACAGTGTGTGTGCGATTTAGGGTTGTTGGGAAGTTGGGTAACGATGATGAGGATGGGTGACGTAGGTGGGCTAGGATTTTAGACAGAAGCTGGTGAAGAAGTACGGTACCGGTGGTGGTAGGCTAGGGTTTCGATAGATAATTTAGGGTTTTGGTGGTTTAGGGTTAGGATTAAGGTGGGGCTCTGATACCATGTTATTAGAGGGAGAAAGAAGTATATAGGGTGTTAATTAACCCTAACACACACATACTTTATTTATATTATGAGATACTCATTACAATGACTCAATTAGCCAATGTGGGACTAACATAAGCCTGACAATATTCTAACACATCATAATTTACCAAAGAAATATCTGAATGGCTAATTTCCTAGCTATTATGATCCCATAGATCCCTCGATGTTCTCATTTAACTTTCCTCTTCCAAAAACTCCAAACTTCGGACCAGCTCAGATGGAACTTGGAGAAGAACTTACCTATAATACATAATCTACTTTGACTTCAGTTTAGCCCTGATTAATTCGGGTTTCAAGTTTCCAAATTGGAGCCTATGAATCATATTTTATCTGATAATGAACATGGTAGTGTTTTTTTTAATTATTATTTAAGTTATAGGTGTTGCTTTGCTTTGAGCCCATGAATCATATTTTATCTGATAATGAAAATGGTAGTGTTTTTTTTAATTATTATTTAAGTTATAGGTGTTGCTTTGCTTTTTTGCTACTAAAATCAGAGAGAGAGAGAGAGAGAGAGAGAGAGAGAGAGAGAGTATTTTTTATGAGGTCATTAGCTGAGGGGGCAAGTCCAACTAAGTTGCACATATATAAGATGAGCGATGCTACAAACATACCTTTAAAACACAATTCCGGGAATAATCGTACATAACAGTTGTGTTCGGAATTTTGTTTTGTAAAAGTGTCTTCCTAGATTAAGATGGTGTACTAGGATGGTAAATTAAGGTTAGAACTATATATAGCATTATCGTGCAAGTTATATTTTAACTTTCGATAAATTGGGCTAGGGTCCATTTTGAAGGTGGTTTTGGGTATTTAGTCCAGCTAAATATGTAATAGTGGTGAAAGTCCATTACTGTACATTTATTAAGTCTACAATCCATTTCTAGACGAAAATGCCCTGACTAGGTGTACTATATAATGTGTTATTTTTGAGTTTTTTTAAATCCGCGTGTTATTTTTGTGTTTGCTGGTGCTTTTTTTTCCTCTCTCTCTCTCTCTCTCTCTCCCTCTCCCTCTCTCTCTCTCTCTCTCTCTCTCTCTCTCTCTCTTCTATTGTGTTTTATATAACAATCACATCTCGATTCTAGATCTCGACCACGATCACGAGCTTGCTGGTGCTTCTCTCTCTCTTCTCGCGATCACAGGTCAGTTCTGGATCACTTCTGTATCGCGATCACGATCTCGATTCCCATTGTGACGATCTCTCCCGATCACGATCTCTGTCTTCGGAGTTTTTTCCGATCACAATCTCTGTGGTGATGTTTCTCTCTCACTGTGTTCTTCTCTGTCGCAGTCGTCGTAGTGTTGGCAGGGAGGGGAATTGATGATATAGAGGGGTCTGAGTTGGGTAGGACTCCTATTTGCGTTTCTCTTTTTCATTTATTTTGCTGGCAAGTGGCACAAAACTTCATTTTCACTTTGCACCTTTTTTTTGTTCTTTGTCTGCTCTTTTAAATTTGAGAGGACATAAATGGAAAAAGAGGAAATGATAGTATGATGTTGGGAATGGGAGATGTTGGCTCCTTTTATTACTGGAGTATGTGAATATTGGAAGATGAAAATATCACGAAAATGATATTTGTCCTAAAAAAAAAATTTGAACAGATAAGCTTGTGTGTTATCAAAAAAATTATAATCATTTTTTTTGAATAAAGACAAAAATAAATGTCTCGAATTATTTTTGTGGGATTTCATAGAGGGCCCCACTCACTCATCGGTAAAATATCCGTACCCATATCATTTTTCTTACAAGTATAGTTGATAACCTTATATGTTGATATTTTTGAAAAAAGAGAATACAACTTTGGACAGATAACCATACCTATTGACTTTTTTGCGATTATAAAGAGCACATACTTTGCAAATTAGATAACCTTAGCTCATAGTTTTTTTTGGAATAATTCAAAAAGTATAGACAGATGATCACATCTGTTTGTTTTACTGCATAGATTGTATATTTCATGAAGATAACATTATCTGTTGGTCAAGTATGGGAGGAAGAGTTTTTACACATTTGGCAATAATAGCATATACATAGGAATGACTATCATTAATAGCATTTACCATCTGTTTTACCTAGCTCAAGTGTGAGATGCTTGTAAATCTATTTTTCCTACCAACCAAAAATGTACCTCCTCACAACAACATAAAATTGGGCTAATGTCAAAAAATGAAACACATGTGTTAGTTTGGATAGATAACCTTATTCATTAGTAAAATTGAGATTGTATAGAGCAC
The DNA here is from genome assembly GCA_019656275.1 of Rhododendron kiyosumense. Classification (NCBI taxonomy): domain Eukaryota; kingdom Viridiplantae; phylum Streptophyta; class Magnoliopsida; order Ericales; family Ericaceae; genus Rhododendron; species Rhododendron kiyosumense. The sequence goes on along the minus strand of BPLS01000366.1, from coordinate 398,865 downwards.
ATATTTTGCATAAATAAAATTGTCTGTTTATCTTTTCGAAATAATATAGAGCATAACTTGGATATATAATCATATCTGTTAATTTTGTTGCAATTATACATAACACATTTGTTCTGAGATGACCTTATCTATTAGTCTTTTTTGATTAACACAAAGTATAAATTTGGGCAGATAATTACATATGTTCATTTTATTAAGATTATACAGAGTACATATCAGAGATAACAAAATCTTTTGGTCTTTTAAGATAATCCTCCATCCATCTCACTTTAAATGTCCGCTATAGGAATTCATGCATTTTCAAACTCCAAAAAAATATTTTTTCATATATCATTTATTTTATTTTATACAAAATTAAAGTATTCAATGAGTACTTTAATTTTGTGTAAAAAATAAAATAATAATATTTGGTAATATATTTTTAGGAATTTAAAAATGCATGAATTTCCGTGGGGGACATTTAAAGTGGGACAGGGAGAGTACAAAGTATGAATTTGTTGGTTTTATTGCAATTATAAAGAGCAAATAACTCACACAGTTGACCTTGTTATATGTTGGTCTTTTGGGATAATAATCAATCTTTTAATTTTATAGAGTTGGGCAAATAATCAATCTTTTGATTTTATTGCGATTGTACAGGATACGTATGTAACGACCCATATTTTGGTGTTTATAATATTCATTATTTTTAGATTTTGAATAATAAAAAAAAAGAACTATTACTCTTGAGATGGTTCAATCTCTATTATAAAACAGAAGGGTGTGGGGACAAGTTGTTGGAACGGCTTAGATTCATTTGATCCAAAGGTTGTAGTGCATCCTCCTACTTTCCGGTTAAGTGCCCATGGTTTTTACCTAAATCACACAATTGTCATCCCCTTTCAACATGGATGCGTAGTGCCGTAGGCACGGGCTAACACTAGTAATATTATATAGAGCAAAGGTGTATTTGCCGTTTGAGAAACAAAAAAAGGAAAGAAAATAGAGGTGGCATTATGCATGGGTGTGTATAGGTGGCAAAAAGTGGGCTTTTATAAGGGAAGTGAGGTGTACCCATATGTCTTAAAAAGCATGTTGTCTTGACATCTGTATTAATATAAGAAAAGAAGGCAAAAACAAAACAAATTAAGTTCTATTTATAAAGGGAGGTCTCGTGATGTATTAAAAGAAGAAATAGGTGAGTTTCAAGATAAAGAAAATGAGAAAACACTTTAGCCTTCATGGACAGCCTTTCGGCTTTGAAGAATACTTGACAAAATTGATAGCGAGCACGGGAATCAATTGGTTGTATTGGATCAGAATGACAACTATCACTATTTGAGGTATCAGGTAGTGTGCAATACATTCCTAGCTAAATCTCTTTGTAAAGAGTGTTATTTGATTCTTTCATATTTGTACTCATTTGATATCCATGCTTATTGACTCAATTATTGTCACTTATTGTATTGTGACACAGAAAGTATTTGGTTGAAAGCTATGGAACAGCTTGGTGCATGTTTAAGCCCACCGGGTCACAAAGTTATGAAAGATGTATGATGGATTGCCCCACGGGGAGTCCAGAATGTTTATGGGGCCCATGTGCCCAATATAGAGTTTGACCTGGGTGGTGCTTGGCATGTTACCGAGATGAGCCGGGTATAAGGGTACAAATGAAAAGTGTTCAGAATGATCCTACTTGATTTGTTATCCTCGTTTATTGAGCATATTCTTATTGCTAGCCATGTTATTGTCCTCGTATTGCATATACTACCTGGACGTTTTATGTTTTTTAGGTGCAAAGCAAGTTAGTGGGAACTTGAGTTGGAGTATTTGGAGTAATTAGTTTTAGAGATTGTTTAGAAATATGTATATTTTGGAGGTTTATAGGCCCACCATGTATATTTATCTTGAGCATTTGTAATTCTAAAAGATGTATTTATTTTAGGCAATGCAAATATTCGGGTCGTCACAACGTATGTCTCAAAGATAACTTTATTTGCTGAGATTTTTAGAATACAGCGTATAGATTTAGAGAGATAACCACATCTATTAGTCTTATTGCCATTGTAAAGAGCACAAATTTTACATAGATAACCTTATTTGTAGGTCTTTTAGGCATAATACAGAATATAGATTTGGAAAGATATGGTTATCAGTTCAAATTTATATTGTATATTGTTTAAAAAAAGATCAACAAATATGATTGTCTTTGCGAATTATGTACTCTATATAATCACAAACAAAATCAATTGATATGGTTATCTATCAAAATTCATACTCTTTATTACCTCCAAAAGACTGACAAATAATGTTAACTGTCTAAATTCATACTATCAATTTTTTTCAAAAAGGCCAATAGATAATGTTATCTATGGAAATTCTGTACTATGTATAATCGTAATAAAATCAACAAATTTAGTTATCTATTCAAATTTGTACTCTTTATTATCCCCAAAAGGCTGACAAATAAGGTTATCTGTCCAAACCCACTCATGTATTTCATTTTTTTTTATAGTTGCATGAAAGAAAAAAAGAAGTTATGCTTACTAGAAATGTCACATGTATACAAGAAAAATTACTGAGGTGAAAAACGAAAAGAAACATGGCAACCAAAAGATATCATCGTAGTTCTTTTTTTGGCGAAAAACTAAATTGCATTAATTAAAAAAATAATAGTAAATTGTCTAATTGTATAGCAAAAGGGATGTGGTGATTGTACCATAGTAATCCCTATAAAGTTACTATTGTAGTTCTTCCCAAGAGAACTTTGTCCCCTTTCCACTATCCTCCACCCACCCTTGTTCTCTGTATTATTTCACCGAAGACGTCACAGTCAATAGCATGGGTTTATTTTGGTTTTGAGCATGTTTTATGAGTTAAGGGTATTTTTGGAACGCGTGTCCATATAAGGACTGGAACCACTATGAAAAGTTTAGGTGGACTAATTGCATGTTGACCCATGTTGTGTGTTTTTATCAACAAGGCTCCCTTCAACTTTTGCTGAAGTTTTTTTTTTGGTCAAACCAACCAAGAACAAGGGACCAAGTTCAAACACAGCCTCTACAAACAAGATAGCATAAAAAAACCAAAACCCTATACAACCCTAAAGCAGCTAGGGGAGAAAAAAATTCCGAGTAATTTTCCAGCTGGCAGCAAGGTCACGGCTCTGGAAAGAAGACTTGACTTCTCTCCAAGAACTAATACAAGCACGGATATCATCTATAATAACACCATGTAAAGAAGAACAATTCTGGCTACGTTTCTGAAATTGAAAGACCCTACTGTTATGCTCCCTCCAAAGCCAATAGATTGTAGCAGCCAAAGGACAACTTAAAGATCGTGTGCACCATAGCATCCCCTGTGGAATTGCTTTGCCCAACTCAGCACATTCTGTAGCACTATTGGCCCACTAAAAATCTCATTGCGAACCAACATAGCAGACCAAACTTGAGTAGAATAAGCACAAGTGAAAAACAGATGGGAGTGGAACTCATCCTCCCTGGAGCGCGCAATTAAAGGACACATGTAGGATTCACTTGAATGCCCCAAGAAACCAACCTATCTTTTGTTGCTAAAAACGCTCTAGAGCTGAAAGCAACTAAATGAAAGCCCACCTCGGAATGTGTTTTTTAAACCATATGATCATATGCCAAGGAAAAGGAGGTTTAGGGGTCCTAAAAGCCTGCCACGCAGACTTTAAAGTATAAACCCCACTAGTTGTAAGGTTCCAAACAATAGAATCAGCAGCAGTAGGATCTGGGGTTAATGTCACCGATGTTGCAGTAATGATTTCAAGAATTGAGGGATTCCACTGTCGTGGCCAACACCAACAAAAATTTGGACAATTTCTCAAGTTAGCATCTCTACAAAGGAAAGAAAAAAAAAATTTCTAGACCACACATATTCAGAAAATAAACACAGATTTATTGCTTAACCGTACTTCCCCATGGCATTTGTTCATCCACACACTTCAGAGAATAAGCAAACATTTACGGGTACAAAAATTTCGCCCTGCGAAATTGGTACATGACACTACGCACATATTACAAGACTTTCCATGCGCAAACATCAGCCATGTGGAAAACTTTATTTAGACAAGTACTATGAAATCCAGCCAAGTGCTCAATCAACGGTTTTTCTGTTGGCTCAGAATCAAGCAAATGTCGTTGGCTATGTTTTGAGCGTCACTTGATATCCCAATCAGTCCTGTCCTGGCGAATCCAACGCAGTACAGCCCATTCTCCCCCTTCCAATGATCCGGCATTCTTTTCTTTGGCATTCCGTCTTCATTGAACAGTTCTCCATCATCCTGCTTAGTTATAGATTAAACGATCATGTTCATTAGAGTTTCGATCTTATTAAAAAAAAAAAAGGACTCAACGTAGCATTGCATTCATTGAGTGGTGTGTATTGAACCGGCCCCTTCTCGAATGATACGCTATTATGACCATATAACTTCGTGTATTATGTCCCCCCCCCCCCCATAATAGGGGCCTTCCATTGAACTTGACAAATGATGAATATGGATAGCATGTTCGAACTCCAATTCACAGCTCATTTTTCTTTGTAGTGATGTTATGGGATTAACAATTACCTTTTGTCGACGATTGTCCTTATAAGAACCGTAAGTTATAGTTAATGTGCTTCAAATTAGTTGTACACAGGGCCGGAGACAGTGAAGGACCAGAGGCAATCTGCCCCTCCTGGATTTCTACACCTAGCACAGATTCACATTTACAGCCGTCCAATACTAGACACGTGTATGATAAATGTCTTCATGGCATAACGTTGTAGTAGGTACAGATGCATTAAGGGTAGTACATAGTAGTAGTATTATGGAACTCTTGTAACATAGTTACTATTTAAGATATTCATTAAAAATATTTGGTAACACTTAAATACACATAAAAAATAGTCCAATAAATCAATTTTGAATATATTTTAAGAAAATATATTTTACCTGTATTTTTTTAGTTTACTGTGAAAGCGCCCTCTATAAATGGTATTTCTGGTTCCACCACTAATTGTACAGCCTGCCTGAAAGTATTTCAGGAGGCTATGTAAACATATTGAGGTTGTTTGGTAAAGGTTTTGTTATCCAGTAGAACTCAATGGTATATAGGATACCGATGATTAATTTTAACACTTAATTAAATAGATTTCGAAGTAAATACCTTGAGCCATTTTCGGACAGTACTTTTGTAGCCGGTGGCAAACACAATAGCTTGGAATCGATTTGTCTTACCATTTGCAAACTCAATAAAGTCTCCTTTTATGCTTGTTATGGATGGTAAAACCTGAAATATCATTACCATACAAAAAGAATCAATTATAAGACTAAACGAAAAATTGGATTTGAGAAGTTCATATTTATGCCAAGTTTTTTTTTTTGATAGGCACATTTTTTATTATTAGAAACTTGATAAAGGGTACATCAAGAGGGAAAGGGCAAACATCATTGAGGAGAAGAAAAATGCAATCCAATCATATGCAAGCATCATTTAGTCTAAGTTCCGCTAAGATTTTTAGGTTTTTTCTTATTTTGTCCTTATTCAAATTTTTTTCTCACGTTTGGTAGTTTTGGACTTTGATTTTTGTGGATTATTGATTCGTCTCATAAAGACAAATTAAAAAAAGTAAAAAATAATGAGTTTTACCTAAATATTTTTGAAAATATCCAACATAAACCTCAAAAATCCAAAAAACACCCTTAACGGAATTTAGCCTTAAGATACGTTGTTGTAGGGTCCACGGTATGTCAAACTTGTGACGTAATAGGTATTTGTAGCGATTATTTTCTTTCGAGTGGGATTAAGATTTGTCTCTCAAAATCTAGAGAGCTTCTTTACACATTTAAGAAAGAAAAAATTGACAACATGCCACCTAATAATATGTGGCTAGTGTGGGGATTGGTGATAGGAAAGGGTCCCTCATTGAATCGGTCTCTGGTTAACCTCTTGTGCGACCTCGCTCCGTCCACACCTTAGCCTGCCCAAGTAGCGCACCGTTAGTGCCAAACCGATCGGAGGCCAATTGGGAAGGCACTCTGACGGTCTAGTGAGTATACGCTCAAGCAATGGTGGACGCATGATTTGTGTATTGCAGGAGCCCGAATCACATGTATTCTCATGTTGATAATAAATATATATATATTATAAGTATATGTTGCCACTTGCAAGGCTTGAAGTAGACACGATATTGTGTTTATGTACGTAGCCACTATTTAACTTTAAAGACGCAACCTTAAAAATAATTGATAACTTGAAATTGTAGGAATTTTTACCTACACATGAAGAAATTTTTACAAAAAAAAATTCACTCAAGAGACTTGCAAGGGCCGATTGCATAGAATTTTTCTTAATTAACCTAAAAATTAGCATAATACACCTAAAAATTAGCATAATACAGGGGAATATTTGGATTTGTGCAGCCGTGCAGGGACTCGAGTCTCCCTTGGCACCTCCCTAGAACCACCCCTGCGATCAAGAGAGAGAAAGTATAGGACTAGGGTTTGAGAGCCAAGTAGAACGTACCTCTTTAAGGTTTATCATTGTATCATATATAGACTCTTGTGACTTGCTCTCCAAGTTGGGGTGTGCCTAGCACGCACGGTAACTGCCTTCGGCCTATGTCACAAGTGATGTTTGAGATAAGATTGTAACCGTTCACATGAGTGAGCTATCATCACATTGGCTCGCCAACAAGTGTTGTAAGTGTTCGATTGAAGTTAATTAGGACGTATTGAGCAAGGCGGTTAGGTGCATATGGATGAGTTGGCACCAGTCAGTTGTTCGAAGCATGGTGTTCGAACCATCGAGGAACAGATACACTTGCTATTCAGTGATCGAGACACACTCTATCCGAGCATCATGATGCCTGAGCCTCGAGCATTGAACTATTGGATTTGGAAGATTGCCCAGTTGAATCGGGTGAACGATGGGTAAGGTTCAAACCCTTGTGCTAGTTGGCCGAACCGTCATGTCCGAGCCAATTTGCCAAGCCAATATGACACTTCATAGTAGATCGTGTTGTGTCCCAAATGGGCAGGTGTTATCCGAACCAAGTTGTTTGAGCCTCAAGACCCGGACAGTCGAGCATTAGGGACATCGACTGGGAGGTTGGGCCTGTCATTCTCGCCGAACGACCCTCTGTGCCCAAACCCTGATATTTTGGCCCACTACAACTAGTATTGTTTTGTAAATACATGCAAGAGCTATTGACAATGGTTCAAACATCACTAATTACAACTAACAATACTGACTTTCACCGAGCAAAAAATTAAAAAAGAAAAAGGGCAAATTTCATTTACCTCCCCTGAGGTTTCCGACAACCCTAGATGCCTCCCCTCCTTTTACTGAAATTGCACTGTGTTCCCTTATAGGCCCCAGATGTTAGATGGAGTTAACGGAAAGGTAAATGAGCCAAATCAACCTTACCCTACTCCCTATTATGTATGGAGATGAAATTCGTCAAACTGAAACCCATTCTTTCAAGAGTGCTTTCTCCAAATAGACGATCACGTGGTTGCTTTCTTCACTCTGTATGCCGAACATGTCTAATTGAAGGCGACGGGTATGAAACGGCATGGAACAACAAAGGGAGAAACAGCAGGAAGGCGAGATGAAGATATGGCGGGAGATCCATGGGTATGCTCTAGTAGGGTTCGATATAAGTGTACGTGGGTGAAGTTCTTCAACAGGTATGAGATCTATGAAAAATTTCACTGTTAGAGTCACCGATCAAAGTGAGTTGTAAAGGTAAGGAGAGTTAATTGCGCATGTTTTGTACATTTAGGGTTCCTTCTGTTTTTTGTTTTTCTTTCGTTTGAGGTTACCATTACAATAACTATGGATAGCAAGGAAAAAAAAAAATCTACTGATTGTAAGCACAATCAATCACTTTCTAATTTTTTGGTAACTTGAAAAATTTTCAAAGATTTTTGCATGTACTATTGAGTAAGCTAAGCATCTTGATGTCTTTGGTAATTTTTTTTTTTTTTGATTTGATCTTGATGTATCTGGTTGTTGTGTGAAATAATTAGGGATCTTATTCGTATAATTCAATGAATTTGGTCTATTTGTTGTTTTGTGTTATTATATGCTAAGATGAGCTTAACTTTGTTTTTCTTTAATTGCCAGGTATGGGTTTTGCACTTTACTGTGACATAAATGTACACTTTGATGGAAAAGTTTCAAGGATAAAAAACATTGAACCCCATAAATATGGTTACATGGACTTGTTGGATGATGTCTCCTCTAGGTCATTTACTCACTTACCTTCTAATAGGGGTTTTACCATCAAAATGTATGGTTACAAACCTGGAACTAATGAGAGAATGGATGCGAGTTCTGACTTAGATGTCATTGAAATGTTTGGGTTCTACTATAATGTTTGTGTACTTGACCTGGATGTAGAGGTGTGTGATGTGGAAGGTCC
>BPLS01000366.1:371406-390440 GCA_019656275.1 Rhododendron kiyosumense | reverse complement strand
TCTGTTTCCTTACATTCCATCTACAATTGATACAACACTTTCATTTCGCTTAGTTTCTACAACTCCACATGAATGTGTAAATGTTGACGATGACAACAGTCTAGATATAAGTGATAAGGAAGTGGAGTGGGATGATGAGAGCAGTGAGGAGTTTTTTGGGTATGGGTTTGAGGAAGACATAGAAGTCAGTAGTGATGGAATGTTTGAGTATAGTTCAGGTGAGGATGGTGGTAACGAGTCTAGTAGTGATTCTGATATAATAACGAATGGCCTTACTTTTCAGCCCTTTGATCCTACCAAATGTGGAGAAGAGTTTTTAGGTAGATGCTGAGGGGAAAATTAGGCTTAATGCAGGTCTGCTTTTTGGTAATGCTACCAAATTTAGAGAAGTTTTAAAAGAGTTTACCATTCAAGAGGTTTGCAACATAGTGAGGGAAAAAAATGAAAAAACTAGGATCACATGTAGGTGTGCTATTGTGGGTTGTAAATAGAGGATTCATGCATCACCTTTGGCTAATGGTGTCACTTTTAAGATAGAGACATGTAGGGGAGAGCTGTAGACACCCCAATTTGGCCTAACGATTATTTCAAGTCCCACCTTAGAGACCATCCTGATGATGATATGGATATAGTGATTGTTGATTGACTTCTCGTAAACCCATGGACTTTTGGTGAATACTTTTAGCAACTTAGAGGACCCGATTCATAGCCAAATAGCCTTTCAAACAGAAATACAGCATCCTAGAAAAATACATCTATCAGCCGTAAGATCCATTCTTCGGCCACCAGATCCATTCCTCAGCAGCCAGATCTATTCTTCAGTTGCCACATTGATTCTTCGGCCACCAGATCGATTCTTCGGCCACTAGATCCATTCCTCGGCCACTAGATCCATTCCTCTGCCGCCAGATCGTCTTTTTCCAGAATTCTGGAATGTTCTATCATTCATTTGATCGATGCACCAAAACCCTAGCAACCTTTTTTCGATTCTTTAGGGCTACGAAAGTAGATTCGAGTAGAGATCTTGTTACCCTAAACTACCTTGTTGTTTCACGCCATTTGATTGGTTGGAGTGAGTCACCAATTACCTATATAAAGAGGCCTTAGGGTTCCGAAATTAACATTCAAATTCCTCCATCTCATACCTCTAAGCTCTGCAGAAATCATCTCTCATATCCTCTCTACAAAAGCCCTAAACCTTTGTGAGCAGCCGCACCCCAAGCGATCAAACCCCAAAGTACAAACCCTAATCCTAGGGTTTCGAGAAGAAGATCAGTCAATCACCCTCAATCTAAAGCAATCAAGCCCTGAGGGATCAAGGCGGTGAGGCCCAGGGGCCTATTGGTTTGATTCTTTTATGCTTCTGTACATTAATTATAGCGTTTTGATTTTCTATTAATCATTTAGTCTGGTGTGAGGAAGAACATTGGTTGGGGAATCAATCCTTCAGCCGATACATCGATCCAGTGGGATCCCTCGGCCGTGACATCCATTCACCGGCCGAGGGATCTATTTCCTGGGACAGTCTATCTTTCTTGTCTAACTTTATGCATGCTTCGATTACTGTTCTGGCTCACCTTATCTACTGTTAAAGGCTAATGTGGGCAGCGTGCCCTTTAAAAAAGGATTTCGTTCCTTTCTAAAATGTTGGTTCGAGGGAACGCTAAGCTGGGACAACAAGCGCTCGCAAAACACAGAGTCGCCACTCGGGTTTGAAAGTCCGACACCCAAGGAACCGTATTTTGAAGCACTTGCCGCACTGTTTGATTTGAAAAAGTTAAGGAACCAGTCTGTCATAACCATATCTGGGTTCGAGAGCCAGGTTACAAAAGGGGAAGGATTTTATGGCACCCCACTCGTCTAATCCGAATATCGGTCTCTACTTAGGCATTTGCAAAAAGGTTGTTTGTTTGTGATTCTGTTTGATTAATCAATTCTTTAGCCAATTAGGGCGGGGAATAGTTAATCGGGGATTAAAACTGTAACAGTTTGCAAGATGTAAATGACAACATGGATCGTATGAAATACTAGAAAATTAATGAGATAAAACTCAAAACTGAGATTGGATATCAAACAGTGCCCTAGATTGAGTTTTTCACAAACAATGGCCAATTTGCATGCACGGATCTATGTGCATGCAAGTTAACCATCGCGCGGCAGACCCAGACAATCGCGCGAGGGTTGATGCCCTACCAGCAGGTTGAATTTTATCCCCTTCTGGGCTCTGGAATGACCAGTGCTCACCCAGGACAAACCAAGCAGTTCATATAGCAGCATAATATACAGTTCTAAATAGTTTAAAGGCTGAAAAAGCCCTACAAATTGACAAAACACTCCATGAACAGTGTGTGGACAAAATAATGGCCTAAAGCCAAGTTATCCGTTCAAGGCCACTCACTGGTCATAGGCAGTTTGGCACCCGACAAAGTCAGTCTGCCGCGCGAGGGTGCGCTGCTTCGAATCTCTTCCGTGTTGAAGAATATTACCCCAAGCGTAGGGCTTAATACGTCATTTGAAGCATAATAATCCGGAGAAGTCCGGGATCGTACCCAAGGGAATTAGTTTATGGCTCGCCTCGGATTTGTAGATGCAAGTAGGGTTTTCGACTTTTAGCCAGTCAACTTGGTTTTACTTTGAACGGTGGAATTAAAATGGCTAAATTAAGAACGAAATAAACTAGGAAAAAGACAGGTTAGGTCTAGGAATCCTAGCACTCATGACTTGGGCTAAATCAAATTTTTCACCAATCCACGCGATTTAAAATACACAATTGTAGGTATCAAAACCGGGAAAAAGAGATTCGATTATCAAGCTAGCTCTAGAACCCATTTGGTGAACCCCTCGAGCGACAGAGCTCTAAGCATCATGTGTGGTAGGTAGGCGAAGCTCCTACCTACACATGATCAAAGAGGTTAACACCTCGGTAACTCCCCAAATGAATCCGAACCCCACATTAATTTTCAAATCTAAAAATTGAAGCTTTATTGGTGAAAAATGCAATTTTTACCCAAGCCACGGGATGCTAATCATCCCATGACCCAACCCTCGAAACTACTCACGCATATCTACGAAGATAAGAGCAAGCGAAAATTGACTAAGCATAATTGAAAAGACAAGACTAGAATTAAACTAGAGATTAAGATAGATCGGGACTAGAGCAACAACTTTAATAAAGGCGAAATTATCAAAAACTAACTAATTAAGGCAGAAAATTAAATATTCAAAGGTTGAAAAACAAGAACACTCAAGAACAAGCAAAAAGCAAAAATGAACCTAAGCTAGATCTAGAAATTATGTAAAAACGTGCTACTACTTGTTCTTACAAAAATGATGTCACAAACTTAAATACTCAGGAGATCCGCGCCTGGAATATTCCCACGATGCTCTGAAGATTCGCCCCTAAGGCCCTCGGCATCGATGGCAAAGTGCTTAAGCTGGGCCACTATTAGCCTCGGCATCGATGGAAAGAATTATATCCCATCTATGCCGAGGTCAATAAGGAACTGGTGCACTAATGGGCTCGGCATCGATGTCAAATTTGGCATCCCATCGATGCCTAAGCTGATAAGGGTTTTGGGGCACTAATGACCTCGGCATCGATGTCAAATTTGGCATCCCATCGATGCCGAGCTCAATAGTGGAGCTGTGCCTTGATCTTGCCTTGGCTCTGCTCGAGCGTCGCCTGGTCTTGCCTTGGCGCCGGCTGCTTCTGCCTGGGCTCTGCCTGTGCTGCGCCTTGGCCATCGGGCAACTTCAGGCCATGACATGCCTTAAGCCTTTAAAGCTCCTTATTAAGCGATTCTCCTACAAAACAAAACAAACAAACTCTACGAGACAACTAAGTTAAAAACAACTAATTAATGAGTAAATTAAACTAAACCTAGACACTAGCGCACCCTTTCATTACATTTCTGGGTGCTTATCACGCCCCCCAACTTAAGGTTTGCTAGTCCCTAGCAAATAACATACGAAAAATAGAAAACTAGAACTATGCAATCCTTCCGTATTCACAACTTAGAACATGCTCAACATTACCAACTAGCAAGAGTTCAACAATCCGGCTTTTTATTTCATTTCTACAATTCACAATTTTAGCATCCAATTAAACACACTAAGTAACAAGCAAGTCTAAGAGCAAGCTAAAAAGGTTTGTGTCCTCGAACAATGGGAGGATACGGGACACAAAACTTGCGAGTTCAGACTAAACCATATCCACCGGTGAAGTGCTTGACAAACAGGCAATAGTGAACAAGAAATACTATGCCTCAAGAAACTACAGCACTTTATTCAACAGAATTAAACACAAGCAGATGAAATTTGGCTAACAAAAGGAAAGCATGCCATTAACTAATTATGCAACCATCAAACAGTCAATCAAAGAGGAATCCAGGGCGCACAAAAGATCAACTAAGGACTTTTTCAGCTTGTAATGACCTTGGTTACAAAGGGAAGGGACTACAAAATAGTGTAGTGGCCATATGCTAGCATGGTTCATCTACCCTTTGGCCACTACCGACTCTAAACTACCCAAAATATAACCACACGCCAGCCAAACACCAAACACGGTTACGAAAAAGAAATAAAGAAAACTACTAGAGAAGGCCTACTAAACTACTACCACCGACTCTATCACATCTAGTCACCATCCTCATCCGGCTTCTCATGATATTGAGCCTTGAGCTTCCCCTTTTCCATTGAACTTTTTCTTATCCAGAATGTATGCTAGCCCATAAGTCAAACCAAATCTCTTATCAAAGTATTCAATCCTCTTTTGAATCCGCCCTTTCATAGCATTTCTTTGATTTCTTTTCTTTGAAGAATAGGGTCATTTGAGGTGAGATTAGTAGGGAGAGAGATTGATGAGCCAATTTTGGGGCTCTTTGGAGAGGGAGATGAAAATTTGGGGCTTTAACTTTTGTAGTGAGAGAGGAAAGATAGGGAATCATGTATCAATATTTTTTGCCATTTCGCATTTCAACCACTTCTATCACATTCACACCGCCCCCAAATCTCCTTGAATCATTGAAAATCATTATCACGCAACCCTCCAAACATCCGGCCACTTAGGTTAAAGCAAAGAATGGGAAATAGACTAGGATGCAAAATAGGACTAGGTGACACATATGTGGTATGATCATGCAAAGAATGCCTTGTATCCTTTCCTAAGTGCGCTTTGGATTCCAAAATGATTGAAAGTCGACATTTAAACACAACTAGTCATGGACATGCGATTATTCACCTAACTACAAGCAATTTATTGGAAGATGGGGATATGGGCCAAAACTTGCTCAAAAATTTGCTCAAAACTTAACCCATTCAATTTTCAACTAAGCATGCAAATCAAGAAGCACAAAAATTCTTAGGATTGTTATGAACTCTTGCCAACTAACAATGATTGAGCATGCAACAAGTCATGAACAAAACTAAAAATCATGTTAAAAGGAAAGATTTGCAAGTAAAAGCCTTTATTTATTTTTGAAATTTTTGAATTTTCACATTTTTTTGGATTTTTACAATTTCTATTGTTTTTGAAATTTTCAAATTTAACACAAATCACACAAATGCAACTAGAATGCAACACATAAAGAACAAAAAGTTTAACACAAATCACACAAATGCAACTAGAATGCAACACATAAAGAACAAAAAGTAAACAAATAGCACATAAGCTAACCCCTCCCCCCAACTTAAAGCGATGCTATGCCCTCATAGCATTAGGAACAAGAGCGAAGAAAGGAAGAGTGCGCGAATGTACCGTCCAAGGGGAATGTCAACCCCTAAATACCTCGACCAAGTTGGAGGATTTTATGCCAATGTTTTGCTCCAGCCAGATTAGATGCTTCCAGGGTTCACTCCTTCGGTTCTACCAACTCGGAACCATAGCCAGTCACACAGGGCCATATCCAAAGCTTTATCGGACTAACAACCGCGGCGCATAGCCACACCCATGCTTAGGGCTCCTGAATGCCTCACTCACTCCGGCTTTAGACCCAATCTACCAAGGCTGATGTGGTAGCACATAAACCCTGCAGAAGACTTAAGAGAACGACTTTCCACAAAACAATTGACATTAGAACCACCGGCCCGTGTTATCCGGCTTCAACTAAACCGAAATGAAAAGACAGAAAATAAAGATAAACACAAAGAACATGCAAAGAACAAAACAAAACATGCAACACAGAATGACATGCACCACCCGATCCTCACGCGATCACACGAGTCATACTTTTCTTCCCATTTCTTACCGGGGGGTAAGTAATGGGTGGCTATACTAGACCGTTGAACATGTGTTATGCTAGCGCCCGTAATAAAATTTATCGCTCGACCTCGCCAAACAATGAAGTTCAGCGTCCCCTAGGATCAAAAACAAGTAAGGACAAGATACAACCTAGCGTGCACTCCAGGCAATATCAAACCTCACTCACAGACCTAAGTTGCCTCCGATTAGGGGCAATCGCGGAGTGCATGGATCATTAACGATAAACTATTACCAAGAAAAGCTAATGAAAGCCCTTTTTACACTAACACATTGGTGATATCTTTTCATGTGATTGATCTCCAAGATTTTATTCGATGCAAACATAAAATTAAACAAAACCAAAACTAAACGAAACATGCAAAGCTAAGCAAAAGAGAACAAAGCAAGAAAGAAAAACAATTATGCCAAAAAGAGAGAGAGAGAATGAGAATGAAAAATTATAGAGAAAAAGAAAGAGAGGGTTTAGCCACACGCGGGCTACAAACATTTTGCATGCCATTAAGAACTATTAGCATAAACAGAGCACTCCAAGCTACACTCTTTGCCAAAAATTGAACTCGACCATGCCACAAGATAAGATATTTTGAGTAAAGCAATTGCTGAATTCGTTTTAAAAATTTAAGTTCCACCAAGTGCATAGCCCAAACCAAATCAATTTTCAAGTTGTTGACAAAATCTACAATATAAGGATGATAAACCACAAGAAAATTGTCAATACCAAGAAAATCAATCTGTTCTATGATTGGTAACTTCTCAAGAATAGGCTCACATGTATCTTGTTTTTCTATCAAAGAGTATAAGAAATCTACCTCAGCATCCATCTCTTTAGCAGTGAGAAGATCAAGGCACGGAGGATTTGAAAAGACAACTTCAGTGGTTAGATATTTCCCCCCTGGATCATCACATAGAGGGGAGTCCAAAAGAGAAGAACTCTGGTCCTCAGTTTCATCAATAGGCTCATCACTCCATGTAGACTCTGAGAAGCTATCACAATCTAAACTAACAGTTTCCACCAAGATATGCGGCTTAATTTCCCTTTCCATGGCATCCAAGTTAGAATCCTCAAAATTTTCAGTCAACTTACAAAATTGGAGCTTTTGGGCTAATTTATCAAGGTAATCCCAACCATCTTCAGCGTTTTTATCCAAAAATTCATCATTGGACATAAAATCAACTTGACATGTCTTAGGATTTAAACCATGGCAAAAGATAGCCAGAAGACTGCCAAGCTCACAATTAAAACTTGACCAAGAGAATACGGAACCTTTAAATCGCTCCCAATATTGAGAAAAAGACTCATCATCTAGTTGATAGAAATGGGATCCTCCAAGAAAGCCATAATAAGAAATCCCCGGCAACGGCGCCAAAAATGCTTCGAATTCTTCCGTGTTGAAGAAAAATACCCCAAGCGTAGGGCTTAATACGTCATTTGAAGCATAATAATCCGGAAGACCGGGATCGTACCCACGGGAATAATTATATGGCTTGCCTCGGATTTGTAGATGCAAGTAGGGTTTTCGACTTTTAGCCAGTCAACTTGGTTTTACTTTGAACGGTGGAATTAAAATGGCTAAATTAAGAACGAAATAAACTAGGAAAAAGACAGGTTAGGTCTAGGAATCCTAGCACTCATGACTTGGGCTAAATCAAATTTTTCACCAATCCACGCGATTTAAAATACACAATTGTAGGTATCAAAACCGGGAAAAAGAGATTCGATTATCAAGCTAGCTCTAGAACCCATTTGGTGAACCCCTCGAGCGACAGAGCTCTAAGCATCATGTGTGGTAGGTAGGCGAAGCTCCTACCTACACATGATCAAAGAGGTTAACACCTCGGTAACTCCCCAAATGAATCCGAACCCCACATTAATTTTCAAATCTAAAAATTGAAGCTTTATTGGTGAAAAATGCAATTTTTACCCAAGCCACGGGATGCTAATCATCCCATGACCCAACCCTCGAAACTACTCACGCATATCTACGAAGATAAGAGCAAGCGAAAATTGACTAAGCATAATTGAAAAGACAAGACTAGAATTAAACTAGAGATTAAGATAGATCGGGACTAGAGCAACAACTTTAATAAAGGCGAAATTATCAAAAACTAACTAATTAAGGCAGAAAATTAAATATTCAAAGGTTGAAAAACAAGAACACTCAAGAACAAGCAAAAAGCAAAAATGAACCTAAGCTAGATCTAGAAATTATGTAAAAACGTGCTACTACTTGTTCTTACAAAAATGATGTCACAAACTTAAATACTCAGGAGATCCGCGCCTGGAATATTCCCACGATGCTCTGAAGATTCGCCCCTAAGGCCCTCGGCATCGATGGCAAAGTGCTTAAGCTGGGCCACTATTAGCCTCGGCATCGATGGAAAGAATTATATCCCATCTATGCCGAGGTCAATAAGGAACTGGTGCACTAATGGGCTCGGCATCGATGTCAAATTTGGCATCCCATCGATGCCTAAGCTGATAAGGGTTTTGGGGCACTAATGACCTCGGCATCGATGTCAAATTTGGCATCCCATCGATGCCGAGCTCAATAGTGGAGCTGTGCCTTGATCTTGCCTTGGCTCTGCTCGAGCGTCGCCTGGTCTTGCCTTGGCGCCGGCTGCTTCTGCCTGGGCTCTGCCTGAGCTGCGCCTTGGCCATCGGGCAACTTCAGGCCATGACATGCCTTAAGCCTTTAAAGCTCCTTATTAAGCGATTCTCCTACAAAACAAAACAAACAAACTCTACGAGACAACTAAGTTAAAAACAACTAATTAATGAGTAAATTAAACTAAACCTAGACACTAGCGCACCCTTTCATTACATTTCTGGGTGCTTATCATGCGCCCTGGCGTGCGATGGTCTGAATCATTTGACCAGTGTTTGGTTTACATATTTCTGGGTTCTGGAATAGGTCCAGAATGATTCCTGGGGTACTCCAAAACAACAGAAACACAAACTAACTACAAACTAGCAGTTTATACTAAGGAAAGCAATAAACAGGTTATTATCATGCTTGCAGAGTGATCTATACGTAAATAAATACACAAAAACAACAAGACACCAATCCCTGCAAAGACCGTCGCGCGAGACCTGGTATAGTCGCGCGCGTGACTGGGTCCATCATGCGTTGGTTCTTACCATGACGGCTTTTGAAACATTGCCAGTTTTAGGATCAGGACTGGTATTGATTACCAGCCTTGGCCCTGCCTGCCCCCCTCAGGGATCAGAACAGAAAATAGAACAAAGGTAAGCTATACCTTTAGATTTTGAGTTTGAAAGAGTATTTAGGCTTTGATGTTGGATTGAGGTGTAAGAACAAGCTATGTTCTTGAGGTTGTATGGGTGATAGAAGCAAGGAAACAAGGTAGCTTGCGATTTTATAACCCAAGGTGTAACCCTTTGAACATTTTTTTTGAACCATTTAAATGGAAGAACCATGGGTGTATATATAGGAAGAGATGGAGGTAGGTTGGAGTTACAAAGAGAGGAGTTCAGCCAGTCCACGAGGCTGGCTGAGAGTTGCATTGGTGACCAACTATCCTCCCCAAGAAAAGTTGGTGGCAGCTTGGTCCGTCGGGTGATGGTGCGCCTTGGCGCGCGATGGTCAACGGCCAAGCTTTGACTGTTGACCATCACTTGGCAGTTTGACCATCGCGTGATGGTCTGGGAGCAGCGCGCGTCAGTAGGGTTTTTGGCCTTTTGAAGTGGCTTAGGATTAGGTTAGGTTCAAGGGTTTTTCAAACGCTCAAAGCTCAAATACTCGACATCCCCAAGGTGTTCTTGATCCGTTTAATATCAGAGAATCAAATACCGTAAATAAACTAATTTGGAAGCCCAGATTGGGGTGTCTATAGCTAATAAAACAGATTACTTGTTTAGAATAAGACAAAGCATGTATTAATCGTATGTCGAACGATTATGGGCCAGTCTCACGACTGGGCAAAGAGGGGTGTCTAATACCTTTCCTTTATTATACTCTTGGCTCCCGTACCCGAAATCTTTATTTGTTTTTTCTAGTTTTTATAAACTAGGTGGCAACTCTGTTTTGATGATAACCATTATCGTGTGGCAATGTTCCTAGCCATAGGAATGTCCACGATCTTGTTTATGAAGTGGAAAGCAAACAAACAAACGATGATCAATCTGTATGGCAGTACCCCGTTTGGGAGGTGTCTACAAGAGCATACTTGTATAAGTGAAACTAGTAATGTTGAGGCAAACTCAACTTGGATTGCAAAAAAGATGGCGAATGAATTAAGGGCAAATTAGGTGGATTAATGTAGATGGTGATATTGTGGAACCGCCACCTTTAAGGAGATTGCCTGGTAGGCCAAGAAAGAGTAGGAGAAGGGATGTTGATGAGCCAGAGGTAGGCACAAGTCAGTCTAGAAGGTCACAGACAGTCAAGTGTTCAATTTGTCTGGAGTTTGCATCGTAATAAAAGGTCTTGCCAAAGAGCTCCAGTGAGAAGAAGGATTGCTTCCAGGATTGAAGCCACACCAACTGCAGCTAAGGTGATGGATTATATTTTGTATGTTCATTTGGTTTCACTTTCAAAAATTATGTTATTTAATTGCATCATTCATATCTTTGTGAACCAGCAAGCAACACCCAATCCACCACAGGGATTGTCACAAGCTGAAGGTGTACTCCTGTTTCCTCTATGGGAGTTTCTCAGGTTAGACTAACATTGAACTTTACTTAATGTTTCTTTTTTTATAAGTAACTTTACTTAATATTTTTTATATATTTAATTTTGTGTGACTTATTCTCTTCTTTTTATAATGAAGAAAGGATATTCCAAGAGCAAACTTTACTTAATGTTACTTGTACAGAATCTGTAACTGTTGTGTAGTCTAACTCTTTTACTTATATATATGCAGAGGGGTAGAGGTAGAGGTAGAGGAAGAGGAAGGGCTACGGTACTTGGCAGAGGAAGGGGAAGATCAAGGGGCAGGGGCAACAACAAATTGCAAGTGAAGTGAAGCTGAGGTGGTTTTGGTCATGAAGTCCTCTTTTGTCTACTTCTATATATCAGCTATGGTTATATATGTGTGCTCACACCTTTTGTCTTTTGTTGGATGAGCACTAAGTAAATGTTAAAGGTCACACCTTTTGTTTCTTCTTGGGTGACCAGCTGTAATGCTTACACCTTTTGTTTTTTGTTGGGTGAGTTGCTATTAGCCTATTAGATTAGTCATGTTCTATTTTTTCATGTTAAGCACTATATTGAACTTGGTCATGTAGTTAAAAGGGCAAGCACTAGGCCTTTTGTAGCTTGCTCATTTAACTCTTTTGTATGTGTCCAATGAGACTTTTGTCTGGTATATATAATATGTTGCACAATGATCAATGGAAGAGTTAGTATTTAGTAGACATGATTTTTTTTACTTTTGTCGGGTATATGTAATATGTGGCACAATGATCAATGGTATTTTTTGATAAAAAAGAGTTAGTATTTAGTAGACATGAATTTTTTTCCTAGTGGGAATTTTATATCAATGGCCAACTGCCTTACTTATATTCCCTCTGTCCCTTTTTAAGTGTCCTGCTTTATAATTCCAACTTATTAAAAAAACATCATCATTATCCATTTCACATCAATTTTTTTCTTCACTTTCCCTACTTACCCATCATCATTACACTTTTACTCACTAACTTTTCAAAATGGAATCTATTTTTAGGGACAAAATAGACAATGCATCAACTTTTACCTACTAACTTTACAAAATGGACACTTATTAAGGGACAGCCCAAAATGGAATACCGAACTCTAAAAAAGGGACGGAGGGAGTAGTTATTATGAATGGTCAAAATTTTATGCTCATAAGAAAGGGGTAAAATGGGGAATGGGGTGCAAACACTGAATGACATCAGCAAGAATTAACCGTTAGTCAATTGGATGGACAAGTAACGGCAAGATTAATCTGAAATTCAAACCATTCCCTCAGGGGAGGACAATGCAATTTCAGTAAAAGGAGGGGAGGCATTTGGGGTTGTCGGAAACCTCAAGGGAGGTAAATGAAATTTACCCAAAGAAAAATAAACTCGAGTTTTGGTATAAAATTTAATAGACACCCCTATTTTTGTGTGTGTGTGGTATGCACCCCTTGAATCGCCTTGCATAAAAGTTCATAACTCTTCAATCCATAGCTTTCAAATCATATAGCAATTCCTTATATTTTGACACAAATTCATAACGTAAACATTGAATTCATAGCATTTCAACAATATCAAAATTTGGGAAAGTCTTTAATACACACCTCTTTAAAGTGTGTACCATATGCACCTATTGTGTGGTTCATATTGTACCACCTCATGAAAAATTATTTGTAGAACCGGTCATTCATAACATTTTATTTTGTATCGTAACTTTTATACTAAAAATTCATAACTTTTTATCAATATGATTCGTAACTTTTTAGCAATAGATTCATAACATTTTGGGAATCATAACATTTTAGTGTGTTTCAATGAGGGTGCATATGATACACACCCAAATAAGGGGTGTGTATTGTAGCACTTCCCTATAAATTTTTAAGCAAATGTGATGAATATCAACGAATAGGATACGGATTTTCACAAATTGTTATGGATGTATAAAAAAAAAATATTAGAAACTTCTATACGGAGTCATATAAATTCATATTTAACGTGGCCCACATCGCACATATCTAAATCGGAGCGTGCATTGTATTATTTATCGTAATTTTTTTTGTTAATAAAGTGCTAGCTACAACCCAAGTTATCCAAAAAAAGAGAGAGAGAAAGTTATCCATATCTCTTCGGATATATATAAAAAAATTTGGAAATGTAATAAATCCTAAAAAAAATTCATACTCCACTTGCCTGGCATTAACTCGAGTTTCACGATGGAAACAGTAAAACTGTAAAAACAACAAAAATAATTATGATTTAAGTGTTAGATAAAGATAAGAACAATTAGTTTTAGCCTTGTCATTTGCTCTCTTGTTACGAATCTTACCCATACAAGTGTATAAAGAACACCGCTATACATGGCTGTGCGATAAGTGCATCGTTATTTGTTGTGATCCGCTTGTTATGGATCGATTGTTTAACTCTTCACGTGTGAGTCGGAGGTCACATGTGCGGAGGAGTGTTGGAGTTTGATCCACATCTATTAATTATCTCTCCCAAAACTATTACATGAGCCTTGGCAGTCTCTCCACTCATGACTAATTGGTTTCGAGTTTGATGCTTTAACAGTAATTTATACTAGCAGTATGCCAGTATAGGCTCCATTCGCTAAGGAAATTAAATACTTACTTGAAAAATAAGTACTTAAATAAAAGTGATATATGGTAAGAGAATGATCTATAGCTCGTAAAGCACGAAATATGACCCCATTCAGCTTAACTTTTAACACCTTTTGTCCTTATTCAAAAAAAAAAAAATTCATATTTGTTAGTTTTGAGTCAAAATTTTGCGGATTATTAATTTGTCTCGACAAGACGATTAGAAAAGTAACAAAAATTATTTTTACCCAAATAATTTGAAAAATAAGTCAAATAACCACTTTTTAGCATAAAAAAAAAGTCCAAAAACGATTCATCTGTTAAGAATGAATCAATAATTCACAAAAGTTTGGTGCAAAGCTAACAAAAGAGAAAAAAATTCAAATAAGAACAAAATTAATTTATTTCTCCAAAAGTTAAGTGGAACATCACCTAAGTTCTTGAAAAATAAGAACGTAATTAATTAGTGGGGCGGAGACTAAGTAAGTTAATATATAAAGTACCTGAATTTGTCCAATTTTGATTTTGTGCATGGTCCCAACATCAATGACAGGGGATCGACCAGTTGTCCTTTTGAGATAAAAGGGTCCCTTGGATGGGGTTTGAAGGCCGTAATGAGAGAAATCACCATACTTCAATTTGGCTAAGGACTGAACCATCTTGTCCACAACATTACATGGAAGCAAATTCAACATACACATTCCCAATTGCACCATTTCCTTACTCAATACATGTACCTATATATATAAATTCAAACAAACATGTTAGTAATTGTTTTTTTATTTGGCCTATTTGTGTGACCGGATATGAGCATGGACTATACATATATATTTTCAAGCTGAAAAAATATATACTTGATGTTGAAACATTTACGACTCGTGCAAAACATGCAACAGATAAACCATTTTTCTTTAAAAAAAAAATTTGTCTCGTATTTAAACCCTATTAATTAACAGTTTGTTGGGAAGTGTATGGTATGTATGCACCACTTGAATTGTTTTGAATTTATGACATTTTGTAGGAATATTTATTACATTTCCATAAAGAAAAAAAAACCACAACTTGCATTGAACTTCTAGATGAGTTGGTAGTTACCAATCATCTAATAGGTACGAAGTATTATAGTCTTGTTATAAAGTAAAAAAAAGGATAGTGATAATGTCAAAACTATTTTTGTTAGTACTAAAATTTCAGTACATAAACAAAAACAAAAATAGTTTTGACATTATCATTTCTCTTAAAAAATATATATATAATATTTATATATAATACTCTGTTCATTGCTAAATGAGAATCTCTGTTACTATTTTGGACACTTCAAGAAATTGTTTATATTTTTCAATTTATAATGCTAAAAATATCTAATATAGATATTTTTTGATAGATTTCAAATAGTTTTATTAGACAAAATTTTTAATTTGAGAAGTTTAATTAGACAAAAATTTTAAAATCATAAAGTATTAGAAATTGAAAGATAAAAACAAGATAAAAATAACAAAAAAAAAAAGAAATTGGACTCTTATTTAGGAAGGGAGGGAGTAAAAAAAAAAAATCAAACCCATTGTCACTTTTGGTTTGTCTTAAAGAAGCATGTTTTATATCATTTTCAGTATGAGAGCATTTTTTTTTTTTTCCGCTTAAGCTCAATAAAAGTATAGTTTCTGATATGTACATCTACCACATCCAAATTAGGGATCCTCTTAAACTTTCTAAAGATTAATAAAATCCTTTTTCTTATCCAAGAAAAATGTACGACGACGTCAAAACAAGCATAGATTATGGAGAGAGAGAGAGAGAGAGAGAGAGAGAGAGAGAGAGAGAGAGAGCAGAAGAAGAAGAAGAGAGAGCAGAAGAAGAATATACAGGGCTACGAACAGAGATGGCCGCTCGAGCACCATAGTTGACAAGATCATAGGCAATTTCCATGCCAGAATTCCCACACCCAACCACCAGCACATCTTTCCCCTCGTATCTATTCCCATTTCCATACTCACTGGAATGCACCACTTCCCCACCAAAATCCTCCAACCCCACAACCTCCGGAACGAACCCTTCGCTGTTCTCCCCAGTCGCCACCACGAGAAACCTCCCCTCGAACACCTCCGTCTCCCCCGACCATGCATTCCTCGCCACCACCCTCCAGCACTTTTCCCCGTCCTCACGCGACGCCGACTCCACCGACCGGCCGAGCAACGGGCTCACGCCGAACCGGAACACGTAGGCGTCCAGGTAGTTGATGAACTGGCTCTTGGAGACAAATGTGGGGAAACTGGAAGGGAACGGCATGTGGGGGAGCTGGCAGTACTGCTTGGCCAGGTGAAGCTTCAAGCGGTCGTAGGACTTGTTCTTCCAGAGAGAGGCGGTGCAGCACTCTCTCTCTAGAACTATGTTTGGTACAGAGAGAAGGTTGAGGCAGGCTGAGGTTGCTATCCCAGCAGGCCCTGCCCCTATGATGATAACCTCAGTTTCTTGACTCATGCTTCTTGTTTTTTGTTACTAGGTTTGAAACCTTAGTTTGATGATTATGAACCTATGGAACTGTCTGTTTCAAGTTGCCACCTAAAAAGTGGTATTTATAGGGGAAATCAAAGCAAAATCAGGTTTTTTTTTGGTACTTACAGCAAATTCATGATATGCATAGATAGAGATATATAGGGTCTGTATGTACAGCTATAATCACGGTGCTGTGAGTAGAAATGATAATTAATTAAGTTACAAATGGCTTGAGAAAAGCATTAACTGCATGGCATGCATGCAGATGAACACGTAACTTTGAGTACTAATTAAGGGTGATGAATTTGGTTGTGACAAATTAATTAAGGAGTATTTAAAATGGACATTTATTGATCAAGACTATATACCATTAGATATTACTCCCTCCGTCCCGCAGTGTTTGGCACTTTGGTGCTTTTCCTTGTCCCATAATATTTGGCTAGTTTAAAAAGTCAAGAGCAAAATTAGGTGAAATTTCCATTTTACCCTTTTCTTTTACACTCTAAACAACAATCTATTCAAAATTCAAACACACAAAAGTACACTTTTCAATTTGGGAGCCACAATTACTTTTTGGTGTCCGGCCAAAATTTGAAAATTTTCAAATAGTATTAAAATTACATAAGGGTAAAACTGGAAAGTTAGCACATCAATTGTACATCAAAATTTTTCTCTTAAAAGTGGGAATTCCCAAAAGTGCCCAACATTGTGGGACGGAGGGAGTATTTGTATATTCTGGAGAGAGAAAAGGTGTGACCAATGGGTATATCGAGGTGATAAGAGATATGTATGAAGGTGCCGTCGCTACCATTAGATCACCAGTAGAGGAAATAAGTGAATTTCCAATCATCATAAGATTGCATCAAGGATCAGTCCTGAGTTCGGATCAAAAACAAAAAGGATCAGTCCTGAGTCTGTACTTTTTTGCCTTAGTTATGTATGAATTAACTAGATAATTTTAAGAAGATATTTCATGGTGTATGATGTTTGCAGATGACATCGTCCTCGTAGATGAAACCGCTGGAGTTGTTAATACAAAACTAGAAATTTGGAGGGAAGCATTAAAGTCAAAGGGTTTTCGGATAAGTATGAGTAAAACTGAATATATAGTGTGCAAGTTTAGTGGTACCAGTAGTGCGCATGAAGACCATGAGATGCCAAAGAGTGATCATTTTAGGTATTTACACTCAATTATTAGTAGAGATAGAGAGATTACTGATGATGTGATCCATAAGATTCAAGTGAGGTGGCTCAAGTAGAGAAACACTATTGGTGTACTATGTGACAAGAGGGTACCCACAAAATTGAAGTGAAAATTCTATGGAACTACCATAAGACCAACGATGCTTCATAAGACAGAATGTTGGCCTATTAAGAAATAACATTTGAGCAAGATGAGTGTAGTGAAAAAGAAAATGTTGAGGTGGATGTATGGTAAGACTAAACGAGATAGGATTATAAATGAAATAATTCTTGAGATAGTAGGTGTAGCACATATAGAGAAGAAGTTGAAAGAAAATAAGTTAAAGTGGTTTGAGCATGTTTATCGTAGACCAAGATGCAGAGCGGGTAGAATAGCTCTAGGTAGCAAATAATGCTACGGAGAGGGATAAACCTAAATTAATATTAGATGCTGTTGTGCGCAAAGATACGAGTATAATGAGTTTGTGTGAACAAATGGCCCTTGACAGAACAGTTCAAAAAAAAAAAGGCCCTTGACAGAGCTTAATGGAGGAAACAGATTCATGTAACCAATTCAAAGTGATTGGAACGTAAAGCTCGGTTTGGTTTGATTTGGTTTGGATACTATGTGTAGATGTGAAATTAGTTGATGAGATGTAAATCTGCCAAAACAATGTGAACCCCACGCATCTGTTTTAAAAAAAATAAATAAATAATCAACAATTTTAATTTGTGAAACACAAACAGAAATGTTCTTTTCAAATCGAAAAAAAAAAGAAATAGAAATGTATGATTTCAGAAAAGAAAAAAAAACGAACGCTAACGTACGGATGTTTAATTTGGTTTGATGGTGCATTTTATGTGCAAAAACTTGTCAATTTCTACCTTTTTTGTGGAATCTGATAATTGGTATAAGATTTGGTAACGCAAACAAAATTTGCCCGCGGAATTTATTTCGTACTTCCAAAATCACATTGATGGATATCATGATTTACGAGCTTTCAATATTAAAAATTATTGAAAGCTCAATCAAATATCTTGAAAGGTTTGGATAAATTTTCAAACTCATTAAATTAGACTGAAGCAAATTGTGTGCAAAAACTTGTGAATTTCTACCTTATTGTGGAATCTGGTGATTGGTATAAACTTTGGTAATGCGGAGCAAACAAAATTTGCCCGCGGAATTTGTTTCGCACTTTCAAAAATCACCTCAATGGATATCATGATTTACGAGCTTTCAATATTAAGAATTATTGAGGGCTCGATCAAATATCCTGGAAGGTTTGCATAAATTTTCACTCTCTCGTTAAATAAGACACATCAGATCCTATTTGTGGAAAGGAAAGGGAGAGGCCGCGTTGAGAGATGTCATCTCTTTGGAAAGGAAAAAAGAAGAGTTTGGCCAATTGATCGATAAGGTGATGGGCATTTTCAGGAGACCGGTAGTAGGGAAGAATCGAAAAGACAAAAACCTAAAGCTATATTCAGATCAGTACGTAGCGGCTGCAATTTCTTTCTCTATTTCTTCAGAGGAGATCATTAATAGGAATAAATCATAATGAAAGAGGCTCAAGCAGTACTATGGATATTGATGAGTTACGATGGTGATGGTAAGATTGCTCATTTTGAGGAACTTGATGAAGAGCGTTTAATTTGAGAGCCATGCATTTTGGCCGAGGAGCTTGGGAAGGGTCCTAGATGAATGAGGTAGAGATGTTGGGTTTAGATTTTTTTTTTTCCCTTTTTTGGGCTACTTTTTAGTTGGAAGGTGTTGGGTTCCACCCATAGTGTGGGGTTTTGTGAGAGATACTCATAGTGTTGGGTGTCTTGTGTATTTTACCCA
>BPLS01000366.1:318831-346406 GCA_019656275.1 Rhododendron kiyosumense | reverse complement strand
TCGTCCGGTATTTTCCGAGATGCCCGGTACCGACCGGTAAGCCCCGGTATTTAGACCGGAACGGTATTGAAGGCTTGTGGCTAGCTAAACTAGTTTTTGAGGTATTTCCTAGACAATTTGGCTAGAAACAGCTTGAGGCTGTTGGAGATGCCCTAAACCCCCCAAAATCTCAAACTTGAAAAAATCGAACAAACCTGAAGCTCCAGCTACGATCGGCGGCTCCGGCGATCCAAGAACAGGTACCCCTCTCTCTCTCTCTCTCTCTCTCTCTCTCTCTCTCTGCTTGTTGTTACTACTGGCACTCTTAGATGCTTCATAACAAACACCGAACTTACTTCGCTCAGTCTTTGGTAAAATATTTTCCTAATTTTCCTTTGTTTGGTTGCTTATAAACTGGGTTTTACAATCCCTTCCCGATCTCAAGTTTCTACCAAAAAATCATAGTTTGGTAATTGTTTTCCAAGCACAAGATTTTTCAGGAAAATATTCTTCCACGTCGAAACAAACTGAGCCTAAATTTCCTTTATGTACGTATCACTAATAACCTCGCCTTTCTTCATTTCCGAACGAGAAGCCCCATGGCGGTCCTTGTGAGTTCCAAGGCGGACCTGAAGCGCAGGGAGAAGCATAAGAAGGCGGCCAAGTCGGGCGGGTTCGAGTCGATGGGGCTGAGCCTCAACGTGTTCAGAGGAGTAAAGCGCAAGGGCTACAGGGTGCCCACACCAATCCAGCGCAAGGCAATGCCGCTGATACTCTCCGGGGCTGACGTGGTTGCCATGGCCCGCACCGGGTCCGGCAAGACGGCCGCGTTCCTTGTGCCGATGCTCGAGAAGCTCAGCCAGCACGTGCCTCAGGGCGGGGTTAGGGCCCTGATACTGTCTCCCACCAGAGACCTGGCGCTTCAGACCTTGAAGTTTACGAAAGAGCTCAGTCGTTATATGGGTGCGTAAGTCTTTTATGAAATTGCAGTTGTGTTGCCTTTGTGTGGAATATTAGTTGATTGCAAGGTGAAAGAGGGCTCACTGAGACGATAGAGAGAGGGTTGGGGTGTTATGAGCACCAATAGTATGTGTATAGTGGTTTCAGGGGAAATTTTGTCTTAAAAATGCCCAAACCAATGTGATATTTGCCCTACCAACAAGCAGTCATGTAACAGAAGGGTTCCAGTTGGATAACATTTATAGATGAGGGGGTCATTTTGGGCAATTTTTGTGTGTGAGAAAAGTGAATAGATGAGGGAGTGTCGATGGAATTTAACCCTAATTATATGAGCATAATTAGCACTTTAAATGCTAGAAAATTGATCTTTTTATAAGTGATTGGTTTGAATTTTTTGTATTGATATTCATTATTTATAATTTTGTCTTCTTGAATAGTTATAAAGTTTCTTGTTGAAGTCGTCTTATTAAATTTTTTATCGTTTTCGTTGTAAAATGCATAAAGGGCCACACTTTGTTAAATTCGCCTTGAGCCCCCAAACTATCAGGGCTGGCCCTGTTTGTATGGACTATAATTGATTGCAAGGTGAAAGAAGACTCACTGATTGTTTTCTTGGGGTGAAATTTTGAATTTAGCCTATGCAATGGTGTTTAGTTTGTTACAAAACTTAAGAGTGGATATTTTTTTTTCGTTTGGATGATGTTTGTATTGTTGTTTTGAGTTTTAAGGAAATGATAATGTCCCATGTGGTTGCGCACTTTGAAGATTTGAACAAGAACTGTAGACCATTTTCAGTTGCTATTTTGGGATCACAAAACTTATAGAAAATTATAGTACTTCTGAAACGCAAACACTCGTAGCTCTCAGAATGTGTGTGTTGTCCAGTGGAAAAAGTTTTTGAGAATTGAAATATATATTGTCTTTGTTTTCCAGAAAAGAATCGCTTAAAAATAGGTTTTTAAATCTGTCAACCAAATGAGTTTTTCTAGAAAATAGGTTATAATGGATTGATCCTATGACGGCCATCAAATATAGCAATTGTTTTTCAATGTTATGCATGGGTCTCTTTTGTTGTTGAAGAATGTAAGTCAGTCAAGACTGTCAAGTAAGGTTTAGACTTACATGATTTCAATCAATTTGATGTCACACAATACTTGTCTAAAATGTACTTTATTCTGTATTATCTCAGATCTTCGTATTAGTTTATTGGTTGGGGGTGATAGCATGGAAAGCCAGTTTGAAGAACTAGCTCAGAACCCTGACATCATAATTGCAACCCCTGGTCGGCTCATGCACCATTTGTCGGAGGTTGATGATATGTCCTTGCGTACAGTGGAGTACATGGTTTTTGATGAAGCAGATTGTCTCTTTAGCATGGGATTTGCTGAACAGTTGCATAAAATCCTCACCCAACTCAGCGACAATCGACAGACCTTGCTTTTCAGTGCAACCTTACCGGGTGCCCTTGCTGAGTTTGCTAAGGCTGGTCTGCGGGACCCTCATCTCGTCCGACTTGATTTGGAGACAAGGATTAGCCCTGACTTGACACTTACTTTTTTCACCCTTCGGCAGGAGGAAAAATATGCAGCTCTGTTGTATCTTATAAGAGAACAAATTGGTTCTGATCAGCAGTCGCTGATATTTGTTTCCACCAAACATCATGTTGAGTTTCTGAATGTTCTGTTTAGAGAAGATGGTATCGAGCCTTCTGTGTGTTATGGAGATATGGATCAAGAAGCACGCAAGATGCATGTATCAAGATTTAGGGCAAGAAAGACTATGTTGCTTATTGTGACTGACATTGCTGCTAGGGGTATTGACATCCCGCTGCTTGATAATGTTATTAACTGGGATTTTCCCCCTAAACCTAAACTCTTTGTCCATCGAGTCGGCCGAGCTGCAAGAGCAGGTCGGATTGGTACTGCGTTTTCCTTTATCACTTCTGAAGATTTGCCTTACCTTCTAGATCTTAATCTCTTTCTCTCAAAACCCGTCAGAGCTGCTCCCACGGAAGAGGAGGTTTTACAAGATATGGATGCAGTAATGTCTGAAGTTGATCTGGCAATTTTGAATGGAGAAACTGTTTATGGGCGTTTCCCTCAAACAGTTATCGATCTTGTTTCTGATAGAGTTCGTGAAATTATAGATTCGTCTGCTGAACTTAATTCTTTGCAGAAAGCTTGTACAAATGCATTTCGTTTGTATTCTAAGACAAAACCATCACCTTCAAGGGAGTCCATCAGGAGAGCAAAGGATTTACCCCGTGAAGGGTTGCATCCAATTTTCAAAAACGTTCTAGCTGCTAATGAGTTATCGGCACTGGCCTTTTCAGAACGGTTGAAAGCCTTTAGGTGACTTCGATATACTTATTCTTTGAGGATTTTGAATGCACTGTTTTCTTCCCTTAATTTCTCCCTTTCTTGTCCTGATGAAACCTTTGGAACTTGATGCTGTAAGCATTCACCATTTAATGTTTTGCTTATTGTAGGCCCAAGCAGACTATTTTGGAAGCTGAAGGTGAAGCTGCTAAATCAAAGCATCAAAAAGTAAATCCCTGCTTTTATATGTTGTGAATTTTCATTTTCTCATTCTTTTACATCATTCATTTGCATGCCCCCTATTTGCTTTCTTATGTGCGATATTGCTACTTATTGTCATGATCGAAATGTGTTATATTTGATAACACTGTCCAGATTTTCATGATCAAGATTTTCAAACATGAGGCTACAATGTTTTGAGTCTTTTGACTATCCAGCTTGCTAAACAAACTTAAATTCGTTATATGCATGTAATTTTCAAATACAATCTTCCATCCTACCACTCGAATTTCTTTTGCTTCCGTGTTTTGAGATTCCGCCTCCTGCGCTGTGGCGTGTGGTGGGTTCATGTCATGAGAACTAGGCTGTCGATAATAACGTGGGATGCGGTTGTCTGCCTCCTCTCTCTCCTAGACCTTGCCAGAGCCTTGTGCACTCGTTTTGACATGTTTCAAAATATATTGAAATCATTATAATTGTCATTCAATCACTGTAACTGGTGTTTTTGTATAGATTAAGCTTGGTGTTGCATATGAAGATAAGCATCTAGTAGTAATAGTTGTTTTCATTTCATTTATGTACAATTGTTTGAAAAGAAATTAATTGGAGGATACAGCTCATTGTGTCTTTATATGATGAACTTTGTTGTTCTATTTGCAATGCCTATTAAACTTATTAGCTTGACTGTTGAGGGTGGAAAAGATAGAAAAGAAATTCTAAAAGCCATGTTAAAGGAGAGTTTATACGAGAAAATTGTAACCATCTTGCATACCAAATCATCAAGTAACTTGCCTATGAAATTGCCTAAAAAAACATGGAAGTTGTTTAGAAAGCTAAAAAAATTTACTCTCTGATGAGACCTTTTCCTTCAAGATTGGAAACTCAATGGGCAAAGTCGACTAATTCACTTGTAGGTTTTTTACCTTTGATCATTCGTAAAACACAACACTACTTTGACACAAGGTGCATTTAGCCATGTACGACTAATGTACAAGGTGAACGAAATACTTGTTGCCCCTTCTGGAAGGTTCTGAATTGTGTTTCTGTTATTCCTCAAGCCAAGGTTCCAACATCTTCTGCCCGATTGTCTTGGACTTATGGAGAACTGCTGTGTTGTAGAACATTACATATTTTTTTAGTCCACTTCCTAGGCACATTTCACTGGCTCTTTATGCCCTAAAACCTCTATAGCATGTGGTTGCAAAATGTGCATGATTTCTGTCCTGCGTGTTGGAGCTATAACTTTATCAGTTGGCACTATTATCTTATGATTCTAATTAACTTTTTTCTTTCTTTCTTTTGTATGCTAATTATGCAAGTTATCAGCTAAATAGTTTTCGAGGGATCTGACACTGTTTTGTCAGTTAAACATTGTTTTATACTCCATGTTAAGATTCCAAGCAATGGTCATAGGAATGACACTGGTCACACTTTGGCACTTTGCATTTAACTTTGAGGGGACTGCTTATTTAGTTTCTTATCATGTTTTGTTGACCTATCTTCACATTAAGAGTTAATTCTAGGGCCCGTCTAGTCAATGGGTTGATGTCATGAAGAAAAAACGAGCTATTCATGAGGAAATCATTAACACAGTACGTCAGCAACGTTCTAACGATCATGCGACGAAGGTAAGCCTCTGGTTAATATGTTAATGTTTATTTTGCTTTTGAGTTGCTGCATCGAAAAGGCATTATTTTGATTTCTTGAACTGTTTTTGTGGGTGGGTGCCTTGCCTGTGTATGATTGTTTTTATGTTCTTACTTGTTTAGGTAAAAGATATGCATTGTCCAAATTAACTTTTCTTTTGAAAGTACATTTTTGTGAATGTTGCTGGATGTGTTCAGTCAGTAAGGTAGTGTTTATTGGGTAGAGAGCATAATGGGATGAAAAGATTCACGAAATTAATCCCATAAATTTGACCAGCCTTTTTTTGTGGCATGGTGTTGCCGTTCCATTTGTGAAGGTAGATTGCACAACTTTGTCTGCGGTCACTGTTTTGGAAACAATCACACCTTTGGATTG
Source organism: Rhododendron kiyosumense (assembly GCA_019656275.1). NCBI lineage: Eukaryota > Viridiplantae > Streptophyta > Magnoliopsida > Ericales > Ericaceae > Rhododendron > Rhododendron kiyosumense. The sequence continues at coordinate 340,908 of BPLS01000366.1, read as the reverse complement.
TTTGCTGGACGATTTTGTATCTATTTAATGTGCATCGATAGAATGAAGCAGTTCTCTACTAGTGGATATTTGGACAAGTGACTCATTGACCGTTGGTGCCAAAACGGCATTGTTAAACCCTTTGTTGGCTAGCTACATTGTCATTTTGCCAGAAGAAGTGGCAGGGTTGCTCCATCAATGCAACGCCATTTAGGCATAACCACCTTTTTTCCCCCCTTGCAACCACCTTTCTCACAATTTGAATGTGATGTGGCAAGTTTGGAAATTGCCAATTTGATGCCAAATTTGGCACAAAGGATGGCATTGCTAAAGTTTGGCATCGAATTTGGCACAGGAGTGGAGAGGATTTTGGCTTCGGCATAGCATTTGGCACAAAGGTGGGCTTGCTCTTAGTGGTTTGATTCTACTTTGCGCATAATAGGTTTAATGTCCCTTTTTGTGTTAAAATGGGGTCTACTTGGTCTTAGTGTCAGTTATTTTATTTTTGTGTATTTATTATTTAGGTTAAGAATGTCGGACATTTATCCGAGCTTAAAGGGCAAACCCAATGCACGAGGGTGGGGTATGCAGCCTTACCCCTGCAAGCAAAGAGGCTGTTTCCGTGACTCGAACCTGTGACCTCCAGGTTACAATGGAGCAACTTTGCCGTTGTGTCAGGCCCGCCCTTCACATTTATCCGAGCTTACATTTCAAAGGCTTTTATCCTCGAATGTACTTTACCTTTTTTTTTGGGTGATTTTGTGCTTTCCAAGATGGTTATGTCAGAAGTATTTTATAGAGATTTACTTATTGAAAATAGTCATTTCTAATTTCTTTAGTAGGTGATTAAGTAATAGAACCAATGTGAATTGATATTTTAGGGGTTCTATAGTTAGTGCTTATTATTTGATCGTGTCTGCAAAATGTTTACTTCATCTCGAGTAGAAATCAACATCAAAACTAGATTTACTACTGGAAGCTATTGTTTTAAAGAGTGTAATACCCACCTGTGTAGACTTTGCCAAGTAAGAAGCAGCAATGGAGTGGTACTGGTTTTATTGCTCTGGCTGCAGATTTGAAAATGGTGCAATTTGGGTGCAATTAATGGCCACAGGAATTCTTGATTTGGGCCATAAGGGCTATTTGGGCTCAATTAATAGACACTGGAATTATCCACTGAGATAACTTGTTTTGGGCCATAAGGGCCATTGGACAGTGGACACAAAGGTAATTATAAGAAATCATTTCTTTCTTGTGAGAGTGTGAACCTTGGAGCACAAATATTTAACTGCCAGCGGGGGGTCAATATCCACTCAACGCACTCCTGCCTCTGATGAGTTGCTATCTGCTGAAGGACCTATAAGATATATTTCTGATGTTTGGTTTCTTGGGAGGTGTGAGACCCACTTGAATGGTAGTTTCAGAAACTTCAACAAGCATATAAGGGCTTATGACTTTTTTTTTTTATCAGCAAGGACTTACGACTTTGAAATGGTCTTTGAATAATTTGGTCGATTTGATAATACTTGTTTATTCCTTGTCTTTGTAATTGTTAGTTATCATTATCAATGTCTATGTTCTTCTAGCAACCTAGTGTTTTTGCTTTTAGCTTGAATTGCAAGAGTTGGCATCTTGCCCACGCTATTAGATGGACCATAACATTTAGGTTGTGAATGAGGAATTGAATCTGATCCACCTTAAATTCTTGGATAAAGAATAAACTATGAAGGATACTTCATCCTATACAGACTACTTTGGAATGGTGATGATTTGCCCAGGACTGGGTCTTTACCCATGTTAACATGTTATGCTGGTTTCTAGGAATGATTGCATACAACATACGTGGTATCTTCACACAGTTGTCTGACTGTTGTACGTTTATTTCCTCTCTCTATCAAATGAGTTAAATTGCTTGATATTTGTTACAGGCAATAATGGAATCTGAAATCAGTTTTCCGAAGGAGAGGGAGAAAAAAGGTTTATCCTTGGCCCAATCTCTTCTCTAGTTCATATTGATCCGCTGTCTTGCATGATAATCTTGTAGTATTCAATTGCGGCAAATTAGCCTGGTGTAACTTCTATAAGGATGTTTTGCATCGTGAGAACTTCTATATAAACTGTTTATTTGTGGACCACCACTTGTGCAGTAGTGGAGAACCTCATCGCTGACATCATCAACTGAAGAGAGAACCTTTATGCACTACCTGATGCCTATTAAATAGCCATGTTTACGGCTGTCACCCTTAATTTTTGTTTTTCAATGTAAATCAAAATTAGAAGGGTTGTCCTTTTTTAGAGGCGTCTCCATATCCATGGCTCCATCTGCTGTCACAATGATGTGATACTTTTTTTTCTTAAATTAGTATAAATGGAAACGGTCAACTGCCTTCGGTTTGAGCCCTGGCAGAAGAAAACTGGAAAGTGAGTTGAAGATCAGTAATCTCATTTACACCTACTAGTGCTGTCAAACCCTAGAAGAACCATTCTTCAGGTCCACCAAGTAGCAAAGGTGTTATGTATCTCTTTATGTTATTCACTTGATAAAGGAGTTATTTTAAAAATTAAAAAAGTGGGAAAGTTTGTTAGTAAATTTGGTTTGAAACATTCCTATTTGAGCAACTTTGAATTTAAGGATCATGGGAAATTTTGAAAGGAGACTAACCTGAAATAAGATAAATCCAGCTAACAATATAATGAGCAAACTTTGAAAGGGAACATGGGAAATTTTGTTTTTGTTTGGTTTTGCATGTTACTTTGTGGCTTTAGGAATCCTGTTTGTTGTTTGTTTATAATTGTTCTTGATGCATTCCATTCTGGCAGTTTCCGGTTTTAAAAGGAAGGCGAAGACCTTCAAGGATGAGGAGTTCTTTATAAGTGCTGTACCAACAAATCAAGTAGGTCACTCTGTTCTATTTTATTTTAATATGCCTCCAACTGTAGTATGTAATGTTTCCCATAATGAATTAACGCTTTTGGTTGCAGTTGGGTGCATCCATTTCAGTTGTTTTATCAGGGGATAGTTTGTGTTTAACTTCTTTTTCGTGCTCTGTGAAGCATATTTACAACTATTTAACTTAGCCTGTGTTATCAATTGCAGCATTTGGAGGCAGGACTCTCGGTAAGTGCCAACCAAGGCTTTGAGTCAAACAGGTAAAGATAAATATTTGCTCGAGCGTAGTACTCTTCTCTTCATATTCTTGTACTACTTTTATCTTTTCTACTGTTCGTTTTATAAATACAAAGGAAAACTTTCAAGGGTGTTGAAGTTTCTCCAACACTCTTAACATACGTTAGGCCTGAAACTTTTCTGCATGAGGGGCCGAGTAGTCTCGAAAGAGAGAATGTGGATGTCTGTGTTACATGGATGTGGGTGCGGGATGGAGTGTATATTGAAGGGTCCTGCACGGTATTTGGATACAGATGCCGGGACACATTAAATAATTATTTCCTGAAATATTTAAGACTTTGGCCCATTTATAACCTAGTGGCCAAATCGCCCAATATCCCTCTCAATCCACTATTCAACAGTGGCCCATTTAGTCAATTGTTCTTGGACCAAATCCATTTATCCCTTTGGCCCTTGATCCCTGAGGATATGAGATAAATTGTACGTCCTTTAAATCTCATAAGAAACCCTAGCCACTATAAGCAAACCAAGCCCAACTAGTGCTGCACATTAAACTCATTGGAGATTGTTGAAGACCCAGATGGTCTTCTTTCTCTCTGAATCATCAGCGCTTGGGAAAACAAAACGGCTGGATTTGGTACATATACCGCACCCGTGTCATGCCGTTTTGACATTGGTGCATCAGCAAAAACCGAGTTTCCATGCAAGTATTTAACATACTGAGGCTTAAAACTAGTATTTCTTTTTGGTTAAAGAAACCAAGATAGTTATTTTATCATCTGATCGGATGATGTCCTGTATAGTGGATTAAGAGATAAACCAAAAAATAAAAAAATTCTATCATACATAAATGACAGTAATCAATTCAAAAGTGGAATATGCTGCTAGATGTTTAAAGTAGTATTCCTAGATGTGTTGTATGTACTACCTTTACCTGTAGTGCACCTGAGCATTAGGGGTTAAAATTATTGATCTCTGTATTATGCACTTGTGCTTGTTCTTTTGATTTTTTAGGAGTATACTTATTTTTGGTGTCGTGATTAATTAATTGATTAGGTTAGATGCTGCAGTGCTTGATCTAGTTGCAGATGATAAAGAGGGCTTGCAGAAACAAAAGACTAGATTCCACTGGGATAAGGTATCTCCTTTTCTGTTGGGCATTTATTTCCCGCTTTTATTCGCGTTCATCTCCTTTTACATTCTTTGAATCTCTTTTCCATGGCAGAGGAGTAAGAAGTATGTCAAATTGAACAATGGGGAACGCGTGACAGCCAGTGGAAAGGTATTTAACAAGGATCTTTGATGTTTTTTTTTTCTCGGCAAACAAGGATCTTTGATGTTTACATTTATGCAAAGGAGATTTCATATCTATAATTGGCATACAGAAGAAACAGGTATACAAGAATCTTTGTTTCTTAAGATTAGGTCTAAGGTGATTTTGTTGCAAGTTAACGGGTACTAAACATGCTCTGCTTAATGTTAAGAATGGTGAGTATTTGATGATTGGCGAGCACAATACTGCACTCCATATTTCATCTTACAGAAACTGATGAATGGTTTCTGTGTTTAAATTTGTCAAGTTGTACGCTTCCTGCCTTCTTTGTCGTCCCACATTGCATTTGGTAAAAAAGTGTACTTTGCATACAAGGCTTGTTGCTGTGTCCTTGACACAAACAATCGTTGAACTCTCCTCGGCACGTGTTGGACTCATGCCTAAGGTGTCATATATTTTTTCTGTTATTGGCTGATTGATCGTTTCTTCTGCTATCTGATAGAGTCACTCATTATACAACTCCTGTTCGGAAGTCTAAAGCCCCTCGTCAACATTGGGTAGAATGGTGCACACTGTTTATGACAGTATGCAGAAGAGTGTGAAGTTGCATGGAAGATATGGATGCCCCTAATTTCATGATAAGAACGTAGTCTTAGTCCTTTGTTGCCGACCTGCAAAGAAAAAGGAGAAATAGACTTCTTTGATGCCTCTCCGCTATATTTATTTACTTTCATTCAGCTGGGTTATCAATTTCTGTTGCTCCTCAATGGAGTACGTGATTAAGTTGTTTTATTTTATGACGGAAAAGTTGTTTCATGCTATCCATGTGTAGAACTGATTTTACTTGGGCTAGAATATATGTTTATTTTTCACAATTATTTACGTTCTATGTTTTAATGGCGAGCAGGTAAAAACAGAGAGTGGTGCAAAAGCAAAAGCTAACAAAACTGGGATATACAAGAAGTGGAAAGAGCGTTCACATAGTAAAATTTCCCTCAGAGGAACCAGTAATGAGGGCAATGTTGAAGAAGCCACAAGTTTGGCAGGTAAGTACTTACAAGATCGGAAACTTTTTTGCATTTGAGTTTTTATTTCTTGAATTTTGTGAATTCGTTCTGCTTTGGCATTCAAAAATGCTGACGACGCTTTTCCCTTTTCGTTTATAATATAGATTCTTGTCTTATTTGCATTATGACTTCATTTATATCCTAGTGGGATTTCAATATCACTGGTATTTCATTTCTTGCATGGTTGGAGGTTTGATACCTTTTAGGTACTAATTATTGGAGTTCCCTCCTTTACATTCTTTGCAGATTGCTTACCTGGTAAACGATTTTCGGTCATTGCTTTTTTGTTCCCAATTGGAAACATTATCGCTTTGTTTACTTGGTATGGTGTTTACTATGAGATGTCTTTATGTCCGTAGTCTGAGCTACTAACACAAGCAATTTTTTCACTCCACCAGTTGAGGGATCTTAGCCCCTATGTCGTTCTTATGCCTAGCTGACTCAGTTGTTTTTCATATCAAGATGAATAATTATTATTGTCTTAAACTGAGAGAACATGAAGATTAACAGCGTAGGAGGTATATACGCCCCTCTGTCTCCCTCCCCATTGCCTGGACGCAGAAGTAAGAAGGTGTAGTTGTCTGCTGAGCAAGTGGTTGGTAGTGTGTTACTGAGGTCCTTTAGTGTCACCTGAAAATTAAGTCCATTGCAGTACCATTTCCTGTTCTTTCCTCTTCATATTTCTGTCATTGATTTGTATTACGAGTTTCCAAAAAAGTCCAACTCTTTGGGTGCGTAGATTGATGTTAGCTTCGTTCCTGAAGACCAAACACAATGGCTTTTTGATTACTACTGGTTTTTTGGGAGTGCAATCCTTGGCAAGTTTGCCCTGATGTTGCCATGACATCTACCAGAAGCTGCCATTTGATATCCTTAAAGTCACCTTTGTTGGTCCTTCCTTGCATTCAGTGATTTTAGAATGGGTCATTCATGCTTAACTGTGAAAATGTTGTATTTGTTGTTCTGATCAACGGTGTCCGGGTATTGTTATGGAACCCTCAATCACAATCCTTTTTCCCCCCTTTCTTTTTTGAAGTTCGTAAATCCACCTTGAACATTTATCAACTTCTTGTCACTTAGTGCGAGTCAAGAAGTGGTGTGTCAACCAAAGCTTGATATCCATCAGTGAAATTGAAGTTTCTTTAATGGCAAATTTTTTTTCTTCCCAAAATTTTACATGACTTTGTGAATTGTGATGGGTAGAAAAATTTTGTTTGCTTTGAATTATTGATGTTTATTGTATGTCACTTGTCTTGAAAGAGGATTAGTTGTATGTTGCCTTTCCATCTGTGTAATATTGCTTAGTTATAATTAACCAAAACCTCCCGGCGTTTATGTGGCAGGAGGTAATGGATTCCGAGGAGGCAACGGGTCGAGGTTCAGAGGTGGCAGGAAGCAGCTGTCAATTCCCAATGCGCATGTGCGGTCGGAGATTAAAGATCTTGACCAAGTTCGGAAAGAAAGGCAGAAAAAGGCAGACAGAGCTTCCCAAATGAAGAGCAAATCCAAGGGGAAAAAGTTTGGCAAAAATGGTAAAAATGGTAAAAAAAGGAAAGCAAAGTAGGGGAGACCCCCCCGCAAATTGTGTTTACAAGAGAAATACAGTGTATTTCTAACATGTCCTGGACTTTTTTTTGTTTTTGAAGCTCTCCATACATATACTTCATATTTGGCTGTATGTAAACAATCCATTTGCCCCGTTCGGGAAAGAAAAGAAAAAAAAATTGCTGATTTGAGACTCTGTATGAGCCAGATTCGGAATTTTCACGGTTGTAAATTAGCTTGAAAAGTTAATTTACGAAGTTTAGGGCATTTTCAAAATGTTGTGTTGTATAATGCAATTTTAAAGAGCGTTTGGCAATATGGTCTCAACTCGCACAGTTTTATAAACTATATTTTGCCAAAAAAAAAAATGAAGTAATTATTATATTGCCTCTATTTCATTTTGTTCGTCCATTGTCGATGTTCGTATCATTTTTTAATTACTTAATATCTTTCCATCTATAACGTTATTTTATAATTTTAATAACTTTATATTATAGAATTAATCAATAATAATTACCAAGCAAGATTTATATTGCATATTTTTTGAGATCCATGTCTATGATACTAGCAATTGAAAATTGAAAACTGGCACAAACATAAAAAATAGACAAGGGAAAACTGGCACAAACATAAAAAAATATACAAGGGACGGGTAAGTAAGTACTAGTCGTCGTTGCTTCCAAACTCTTGCGAGCCGTACTATGGTGACCATAATTGAATATTATATTTTGTGTGCCGTGTGACCAACGCATTGGTAAAATATAATCAACTAAATATAGGGCACGGTCTATCAATAAATTGGCGACAAATCAAATGCTACACCAAAGTTAGCGAACTCTCAAAAGGAGAGCAACATCATAACATACCCTACCCACATATTTCTGTATCTCATTGCAATTGGAACAAATTCCTGCAAGAAATACTGAAAGAGAGTCAGCTTGCCTTCCATAGCTCCTTTTGTTCAAACCCCGATTCAACCCACCAACACAGCTTTTCCGAAATTTGGTACTTGGCCTTGGCCAAGGTTATTGTTTTACATTGCCTTGCCTTAGTGAAAGAAACCGCTACTGTCATCTATGGCAGATTCCCCAATTGGCTTCGTGAGTGATGTATTGTCAATCAGGAAAAATTATTGGGCATTGCCACGTGGTGCTGCATACCCTTTTCCACCACACGATAGTGCATGGCGTACGATTTAAGTGTGTTGGTGACACCCAATGTTTGGTGGAAAATGGGTCTGGGGCATCACGTGGCGGTGCGCCGGGAGCACGTAATCATCTCTTTCAAGATAACTGGCTGATGGAGGTGTTGAAGAGGATCCCCCATGGACGGGAACTTTAATGAAACACCACCTCTTGATAGGCTAGTTGGCAAGATGACATTGTTAACCACAGAGAGAAGGTATAGGGAAGAAGCTTAAACCTGGTTTTTCAAAAAAAGCAAACACTAGACATTAGCCATCCTGTTAGTTGGCTAATGGTTGGCTAACTGATGGTAATTCGTGACCCGATGGGCGTAAATGCAATGGGACTCCAAATTATTCGTCGAAAACCTCAAGGGAGGTCAGTATTTTACACCCTTACGAATTCAATATGTTCGTGCTTGATCAACAATATTAATTTGTTTAACAACTTGTGGTTCGCATTGAATTTACTTACCAGTTCTTTACATATGGCTTGCGGGATTTATTTGTATGGACTTTGAATATGTTCAATCGTTTATTTATTTTGTTGCTTCCTTTCTATTTTTTGAATCATACACATTCATTGGATTGGCCACCCCATAGCTAGGTTGGTTATGGAATTCCAAGAAAACAAGCTCCTAGCATAGTAGGGGTCCCCAGCTAAGTTTGAAAGAGTTATGAAGCCAGCTTCTCTTTGAGCATGACATACTTTATGGCCATTAAAATCTTATTAAAAGTTGGTGTATCTGTTGATATCTCTATACAATCTAGTAGACCCAAGGATATGTCGTAGCCCTGCCAACATTTGCCGGTCTGTATGAAAGAATGGTAATTCATGCAGTTCACTGCTCTTACATTTAACTTCCGAGCTTAGCCATATTTTTCCTCCTCCTCTTTGTTAAGTTCTTGGAAACCAAAACAAAGTACTATCGACGTTTAATAAGTACTTGAGAGACCCTTTTCTTATTGTGATGGGATTGTGCATGGATATACTGAAGTTGCCTTGGATTCTCATCACTGGGCTTGTTCCGCTGTTTTTTGGGATTTTCATGCTTATTAAAGCTGTAGCATCTGATCTCTCAGCAGCTTCAACAGAATCTTGTAATCCAATGGTAGACCCTGTGGAAGGAGAGGTTTTATCCAATCACAGAAGAAAGATTTGTAAACTGCCTCCGGTTGTACTAGTTCACGGTTTTTGGATTTGGAGAAGGGGTATGTGATCAAGTTTTAGTCGTTTGGCTTCCATTTCACTATCAGAAAAATTAATGCACAAACAGAATTTTATTTGGAAAACCTATTCAAAATGATGTGATGGAATTTTCATTGTTAAGAGCCACAATGGGGTGTTGAACTAAGATGACCAAAAATTTCAGCATCATTCTGTATGGATTTTTTTTTTTTTTTTTTGATCGGCCATTCTGTATGGATATTAACAGGATTCTGTTTTGATAACATTGATTATTCTTCTGTAATGGGTTTTGAAACATTTGTTGTTCTGATAACTTATTTCGTTTACAGAAAATGGGGCATGTGTCATACTTCGGAGGGGCTGAAAAGAAGTATGAAAGGGTTTTTGTCCCGGATTTGGGTTCATTAACCAGTATTCATGATAGGTGAGCTGCTGAAGCATGGGAAACTAGTAAATGATCCTTTCTCTTTAGTTTCTTTGGTTATGTGTATATTCTTTTGCAAGTCTTTACGGAGCTTTAGGTTTCAGAGCTAGGCAGTTGTTCTACTATTTGAAAGGTGGCCAAGTTGACTACGGAGAAGAACACAGCAAAGCTTGTGGACACTCACAGTTTGGAAGAGTTTACAAGCAAGGTTTGAATACCAGATCTGTAGTTCTGCTACCATTGTGCATCAAGCTACAATCGCTGATGAAATGATTGCTGAAGTTACTCATATTTCATGAACTAGTAAAATAAGTTGTTCCTCAACAATTTAACTGGTATCAGCACATGGAACGATCGCATAATATGATTGTTGCACGCCTTTGCCCCTCCTTAAGCAGATTCAGATGAGCTTGTTGTCGACTCTCGACAGTTTCTTCCATTATATGCATGTCATTTATTTGAAACTTGCAGGGAAATACCCTGAGTGGGATGAAGATCACCCCATTCATTTTGTTGGCCATTCAGCAGGAGCACAGACAGTTCGTGTCTTGCACCAAATGCTGGCAGATAAGGTTTGTCAGTTTGACCTCTTCCTTATCGAGTGAGTGAATATCTAGCTGTTGAAAGCTAATAATTCTAAAACCAATTCAGGCTTTCAGGGGTTATGAAAACACTTCAGAGAACTGGGTTTTGAGCCTCACTGCCATCTGTGGAGCTTTTAATGGGAGCACAAGAACATACGTAACCGGCATGAAGTGAATTTTTTTCTTTTCTTTTTTTTATCAGAAGTGAATTTTTTTCTCAACCATATATCCTTCATTCTGAAAATTGTTTTTGGCTTAAAATACCTGTATGGTTCCCAAGTGTTCCTTTCTTGTTACTTTCGATTCTCTAAGAAGTTATTTTTTCAGATAAATTTAATAGGTTTTCAATTCGAGTCCTATTGATCGAGATTTAGAAAACAGAAAATTCTAAACCATTAACTCACTGGTAAGGTACCCCAATGGCAGATAAAGTATGTATTCCGTGTCAGTTTTGCCCCAAAGGTGTTTCTTGTCAGTTTGTATCTAAACATGTAGGACTCTGTTTGGATGGTCATAATCTGGACAGGAAATGATTGTTTTATTAGAGCTAATACATAGAGGAATCTCATATGGTCCAAGAAGAAATCAATCTTGTCCTATCTATATTCAGTACTGTTGTACTAGAAATCACACGTCTTGAATTTAGTTTCAGAAGACCATCTTGAGTTTGGGGGTGTCTGTCAAAGGTTTTGGCGGCAGCTTCTGCATTTTTATCTGGGGAAAGTTGTGCCGGTGTGTTTGCTACAACTTCAGCCTCTACTCTGGGCCAAAAACAGTTTACAAAACTGCTGAAAACTGATTTCAGAAGCTACAATTTTGATGCTTTCGGATCTACATTAAACAATTATATACACCTTTCCTGTAGTAATGGCTTTAGACCTGCCAGATTATAAAACCCTGCAATCCACACACATCGCTGTAGTATTAGAGTTGAGGCGGAAGTGACATTGAACTGTTTTAGAACTAATATATTTTGCGAACACTGTCATTGGTGTTTAGATTCTAACCATTTGGACCAATTTCTTAGACAGTTAGACTTAATAGAGACCCTTAGAGATGATGGACAAATTTAAACTTAAAAGATCAACGGGATAGCAAACATTTGGGGCCGTATGCTTAAAATGAAGGCCAGAAAGAATATTTTGTGGAAAGTATCATATATAAGTTATTCTAAAAAAAAGTAACCTACTTGTTTGTTCCGGTAATATATGTGTTGCATGTTAAAAAGAAGTACGTGATATGTTTTGCCGATACTTGGTTTTGTCCAAGATAGATCTCTGAGAACTCTAATCACCCTGTTTAAGACTCAAACATATTATTCTGTTCTTCCTTTCTTTATGACATTTCTTACAGGCCAGAAAACTGGAAATCCATCAAAGCAATAAGTCCACTTCAGTTGTGCCGATTATCAATTATTTTCGGTGATTGGATGGGCATTTCCTGGCTCAAATCCTACTACACTTTTGGGTTTGATCACTTCGACATGTCATGGAGAAAAGTTGGTCTTAAGGGTCTTTTCGATTACCTGATGGGAAAAGCGGGTCCTTTTGCTTCAGGAGATTGGGTGCTTCCTGATCTTACCATTCAAGGATCCATGGAAATTAATCAAAAGCTTCAGACATTTCCAAACACGTTCTACTTCAGCTATGCAACTAAGCGTACAAGAAAAATAAACAGTGTCACAATTCCTGCTCCCCTAATGGAAATTAATCCTTGGTTTTACATCCAAATTTCTGAGATGTGCCGCTGGCGTCACCCCTCCAATGTTCCACTCCCCTATGCAGGCTATCGGTGCGTATGCTAGTTAACTTTTGACTGATAATCTTCAATTACCTTCTGTCTGGTTTTTTCTTGCTTTTGCTTTGTGGTGATATAGTTGGACTTCAAGTGTTTGCCTTTGGTCCTTTTTTCCCTGGGTTTTTTTTGCACAACAAGAATTAACTTGCCAACTAAAAACCTCTAGTCTTATGTATAGGATGTTCTAGGACACCTTGAAACACCATTTAGCCTCAGGAAGAAGAAGAAGAAGAAATGAATGTTTGCAATCTCTCGGTATCCTTGACATGTGAAATGAATGTTTTCCAATTTCTTGCACGCACTTTCTCTCGGCATTCATTTGGGCAGGACTTCTAACATTTGACCATGTATGAACCACGTTGGAATCATTTACAGCCCAAACCTGCTATTTACAAATTAATTTCAACCTGTCGGGAAAAAAACATTGGTCACTTATACACTTTCCACACTCCTATGCTAATGATAGGGATGAGGATTGGCAGGACAACGATGGGGAACTCAACACCATATCCATGACACATCCTCACCTCCAAACTGAACATCCACACCGCTTCGTTGCAAATGACTCTGACCTCCTACTGCAGCCTCAACCTGGCATATGGTTTGTACTCAAAACTCTTAGCATCAAGATTGTTTTACGTTTCATTTCAAGTTACTTGGAAAAACAGAAGACTAGATTATGTGAAATTTGGAATGCAGATTCAAATTTTACTCAAAAAGTGTTAAATCTATGGCCATAAACAATCCTTACAAATACAGCAATCCTCCTCCTGGATACCGGAATCAGCAAGGGATGTATTGGTGTAGTTACCCAACAGGAGACCTTATAAGTATTCCATGACAACCATAAAACCATTTTAAACAAGGTTCAATTTAGCAAGGTTTGAAAATTTGGGCGTCTTAATGCAAGTCGCTGGAAATTTCAAATTTGTGTTGATTCTGAAGTACCTTTATGCCGACTTTTATTCACCATAGTGATTCATTTCTAGTAATTTTATAGGTGGTGTTTTATTGAGGTGCAGGTACTACAAAATAATCGAAGCTGTTCACGTTCAATTTGTATTGAATTTGGACAAAGCTGCCGTATATGACGAGGTGTATGACAGCATTTTCGAATGCTGCAGAAAGCAGTCCAAGAACAAGAGTTCATCACTGTGATCTGGCTGAACCCGAAGATGAACAATGATTGTAATCATTTTTCTTATGGAATGAGCAATAATAAGCTTTGAACTTGACAAAGGTTGATCTCTCTCTCTCTCTCTCATGGTTGTGGTCGTAAACACATTGTTTCCTTCTCTTTTTGTATTTATTTTTCTTGGTCATAGAGATTAATGGGCCATTCGGGTGTAACTATCTTTAATTCTGTCGAATAGTCGTCGTCTTTCCAGGTTTTGATCCGACCTCTGCTCAACTCAACACATAATTGCAACAGAAAATCGAACTGTAAAAACTTCTTTAGTCTGATTTTTACTCGAAATGTATATTCAGTATGTGGCTCTTTTCAACCATTGATCAGAAAGGGCGACCGTAAAAGCCAACGGTTTGTAACTGTAATGTCGTTCGGAGGGTCATAGATGGTAAAGTTGGTAATCCATTGTAATAATGTAATGGTTTGTAAGGAACTTTCCCAGAGGTAAGTGTTTGCATTTGTATTTGTCCGTTGCTTGTAACTTTCCATGGTGTAACAATGTCCATATGCGTAATAGTGACTTTCTAGGAACTTTCCTAGGTTCTAGGCAAGGCGTCTTCTTCCTCTATAAAGAGAGGACGTTACCAACTATGTACTCAAATGTGTGTAATAATATTCTCGTGTGTGTTTCTTTAGATCCTCTCCTTTCTTTGTGATTGTACTCTCTTAGTGATTGCACTTGTGACGATTAAATTTGTATTCGGAAATATGGAGTATTAAACTTTGAAGGATATAGGTAGAGTCCAAATGTATTTCCAAATGGGTGATGAAACTGGCCATGGATTAAGAATACAGGAAGGCGGAGAATAAGGTATAAGGTAGGAACAAGAAAGAAACTTGCAATTTTATATGGAACTTCGCCCACATCTAACTAGGTATGTTGAGGAGGAGTTGAAAGCCTCAAGAGAGAGTTAGAAACCTCAATTCATTCCTTCCCCCTGGCGGTTCCGCCTTCTCTTCCCTCCCCTTTCATATGCTCTGCTCCTCTCCTACCTTCATGGTTGTAAGATGGTTGAGACTCATTTCCTAAGAAGATAAGATCTCCCACTCCCCCTTGGAACAGGCGGTTGCAAATCTGAGTAACGGGTTTTGTCTCTTGGATCTGAACAGCCAGCTGGACTCCCCAACGACAATGGTGAAGGCATCATTGCGAGGGGAACAAGCTCCACCTTCCTGCAGTAAGCTAGAATCTTGGGAGTTAAAATCTTGACCTCTGAATCGATGTTTTTACAATCAGCAGTGTCTAAACTTTCGGAAGAATTTTTTCTCTATGCAAATACAAGTCTAACCTTAATCTCAAGTGAGCTGTCGTCATATCACAAGATTACACCAGACACGTAAGGGGGATACTTGACAAAAAGAACACGAAAAAGGAAAATGAGAAGTATGACAATTATGATGAATGAAGAGGAAAACTTTAATAATTACGATTAGGATGAAAAATAAAACAATTACAACAATTACGAGTTATACCATCCTCGTTGAAGCTATTGCCAGCCATCTATAACACGGGGTAGGGACAACAAGCAGCTACCAATGTAGCATATAAATGTTCCGAAGAAATCCTAGCTAGCTAAAAAACACAGTGACAATCATTCGACAGCAGCACTTAACCCAATTTTGGTTTTGCTTGCGAAAATGGTGGTCTAGTTGAGAGAGGAAAGACTATTTCATGAAGATTTCGGAAGGACCCTTTGTCATAGAAATTTTCCTTGACAATCTGCACATCTTCTAAACGAGATCTCCGGAAGAAGGCCTTCCATTTGCTCACTGGAGGCTTCCTTTCATTGCTCAGTCCGCTTATACTGGCGTCAAGTGCTGCATCACTTGCCTTTGCCTCGTGTACCTTTGTCTGCCAGCTTAAGTACTCTTCCCACTTGAACGTCTGTCATTTCAGCAGACCAGGAAATATGAACTCAAAAAGGTTCGCTAGTGACCTAATGCAGTTGCATATGATGTATATATATTTGACAGCGTAGTTTGGGGGGGAAAGGTAAAAAGAGAGCAAAACATGTGCATGGGGATGCATTAACCAGCGCAGTTACCTTCTTGACAGAAGCAAAAGCCAAGCCGAGCCAATCCTACAAAATTAACTATCTTCTAGATTCTATCCGTGAATTTGATTGTGGACAAACCTTTCTGGGTGCTATTATACCTTTACTGGCAGAAGCTACAGTCGATACAAACTTGCGGTACTGGACTATTTCATAGCTTCTATCCAAGAAATTTTCCACCTATTATTACCTATGAAGCATGGATACTCTATTTTGGCCTCCGTATCACGTATCGTATCTGTATCGGATACCGATACTCTCGGATCCTCTCCAGATACGTATCCGATGCGCTTTTTAAAGTATCCTGCTTTTAGAATTATTTTTGGGTATCCCAATACATTTTAGATACTCCCGGATACACTCTGAATACATATCCGATATGTTTTGGATACGAGTTGGATATGCTTAGATATGTTTCGGATACGCGCGAGGATAAATATGATATTATTTAAAATATATGGGTTAAAATTGCAAGTAGGACTATATTTTTCTTTTTCTCCCACCAATCGACACCAGAAACACACCGGCAATATCCTCTCTCTCGACAACCTTGTAACTCTCTCTCTCTCTCTCTCTCTCTCTCTCGTTGTGTGTGTATGTGTATATATATATAGACACAATATATAACTATATGTGAATATATCTCTCTCGGTATGTGAAATGGTGAACTTGTGTAATGAAAAACTTTAATCATGAATGAAATTTTAGGAATTAAAAATTATATATAATATATTTTTAATTTACTTTTATATTCAACGTATCCCCCAACGTATCGTATCCTTCTTTTTGAAAAAATTGCATATCAGCGTATCCATATCGTATCGTATCCGTATCCCATATCCATGCTTCTTAGATTATTACACTACAAACCCTTTAATCACCAGAAATATATATACACACGCTTCCTAAACACGAACCCCAGCTAGCAGGTTAAGAAACAGTCGAAAACCCAACCGTTGCCCCATCCTTAGGTGTGACTATAGCAATCATTCTGTCTTAAACAGACCAAAAGAAGGGCCACCAAAGCGAATGGCTATATCCACAGTCCCAAATTTAATGATGGCATCCACAGCCCTTCCTCTCACACACTCACAAAAATGGTGGGGGAACGGATTGTGGAAGCAGCAATTTCCTAAACAAAACAAAATATGTATAAAAGCTGATGAGAAAGCGATTTGCAGGGGAAAATGCTTCAAGAAGCAAAGCTATTAACTATTTAGTTTTGTATTTGTGAAGATGGAATTGAAACTCGGGTCAAAGAAAAGAGCTCAAGGGAGCTTGGAAAAGAGAGAATGTGGAAAAGGATGCATACAACTTAATCGAGTTCTTTCCTACCTAATATTTCTGTTTTCTGGGTTAAGTCACGTAATATTAAAGTTAAATGAACAAGAAGGATTACTTAATCTGCTTATGATAGCAGTTAAATCTACTCTTGTGTAACAGAGTTGTAATGAATTGTAATTTTTGCTTTTTAGATGGTGCAAACACCTAACAATCAACACAAATTACATGCATCACCAAATCTTATGTCTTTGATTCGAAGAAATTAATGCTATTACAGCTTGCCAAAGATAATTGGGAGCATAACTTATTATTAGCTGTTCGCTAAAGTCCTCTTCTAATAATCCAAAGAAACAGCATACATATTTATTCAATAAAATTCAGGGTAAGCGAAATAGACCTCATTAGTGGTGGTGTTCGTGAGGCACAGGTGGGCATGATACCCAAAGAATCCAGATAGAAGCAAAGAAACAATGGCCAGAAACACCATAAGTAGGATTTGATTGTTGTAAGAGGCCAACAACCACTGTTGCAAGACAGGAAAACATTTAAGGTAAGAGCCATTAAGAAGGCGCATTAGGGAGAAAAATAAAATAGGTTAGTACAAAAGCATAAGGAGTATACACACCAAAGGCAATAAAATATGCAGAGTCCATTCGTAAATTATTAAATATCACACCCAAAAATTGAAAACCATGGTAACCATGATTTCGCATAATTCCATACATCATAGGAAAATACAAACCACAAATGCAAATGCATGCATATTTCAACAGGAAAAAAGGGTCAATGGACAATTTGGGAGGCAGTTCTGAGCTAATTGGACAACCTCAAATATTATCATCATTATGTCCTGGCCTTCCAGCACAATATTCTTCGCTGGACCTTATTAATAATTTTTCGTATTTATATCCACATACACTTTCTACTATCCTTTATTAGCAGTATAGTACACTTTTGGCAAAATAAGTGGTTTCTTCCAACAGAATTGTGAGTGGATAGAAGCCAACATATTAAAACAAAATCTTTATCACCGGCAATTTACTAACCTTCACACCTGGAAGTTCATTATCTCACCTAGTCACCTATCAACATACCTCAAAACCTGCGTCCTGAGCTTTTGAGGGTTTGGGTTAAGCATTTCTTAAGAAGGTGGCCTCAATCATCACAAATAGGTTAGTTCACTTCACTATGACTCCCACTGATGAGAAACTAATAGGCTTCTTAAATCAAACTTATAATATTTTTCGATATTCTACTCATTCACAGAAAAAGGAAAAAATGCGGATAACATTTAAAGCAATATAGTGAAGATGATCAAACTTAGCCATCCTAACAATGATAATATTGGAAACAAGTCTCATGGATGAACCTTCAACAGAAACCAGGCATTCCAATGACGTTACTGACCTATTTTTGTTTTGTTAGAAACTATGAGGGTGACGATCTTTCATTAGTGGCATCCAGCATCCATTCATTAAGTACAGATGAGAGGAAATGACTATATCACTCTACAATGTCTACATATTCATGGTTTCGAATACTTGAATGCTAAAGCAAACCAAAGTCAGTCAAATTAGCTATTTTCTTGAACAACAACCAAACCAGAATGGCATACAAAACCAAGCAATATTTTGCTTTGCACAATATCTATAGTGACATGAATGAAAATTTAATGACTCTACCAAGCATGGAAAAAAACCATAATTTTTTCCAAACACAAATCATAGCCACAACTGCAAGCAAAAGGTCTCACAATGCAATACAAAACTTCTGACTTACAAAAATGTGCTCACCTGTACAACATGTGGAGCCAAACTCCGGAATGAATTTTCAATCCCATAATAAGCTGCAAAAAGTAGATATTCATGTTCAGCTTCTCATGCATAGCTCATCCACCAAGAGATGTCATAGAAAAATCAAGGTTACCTTTCAGAATATAGATTACTTTAAATTCTTTCACTTGACCGGCAAGAATCAACCCAATGGCTACCGTCCCATAAATGCAAAGAAGGAAATGCCTGTGGAACCACTTGTATATCAATAAATAATTTTTACACATACCCACAGAAAAAGTTTATTTACCAGAAAAGAAAAAAAAACACAAATCCAAGTGGATTCAGCATCTATGCTGGAAGACCCAAAGGATGAGAGATGTTAGATGGACTATTCTATATGTACAAAGTACCCCTGTCAAATGCTCGACACTCTTATCAGTGTATGGGATTCGTGGCCAATATCTTCAGTTGGACATTCACCTTGCAAGCATATGTTGTGGTTTGACTATACCCTGGGCTATGTATGGAACCCCTACAGTGCGCATGAAACGCTCTAAGACAGCTAGGAAACACTATTTAATGAAGAAAACAAAAGAACTAGTAAGGAAAATATTCATTTTGTGGCGTGTCCCCGTGTCCTGAGGCAAAAATTAGACGAATCCGACACTTAGACACATGCCTGCACTCAAAAACTGTCCCCAAGTCCATATAACACAGAGGTGAGGATGACCCACGCCATAAAGGCAGTAGAACAATGCACAATTACTACTAATTGATTACATCCTTCACCACGACAGTAAGACTACTAATGAGACTGACACATACGGCCACGCAAAAATGAGATAACAAGCCCTACTCTAGAATTGATCTCAAGCTAATTGAATGGAGAGATAAAAAGTTAAAAACCCCATGTGGTGCTAACATAACTATGCCATATCGTTACAATTAACAAACATAACATGTATCGTAACAATTAATTGATCTCAAGCTAATTACTAATTGATTCCAGGAAGGTAGTCCCCCATGATGCTATAATACAGCACAATCTACCTCCATACTTCCACAAAAATCTTCCGCAATTGGAAACTAGCAGAGAGTTATGATTGTTACTTGAATCAAAATCATAACGTTGCACGGAGCAGGTGATCAATTAAGTAGTTTCACACATTTTCAGTTCCACTTTTTGATTAATTATGAAGTTATGCACATGTTTCTCACAAAACAATTCCTCCCAGCATAGAGTATTTGGGGGGAAAAACATCGAAGAACAAAGGCATTGTCAATCACTTTAAAGGGATCTTGTTTGGCTGTGATACGAAACATGGATAAATCTTAACTCACCATAAAAGAAAAGCAACGAAGTATCGAGTGTTCCTCTCCCCTATGCAATTATTCTGGAGTAATGACAGAAAACAGAGATACACATAAGAAGAAACGGGAAATGTTGACATTTCATAGCACAATTTCATAGCACAGACCACCAAAAGTTTCTGACTTTTACGAATAGAAAAAAGAAAGAAAACAAAAGCATGGCGTAAGATAAAAGCAAACCATCCATCCACAGTGATGGTCAAACCGAGCCACACACCGATTGCAAACACTGCAGTGCTTGGACCTAGCAGGTCTATACCAGTGGAAAGAACCCATCAGCAAAAAGTACTGGGAAAGCACATTTAAAAGTCCCACAAATGCAACAAGGAACTCACTTCAAAATCTTGCAAGTTGAACATTCTTTCTCTGAGTAAATCATATTGTCATAGGGATAAGCAGAGAGATATAAAGAAACATTCTCTGCATTCACAGTTCCAGGATCAGAAAAGCTAGTCAATAGAAAGAGAAGAATACCGACAGCAACTGCCAACAAGCTTGTGTACCTGAAAGAAATAAGGTCCAAGAAAAAATTCGAACATTTGTAGAAAAAAAAACTAACAAAAATAACACAGGAGAGTAAGAGAAACACCTGTGAATCTCACTTAGATAATATCCGGGTATATACATGAAAGATGTTTTTACAATAATGTAATAAGTAGCTCCAATTATTGCCAAATATATGATCTGCCACAGAAGAAAATTAACATAAATCCTCAATCACATGCCCGTCTTTATTCTTTTCCGCGTCCCACAGGTTGCAAACAAAAAGAAATCTAGATTTTTGCATAATGTTATAGGAGAAAAGAAGCAGAAAAACTGGAAGATGTATTTTCCTTGAAAGGGCTTAATTTCCATGTGCTCATCCAAAAACAGATGCCTATTCTACAAAACTCAAAGCATTTAACTCTTCCACTTTCTCATCCTTCAGGATAAAGTAAATGTAACAAAAAGCACAAAGATATAAGAAGAAGAGGTTTCAGTTAACTATTACTGCAACAACTCTAATTGCAAAGAAGTCTAAGAATGGTTTCAGTTAACTACTAAGGGTTTTTTTTTTTTTTTTTACCAGAAGTTAACTATTACGGTTAACAAGGCAATAAAAAAAAATTATAGAAAGCAAAAATGTTGGGTATAACATGACATTAAGTGCGCGCTGAAAAGGCCAAGGTACATTTGTGCGTATAGGACAAAATTGCAAACCCCTAATAACCCATTCTAAAATAAACATCTTAATTCAAATTCCTCTGAACGATATACACAACGGCAAGAATATTGTGTGTACATATAATGTAGCTTCCAAATTGGGAAAGCCATACAACTATACAAAGCAAGCATATGGTGCTATTGGATATAACCAAACAATCAACAATGCATTCTTTTTCTTTTTGATATCTCAAAACAATCAATAGTGCATAAAAATTGCAAACCACTTGTAACCCCATTACCACCTCCTCCGTTCCTCCGTCCCGAAAGGATTGTGAGGTCCGCAAAACGACAACATAAAAAAGTAAATTTTTTTCATGAAAAATACAAACTTTTTTGATAAATGAGCAGAACTCATTGATATCTAGTGACTACCGGCAACAAATCCCAACTTTTTTAAACAAGAATCCATTATTTTTAAGTTCCCGTTTTGCGGACCAAACAGTACGGGGCAGAGTAAAACTATCTATCTCTTCAAATTTCCCTTAAATTTGTGGTTACAAATCGCGCACGATAATTATCCGAACAAAGTTCATAATTCATCAGATGGAAACCTGTAGGATAGGGTTAGGTCGATCACAACAGTAGTTCTCAATGGAGAGAACCGCATCGGTGCCTCTGGAGCCACACACATACCCAACGATTCGTCTGAAACATTAGTAGACCATAATTAGACAATACAATACTAGAGAGAGAGAGAGAGAGAGAGAGAGAGAGAGAGATTATACCGGAAATAGTCATAGAGGCCGAAGGCGATGAAGTAATGAATGCGTTCGATGAAAGTGCCTTGGAATATAGGCCACTGCCCGCAGAGGAATGAAATCACCACTAGTAGTGTGACCAGGCCGTGGCATACCAGAAGCCATTGCACGGCCATGAGAGAGAGAGAGAGAGAGAGAGAGAGAGAGAGAGAGAGAGAGGGAGAGGTCTGGAACAGAAACAGAATGTTTGGGCCGTTGGGTCAACGGAGAACATACTTCGTACTTTCAAATTTGTCATTCTACCCCTCGTAGATGTCATTGTTACACCTCAG
>BPLS01000366.1:294312-308831 GCA_019656275.1 Rhododendron kiyosumense | reverse complement strand
TTAAATTTATAAACTGGTTTTAATACGTAATCAAATATAACTCTGCATATGGGCAAAATAGTAATTTCACAATTTTTCCCATCATCCACCCCTTCTTATCCCCCCATTCTATAAACCATCCAAACGAAGTTAAATTTTATCCCACTTTTTAATAACCCATCCAAACAACATATTATTTTATCCCTCCTCTATAAACATCAAATCAAATTAATACCCCCTACTATCTTATCCCCCTTCATATTTATACCCCGGATTTTTTCCCCGCATCCAAACGGGCCCTCAGGACGTTAAACTAACAATGCACTATGCAACGCCACGGTGTATTCCGAAAATGCTGAAAAATTAGTTTGAAGTATGTGAGGGTTCGATGTCATTCCCGTTCTTTTGAATTAATTTTGGAATCTCTGGTTCAAGTGTATTCACGAAAGATACTTAGAAATTGATGATCGATATCAATATTTTGAAATCCAGAATGTTGAGCGAATCGAAGAAGGGACCGGACGGATGGGTCATCGGTTCAACCATAGTACCGTGATGTCATAACTATTTATGTAATTATTAATTATATCAAAAACCATTAATAAAAGAGCACTAACTAATGTAAGCAAAGTACGAATGACATCTACAATGAGTTAATTATCCATTTTGTTTTTTGACAAACGTGTATGCAAAGCATATGTGTACACAAACTTTAGTTGTCAAACTCATCTTTTCAAGTCAGCTCTATCATAAGTAGTAAAGTTGGGGTTGAGTGAGAGAATCCCGTTCTTAATTTGGCTATGTTGGAGTGTTGGACATATGAGAAAAACTTGTGCTTCCTCAACTCCCTTTTTGGGTTTTAAAAACTTGCTCTGATTAACAATTTCCCAAGAGCATCAGGGTTCAAATTTGAGGATGTCAAATTTTTTTGAAAGTTTACGTGGCAATTTGACATGTTAGAGTTCGACATCTTCATGGTACCCACTCCAATCAACATGTCAAATTTATTATTTTAGAAAGTTATGGAGTGAAATAATGAAAGAAAATGTTTGACATCACATGTCAAAGTTGACATGAGAGATGAGATGTCAAATGACACATAAGCATTTGACATCTTAATTAGAGTTGTTTCACATGTCAATTCTTCCACTTGGCATGCCATATCAAATTTGACATTCTTGGTTGGAGATACTCTAACTGTTTTTCCTTAGATTAAGTTTAGGTTGACTTAGGCTCACTGACCTGTTATGAAATATTCATCCCATTGGTTTGGGTCATGACAAACCCGCCCTTTCAAGTTTTTGGCCTAACAATCTCTTTAGATTTCAAACCCTCCGCTTGCGAGGGTTTCCGAACCTAGTGGGTTTTATGCTTTAATTTTTGCCTAAGCTATCTGCCCTTGTGGATTTCGAATTATGCGTCTTGAGCCCCATCGAATTCACCAAGTAGCCTTTTACCAATTTCCTTCAATTTGGATCCAGCTAGTAGAAGAAACCATTGTGTCTACGGCCTACGGGTGCTAAGATAAGTAGAGTTCTGTTTGTATGCCCCAAGGAGGAGGAGGGTCTTGGGTTCAAGGTTTTGAAGGATTGAAACAAACAAAACTGCAAATGTCAAGGTATTTGTGGGCTCTTGCTATGAAAACTTATACACTATGGATTAAGTGGATTCATATGTACATTATTAGGTCCCATTGTTTATGGTACATGCCAGTACCTAATAATGCTTCATGGTCCGTTAGATCTTTGGATTGAGAAGCTTGGTCCAACCTTAGATAAGGCATATTAGTGGTAATGGTAATACACCTTCTTCTGGCTTGACAATTGGCACCCTCCAGGTGCTCTTAAAGCTTGGTTTGGTGACAGGAATGATCACAACTTGGGCAGAAACCTCAATCTCAAAGCGGCATCAATTATAAGGAATAATATGTGGCTCTGGGCTTGGAGCCGCAATGCTGTTATTCGAGAAATCATGGATACTACGCCTAACACTCTGATTTCAAACTCTGGCCAATAGGAATTCGTAGCATGGACCTTGACTGCTTCTAGCATTTTTTCCATTCAGTCAGCTTGCATCCCTTATTTCATGTTTCTTGGTGGAGGGCTATCTGGTTTCAGCGCCATGTTCCTAGATGGGCCAAGCATCATTCAATGGATGGCTTCCTGGGGAAAGGATGTCTACAATGGATAGATTGCAGACTTGGGTGGTGATTGAAATAAATAGGTGTGTCTCGTGCTCAGCTGGCCCTGAGAAACATGGGCATTTGTTTTTTTGGGTATCCCTACGCTTCCCAACTTTGGAGGTAAATGATGTTGCATAACCATGTGTCTAGACCTTCTGGGGAATTGTCGTGTTCTTCAAAAGACGTGTGAGGATGTGGCTTCGTTAGAGCACCCAATTGCCACCGATTTGAGGTACCACGTGAGCTCTTGGAGGCATATTCAGAGGTCTACCATAAAATCGGACCTTACGCTAGCCATGGAATATTTCTAGCAGAGTTTCTGTTTATTCATAGGGGATAGCTCTAGTTTTCTAAGTTTCTGCTTGTGGAGTCTACTGTTGGTTGATTGTCTTGTTTGATAGCACTGTTTTGGCTTTGTTAGATTGCGGTGCTTTGTTCTGCTTTGTGTTGCTCAGGGGTATGTCCCGGTGATCTTACATCCTTGTTGGTTGTTCAAGGGAATCTTAAATTACCAAAAAAATTAAAAATTAAAAAAAAATGAAGCAACCCTTGTGCAAGCTTTGCTGTTTATGTGGATTTGTCAACCAGAAATTTTAGAGGATCAATTCAAGAAATCAATACTACTGAAGAAAGCACGTATAGTGCATCAACTTCTTGGAAACACAAACCAAGGGCCAACAAGTTTCCTCAAGCTTTGAGTGTAGCATTCCTTGCACCCTACCATCTTCTTGCTCAAAGATTAAACAACGTTTTGGGAAACTGCGTCTTCTTCAATTCCCTGTTATTTCCATTTCTCCAGGAATTTATGTTAACAACCTAAAACTTGTTTTCATATGCAAATTGTAGGGGTAGTAATACAGCTTTTCAGCAAACTCCAGGTAACTATTCCCTTTATTTCAGTCTAACTGTGGCGATCAATAATATGGAAATTAGAAAATTATCAACCTTTCTTCGGTTCTCTTTTCAGAAAACAAAGCATTCCACCTTCTTATTTTGGAGCTCAAGATAGAGAGGAGAAAACCTTGAATTTCAGCTGAGTGTATCTTTCAATGCAGGGGATCTAAAAGAGATTTTGCACGGCACAAATTAGCTGGCAGACCTGGATGGAGCAGAGCATTCTCAACATCACCATGGCAACGCTTGGAATAAGCACAAACGAGACAACAGAATCAAAGACACTTGTAATGATCCGAACAGTGTCCTGTGCCCTGCAATGCCGGATTTCCAACTGGAAATCCAATAGACCGATTAAATTCATGGTTTGTTTCCTAATATCTGTCTTGCGGGTGCAGGAGCCAGGAGGCTGTGGTCTATAACCCCTAGTGGTGCATTTATGGCCTTCTTGATGTTGCAACGTTTTTATTCTAGCTCTTTTAGTCTTGAAAATTTAATCTTGCATGCTTATCTCTTGTACTCTTTTCTTCCAATCATAAAACGAAAAGGTAGCAACTGTGGCCGTCTTGTTCCATCATGTGTGGGCACAGAATGATTGCTGACGTACGAGCTCTAACCAAACAGACAGACAGACAGACACACACACACACACACACACACACACACACAGAAGCCATGGATTGAAGCCTTTTCTAACGACAGTGGACAAGGCACTACCTGGAAGTTTAGTAGCATTTCGTAAGCATTAATTGATACAAGTATCCTCTCATATTCTATTTTTGAAGCACCGTCAGTGCATCACACTTGGGAGGTCACGGTGTTCGACCGGGGATACGGACTTGTGGAGAACGTGCCAAAATACGTATGGAAAGTGCTACATGGTGTGTCCCTTAAATTTTAATGTTTATAAAGGAGGGACATGCCTAGGACACGGGGGGACACACATCGCGACAACACAGGGGGCGTGACATTTTGTAAATTTTTCTTAAAGCTTTTTCGGACATAAATATTTATAAACAAAATACCTGTAGGTATACAGGCATAGAGACCATTTCACGAAAGATCAAGACTATAACTAAACTTTCTAACATAGATGGTAAGAATTTATTGCCCAAAAAACCTTCAATTTTCCTTTGCAATCCAATGTCTGGTGAAAAAGGGGTTAAATCATGATCAACTAACATCAAGGGTTAACCCCACACATTATCCCAGGCCAAAATAAACAAAGGATGGACATAACTTGACATTGGTTCCTGATGGACAGACGACCAATCAAAAACGTAAAACAAGGTATAAATACACAAAATCAGATCAGAATTTCCGGTACAAAAGGGAAAGAGAGGTACCGTTCGTTAGATGACTCCAATAATTCATCACAATGAAGTGAGTGAACCCCCAAACAATTATACAATGAACAATTATTCCCCAGTAAATGCCTCCTACAAGCTACTTGCTCTAACCCTACAAAACTGGTGGCTGGTTTTTCTAACCTGCTACAAAGGAGGCTTTCCAAATGCCCTAAAAAGCATAGGCCAAAGATCTCAGGACAAACTTTTGCAGACTACAAGCACTCAAAAAAGAGGTGGTCATGAGATTACATGTCCTGACCGGAGAGCACACAGAGAGATAAATTCCCATCCCCCATTCCACTAATGTATCCTTAGAAGCCAATTTCCAAAGGAAACAGAGCCGCATAATAGAAGCCCATCAACGGACATTTGCTTGAACCACACAATATGGTGCCACTGAACGTTTTCCCAAATTGGTAGAGTGAAAGCACCCCAAAATAAAGAGCCAGATTGCATTGCGAGATGTTGCAAATCACTCCATAGTTCCCGTTAAAAGGTAAAAAGGGCAATGGGCATGCAAGAACTTTAAACCAGCAGTCTATCCTAAACCTCTAATGTCTTTGGTTGTGTACTTTTAAAAGTGGAATGCTAACCATTGCCCATAAGGTGTTCTATAACATCAGTACACATGCGAAAAGTGTCATCAAAATTTTATAATTGTATAGAAGTTTGTTGCAAGTGTATGGGAACACGAAAATGCCCATTTGATGGTGGTAGCATGACCGTTTTCGAAGCTCTGCAGCTTTTCATGTGATGTTACACTGTTACCAACTTACCGCTTATCAACCCTGGGCTCAGGGCTCGTTGAAGCATGAATCCACAAGTATTCTTAATCCACGTGAAATAATAAAAATTACAGCAGTCAAAAAGTTACATTTAGTCACAGATGTCATCTTGAAATTTACCGGTGCAATAAATTCATAGGCTCTAAAATGATATGGAACCATGTTTTCTTCACCTTAACCAAACATTTCTTTCTCACAAAGGGAAAGAAACATACATTGTTGAAAATGTAAATCTGGGACATAGCTTCACTTTGAATTGAAAGAAATTAATGTTCTGCATAACTAATCTGCAGTAACAATTGTAAATCCATCACTTGCAGAGTTTTAGCTTTTTGAAAAATAATGATACCATGGATTTAGGGTAGGGCTTCGTGGCAAGACAAGTTGGAATGTTCTCAGGTTGTTCGATCCACAGTTTATGAGCTATGCCACCAGCTCTGAGCTTCTCTGATAAGTTCAATAATTGGGTTTCCCCCTTTACTTCAAGAGTAACCTACATAATTTTGTAATCCAATGAACAAAACGTTTAGTAACAAGTTATTACTTATCACATTATCCATGTGACAGATAAACCAACATCAGAAACAAGAGAACTCGTGAAAGTTATAAAATTCAAAAGAGTTAGGTTCCCTTTGACCACTGCCATTTGTGCATTAGATGTTCCCTATTCTGAGCGCAAGAAATTCCAACATCACAGACCTATTAAAGTACAAGTGTATGACTGACAAGTTGATTTGTGTTTTTTATAGAATGGATACAGTTGCTGGAACTAGCAACTTATACACAATATACACAAGGTAGTATTGTATTTGTCTGTTAAGAAATTCCGAATAAAGAAAGTCAATTACCTTAACTGAGAGTCTGAAATACAGAACTAGAATATTGAAATCTATAATGGAGAACTTTTGTCCATAGAGCGAATACTAAATTTCACATCCTTTGGCAGCAGATTTAAACATGATAGGTTCAACGGCTAGACTTTAGAGTATTAACTCTTGGCAATTGGCAGGCATACAGTGTTTTAATATAAAAAAGAATTAACACTTTTATCTTCTTTAATTCAACAAGCATCAAGACAACACAATAATTGTGTGTATGCCCGTGAGCATGTACAGGCCCAGTATGCAAAATAAGTGCAACGTGAGTAGATTCACATCCCAGCTTTATCCAAGTAACTCATATGACAGAGCAATTTGTTCTCTATCAATCGAGTAAGACCGATTTTAAAGAGATACACTATATAGTGGTAACAATCCAGAAAAAGATAGTGGAATCAGCATAGAGATGAGAAACAATTTGGCCACAAGGGCATTGCAATTATGGAATTCACGCTGATTTCAATGATTTCAATATTGGAGAACGTACTTTTACTTAGAGCAAGTCCACCCATGTGCCAAATCTTATGCGAAAGCCAAAATTTGGCATTAAGAATGGCAAAACCCTCTCCACCACCCTTGTGCCAAACTCAATGACACATTTTGGCAACGCCATTCTTGGTGCCAAATTTGGCATCCAATTTGGCAATGGCCAAAATTGCCAAATCATCCAAGCCATTTAATTTTAAATGGGCTTAATTTAATGGTCTAGATTAGATTGCGCTTAAACGGCACCAAGCCGGCGCAGACATGGGAGTATTTTTTTTTGCTATTTGACACACAAGTCAAAATATGACTTTTTCAATCCTATTTTGGCACCAACGGCTGTACTTGCTCTTTCTTTTCGCCTAATTTTGAAACCAAAAGGGTAAATAGAAGCAAGTTACAAAAGTTGAAAACAAGTTGTTCACAACGCAGAATTCCAACCTGATTAAAAAAAAAAAAAAAAAACCCCAAAATTGAAACAGAATGAGGTGTACGAGAATTGCTTCCACAGTACTCGCTTACCTTGTGCATGGAGTCAATATTCGTGGGGCTACAGTAGTCAACAGTGTGAGGATCGTCCTTGTACGACCAAACGACGGCCACAGAGGCATGGCAGCCCTGCGTCACCACGCTCCCCAGCGGCCACGCGTCGACCAGGTCGCGACGGAGGACCACGTACTGCACCAGCACGTCCTCCGCAGGAGAAGCGGTCGCTTCCGACGGCGTGGAACCCATGCGGACCCCACCGACGAAATCGGGTGAAACCCTAACCCTAACTCGGTCTCTGAAAAAGCACGTCGAAGCCGAAGAAGACGTGAGTGTTGAGTGAGTTGATAATGATTTGAGTTGCGACGCGAATGGTGCACCGAGGAGACGAGCCGAGGGTATAGCCGTCATTTGGTAATGGCCATGTTCTGTTCTGCGCTCTCTCTCGCACACCCAGATGACTCGCAGAACCGGCGTTTCTGGCCGATTTGTCAAATTTCTGTAAACGAATTAGACGAATACCCACTCTCTGAAAGAATAATGGCTATGTTCGGTTACCTTTTATTTTTAGTTTTAGTTTTGGAAATCAATCATTATCTTATTTCTTTCCCTAATCATTATCCTATTTCTTCAATTATTACTTTCTCATCTCTCTATCTCTTTCCAATCATTACCCCTATTTTCAATCATTACTCTATTTCTCTCTCCACCCATTATCAAAACTAAACTCTCAACCAAACACTACCAATGATTTTGGCACTTCAAAAATTGATGGAATGACTCTAAAATTATACTATATTGATACACAAAACGACGTCGTTTTGGAGCCCTTTCATTAATTTTTAGAGTGCTAAAATCAATTTCTTTTCTGAAATGTTTCATAAAAATAGTTATTGTTGCCGTGCAAGATTATAAGTACATTTTAGAAATGTGCGATGAACTATTTTTACAAAACGTTTTAGAAAGTGAATATTTGTCTAATTCGTTTACAGAAATTGGACAAATCGACAAAAACACACCGTGGGTGAGATTTGGTAACCGAAAAGGAAAATTTTCAAAATGCCCCCAATCTTTACTCTAAATTTCAATTAGATTCCAACCTTCTAAAAAAATCAATTTTATTCTCAAAGTTATTTTTCTGTTAATCAAAACACCTCTTTTCGTCCGAATGACTAACAGATTTCGTTAAAGGCTCCGTTAAATAGTGTCTCGATCAAATTTTGATGATCTGAGCCGCTCAATGTGATCAGAACGTGATTTTAAGGGTATTCGGAAGAAATCAACAAAAATGATCAGAAAGGACTTGATTTAAGCAATTTTTTATTAAACTGTTCAGATGAAACCCTTCCCCTTTTTTTTTCTTGATTTTTCACAATTACCTTTAAAATCACGTTCTGATCACATTAAGCGGCTTATATCATCGAAATTCGATCGGAAAAGGAGAAGTGCGGACCAAAGAAAAAACCGGACGTCCTAAATTGAACAATATTCGGATAGGTCCACATCTTCCCTTTTCTGATCGAATTTCAATGATCCGAGCCACTTAGAACGTGATAACAAGGGTACCCGTAAGAAATCAGTAAAAAAAAGATCGACCGGAAAGGACTTCATCTGAACAGTTTTTTATTGAACAGTTCAATAAAAAAAACTGCTCAAACAAGCCATTTCCGGTCATTTTTTTGCTAATTTCTTGCGCGTACTCTTAAAATCACGTTCTAATCACATTAAGCGGCTCGGATCATCAAAATTTGATTGGAAAATGGGAGGTGCGGACCAAAGCAAAATCCGGATGTCCTAATTTGAACAAAATCTAAATCGGTCCACACCTCCCCTTTTCCGATTGAATTTCGATGATCCAAGCTGCTTAATTTGTTCAGAATGTGATTTTAAGGGTATCAACGAGAAATCAACAAAAAAAAAAATGACCGGGAAGGATTTCATCTGAATAGTTTTTTATTGAACAGTTCAATAAAAAATTGCTCAAATCAAGCCCTTCTCGATTTTTTTTTTTTTTTACTGATTTTAGTAAATACTCTTAAAATCACGTTCTAATCACAATAAGCGGCTCAGATCATCAAAATTTGATCAGGACGCTATTTAATAGAGCCTTTAACGAAATCCATTAGTCATTCGGACAGAAGAGGGCGTTTTGATTAATAGAAGATAACGTTGGGAGTAAAATTGATTCTTTTAAAAGATTGAAAGTCTAATTGAAATTTAGAGTAAAAGTTGGGGTATTTTGAAATTCCTTCCAACCGGAAATGATTCGTTATTACAATACTACTCCGTATATTTTATATTTTTTTGGTTTTTTTTATGACAAAATATGACAATTCATTTCATTACAAACCTATGAAGTCAAAAGAATTTATCACAATAAACAAGAATGAACTCAAACTATCAAATCTAATCTAAGACACAAGCTTCTTGAACTAAAACTATCAAATCTAATCAAGGGCTACTAAACGAACCAAACAGCTCGAACTCGGCTTGATCTTGGCTCGACTTTTAGCTTGTTCAAACTTGTTTATTAGAAACATAAGCCAAGCTCAATCATATTTTTCATTTGTTTATGAATTCAAGCCAAACTTGAGCATATAGGTTTTTGGCTCGATAAACTCGTGAACAAATTGAGTTATTCCGTAAATACTAAAAAAATACGGGTAGATTAATAAATATCCCAGAATATGATATATGAATCTGCCTTTCATATAAATATTTTACCAATTTTACAATACTATTGCATTCAAATAGGAATCATTGAAAAAGCCTTATCATTATTTATTTTTTGATTATGAATCCTAGAACTTAAACGGACAAGTTTCCCTGCATGTGAACTAGTAAACCGATCACTAAGTGGGGATGCTTCATCCAGCATGAGCAAACCTTTTCTCATATTCTTCAGATGTAGTAAAGAGACAATTGAGAGTTTGTTTTCTTTATTTTGCTTAAGATGATTTTAAGACAAGTTTGACTTTGAGGGTATTTAATTAAGATGAAATTACACAGAGCCCCCTTATCTATACGTTTTGGAGACGAAAACCCCTTAATATTTAAAACCACCCATTCAGGTCACCTCATCTATTGGAAATTAAAAAAATTGGCTAACTTTGTTAATGGAATGTGGAGAAATGACGATTTTACCCCTTTAAAATTGCCCACACTAACCCCCTCATCTATAAAAAATTGTCCACGCTGACCCCTTCATCTTAATGATCTTTTGACAGAAGGGTATTGATTGGTTCACGGTTATAGATGATGAGGTGCTTTTATGTGTTTTTAAAGATTATGGGATATACATGTTCAAAATGTATAGATGATGGGATCTTCATATAATTTTACCTTTAATTAATTTGATGAATGGTAACTAGTAACTGAATTTTTTGACCTAGAGATTATGATGCTGGTTCTTCTTTATGGCTTTGAATTAGTCCATTTCATTTGATAACTTAATGAGTTTAAGTTCAAGCTTGAAAGCTTGAAAATTCACGAAATTACGCTCGTTCGAGATTGACTTGCATATTGCACAAGCCAAGCTAAGCTTATCACAAACAGAAAATTTCAAGCTTGAGCCAGACTTAAATAATTAGTTTCAAAAAGTTCTCAAGCTCAAGCCAATCTTAAACATGTGTAATAAAGAGTCGAGTCAAGCTTGAACAATGTTGTGCTTGACTTGTTTGGCTCGATTAGCACTCATAATCCAATCTAAGACACAAGCTATTACGAAAACCATATCAGGTTAACAGGCTCAATCTATCTATCTATCTATCAATATCCTAAGAGAATGTAGTGGACCTCTGAAAGCCTCCAAACCCCCAATCCCTATTTCCTAGATTTTTCATTTTCTTTAAAAACCAAAAAAAAACACGTTCAAGATAGTTAATAGGGAGCGCCCAAGGGAAAATTAATTTTAAAACAAAAACAAAAAAAAAACCCAACTCTACTACCCCATGTTCAAGACAGTTAAGACCAAGTTTACCAATTGTTAGGTAAAAATGCTGGTAAATAGTGCACCTTTTTCATTTTATCTACTCACATATCTTTCAACACTACTTCAATACTATCTATTTAACCTATTCTCTATTAGAATATTATAACTTTTATTTCTCTTTTTCTTTTTTGGGAGAGAGAGAGAGAGAGATGGTAAAGCTCGTGAACAGTGCTTCGGCACATTTACCAAACCATTTCATCAAAGTCATTTTACCTCCTCTACTGCAACTTGCTTTTGTGTGTTTTCCTTCGGTAAAATAGCTATAAAGCCAATTTACCTCATCTGATGTACTTGCTCTAATAGGGAATGCTTAAGGAAAAATTAATTAAAAAATAAAAAAACCCAAGCCCACTACTCCTCCAATTTGGCAGAATACAGCCCTGGCCGTACATTCTGGCATCCATCTCTCTTTCTCCATCCATCCATTCCTCAACCGCCACCACCCCACGCCTCTCTCCCACACCCCCACCCCTCACTCTCTCATGGCCTATGAATACCGCTCTTCACTACTCCTTCAAACTTTCACAAAGTTGTTTTGCCGCCAACCATCATCCCACCCCTGCTTTTGACAGAACTGTCCCACCCCCCTCTTGATAGAAAGGTAGAACTACTCCTCCTCACTCCTTTACTCTCTCTTTTTCGTCTTTCCCCATCTAAAATCCTCTCTTTCATATGTGTCTTTCAGAGGTGAGGTTCAGAGGCAAGGTTCAGAAAAGGCGATGGGTCAATTGTTGATCACGGGCCTTCAGGGGTTTCTTGAATTCAACCAAGTAAGTTGATGTTTGAATGGAGTACCTTCAGGGGTTTCTTGAAGTCAACCAAGTAAGTTGATGTTTGAATGGCGTAATTTCAGTTGTTTTGATGAAACTGGTGGCAATCGCAACTCCATTTCAGTTGCTAATTGGATTCATGTAACATGACAATTTCCCTTTTTGATTTCATAGTTTAGTTTTGAATTTTTTTGTTGGGTAAGCCATTACCGCTCATAATTCCACAAGTTGAATAAATTGTAATTACCCAAAAAAAAAAAGTTGAATAAATTGAATTTTTTTGTTGAGTAAGCCATAAACCATTTGTTACCTCACATAATTCTACAACTTCAATAAATTGACCATAGTTATCGCATGAAGTTAAAAAAAAAGTTTGGTTAGTTGGAAAATTGAAGGTCCTACAATTACAATTAACTATCTTTTTCGTGTTCGACAGAATGCTTCACTCATCCTTTATGTGTGAATTCACTTTGCAAGTTTAAGGTTTTGACAATTAAAAACAATTCGAATCTCACACCGCTCAATTCTAATAACCACTAGGTATGATTTCCTCTCTGCTTCATATACATGTCTTACGTATTTTTTTGACATCCGGCCAGCTTTTTTCCCAAACTCTCATAATATTGTCCTTACATTATTCATGATTTCTATTTGTAGGAATATAGAATAGGAATAATCTCTGTAAGTAGTAATATAGAATAGGAATAATCAAGTGGCATTTCACGACCCTGACCTGTCCCTTAAGGTCTTAATCATGACAAATGCCAGTGATTTCTCACTAAGGCCAAATCACAAATCAAATATCATCTAAGCTAGCGATAATCAAAAGGGACCAAACATAACAGTGGAAGCAAAAGACGATCTTCTATTGATAACGAACCAAAAGTCTTACTTGAGTTTTACAAACCAAAAGATAAACCTCTCAGAGCTGCTTACTTACAAACTCAAAAGCTAACAAACTATGTACAAAGCTAAGCGTCTACAAACATAACTTCCTTTCTGCAAGTTTCCAAAAAATACTACACATCCCAAAAATAAACACCATGCCACCCTACGCGTCACTTCCTGAAAGGTGGAAAAGAAAATCCATAAGCCAAAGCTCGTGTGAATGTTTAATACTTAAATCACATGCTTTCTATGGATGATGCAAAATAATTTGATAATATTTCAAAACAAAGCACTCAAAACCATAAGCCAAATATAATGCACATTCCGCTATTTAAAATTCAAAAGCTACCGGGCGTCCCCGGTAGTGGATAAGCCAGACGTCTATGCATTATCCCAAAACACACACCAACCTCAAACACCTTTGCTAGCCATTAAGCCGTCCCCTAGCAAGACCGGACGTTGGGAATGCCATTAAATAGATTCGCAAATATTTTACAAATAAGTCCACCTTCCATTGGTATCCATGGAGTACACAATCTGTAAAACATGTTCAAATAAGCTCAATAGGGAAAACAAGTTCAAAAACCATGTGTTTAGGTATTAAATCACTCACCTTGGCTCTACGAACCACCCGAGCTTCCTAAAACAATTAGGCAATAAAAACATGATTAGAAGATGCTAAATAAGCCTATTTTAAGGTCCTAAGGTAGACATATGAAGTTAGATAGCTAGCCCAAGAAAATAATCTCAGAAACTGTAGTTCCATAAACTTTAACGCAAAAACTGACTTTGCTCAAGAATAACTAAGACATGATCTTCATGCATTTTTTTAGGTCTATGAGTCTAGGTTCAAAATCAGAAATCGGATCGCAATTTCATCGCCCGAGCTCAAAATTATGACCGTTTCCCTAACACGTGTCCATGCAGTCAGCACAGTCCGAAAACTGCGCGCCACATGGTCACGAATTTTTACAGAATTCAGTACTTCAAATCTGATCCCAAAATTTTTATCATAGATAAAGGACTCATAAAGAAACTCTCTATAAAAATCTCATAATTTTTGGAGCTTATGAACTGCCTCAAAAAAAATCCACAAAATCATGACAGACATGAAATTTCTACTCTGCAGATTTCCTGGTTTCAACCCAAATTTCGGAAAATCACTATAAATTGAATTCTCAACGGTTTGGGGCGATTCCAGCTGCAAAAGAACAAGCTTTAAGTCTACTTTCTAACTTATGAAGGAACCAATACCTAATTCAAAGTTTACGAATGAGAAATTACGTAAAAATTGAGACCCAGTTTGCTGTCAGAAAACTGCTATGTACACATGCTACATACACGAAATTCCACTACTCAAATCCAACAAAATTCATCAACTAAACATGAAATACATCTGCTAAAGTATGGAATTCAATATACAAAACATGAATTCAAGTAGGAGATGTAAAAATTACCAAGTTAAATCTTCAATTCAAGGCAAATAAGGTTTTCCCTAATTTTTTTCCCTTTTTTTTTTTCTCCTTCTTCTTCTTCTCCACCGATCCTCTCTCTCTCTCTCTCTCTCTCTCTCTCTCTCTCTCTCTCTCTCTATGTTTCGATAAGAACAGAGAAAAAGAGACGTGGAAGACTTGTTTTGTTTTGTTTTGCTTGGCTTGGGGAAAATTATTGAGTGCATGTGTGTCTTATGCCAACTTATGTTCCAATTTTATTTAACTAGCAAATTTAACCAATAACTCACATATTAAGCCTAAAACACATCACATAATTAACATAAACCATAATTAAAGACTAGGGGTATTACATGGCCATGGTCCATTGTGCACTTTTAAAC
>BPLS01000366.1:281011-294302 GCA_019656275.1 Rhododendron kiyosumense | reverse complement strand
GAGAATCTCATACTTGGATCAGTTAAAGCCCAGTGGAATAGACACATCATCTCCTCAATATTTAGTTGATTCAATTCTGGATTCCATTAAACGCAGTACTGAGTTTCAACTATCAGAAGAGGTTTGCACTTTGCTTTGCACATTGTAGTCCCCGCTTTATGAACTTCAATTCGACAGTTAGAATTTTCAAAATTTTGCATTTATGATGGCAGAATTATCTACATTCTCGAAATTTTTGTTCTTTATATGTATATGTAAATGTATATACATGTATACATATACACAAGGTCACAAGTATATAAATTGGTGGAAACTTAATAAAAATTCTAAAGAGCGATAGGATATCCTAACTTGATATTCTGTTGATTAACCCTGGGTACGAAGAGCTTTCGCTATGAGAGCCAATCAAACATACTTGTAGCAAGAACTACTACTCACAGGAACACCTTGCTTTGACAGTGGTTCAAATAAAGGGAAAAAAAAATCGATTCATACCCAATGTGTCTTGTTTTAAT
This sequence comes from Rhododendron kiyosumense, assembly GCA_019656275.1. Classification (NCBI taxonomy): domain Eukaryota; kingdom Viridiplantae; phylum Streptophyta; class Magnoliopsida; order Ericales; family Ericaceae; genus Rhododendron; species Rhododendron kiyosumense. The sequence goes on along the minus strand of BPLS01000366.1, from coordinate 293,787 downwards.
AACTCTGTCCGTTGCAATTTGTATCCTTTTTTACTATTTCTAGACATCTTGAAATCGTCAGTAGTTTGTAATGTATTTCTTGTCTTCAAGAACTAATTAAAAGATATTCTAGGTAGTGGAAGGAAAACTTGATTTTTATCATGCATCAACATTTTTGGTTGCCATTATCAAAAAGGCGCGATTGTTAAAAAGGGACGCATAATTTCATACTCCCTCGGTCCCACTTTAAATGTCCCCTACGGGAATCCATGCATTTTCAAACTTCTATATATTTTTTATTTTTTACACCAAATTAAGATGGAGTATGCTTTTAGTATTTTTATCACATAACTGTTGATGTCACAGTTTGATTCCAATTGACTCGACTGTAGAAAAACTGACCCTTGACCCTGTCGCTGCTCTGTGGTCCAGTTTATAGTACATTGCTTTGCAATTACTTTCTTTTAAGTGGAATAAACTTCTTTCACTGGCAATTTGTTCTGTTTGTCTGACTTTGAGGCCATTCACAGACTGATATTTTCATTTGACTCATGCGTATCCGTAGATGTTGATTGATTGCGATGTACTTTTTGTTAGATCTTTGTAGTAAGATGACTCGTTTTTCTAATTAGGTCTCGGCATCAGAGCTGGAGAGTTTAACACATGAATCTGTCATTGAAGATCATTTAATGTGTACACAAGTAAGCCATCCCATTCTCCATTTCTTATAACTCCAATTTGGCCAAAGAAGGTACACATTTATTGTGCGATGAATAGTGGGCCTTATCGGGGACAAGTCTCTCCAAATATTTAAGAAGGTGCGAAAAGGGGTGACATTAATAGGTTTATATAGAAAAGCCATGGAACTCTTTGGGTACCTGTTGATTCATAGAGAACTAGAACCTTGACAGTCACAATTTTATGACAATAATTATGCAGATCGGAAACATAAAATCTAGCGTCGTAATGAAGTAAGAAATGGGTGCCACTATCTACTGTGCACATAAACGACTGCTTCCTCATGCTGGTTTGCGGCTTTGCGCTATCTAGTCTGGGACATAATACTATATATTTTGTGGGACATGTACCGCAGGGGCTGGGAAACGCTACGTCTTTTGCGATTGAAGATTTTGACTTTAGAATTTGGAAAAGAATAGAATCTAAAGTCAAGTAAGAAATATGCTCAAAACATTTGGTTTTTGTTTTTAATTCCTTATTCAAAAATGTAAGATTCATATGTTTCCAAGAGGTGCACAGTGCACACACATCAGCCACTAGCTGAAAGTGTTTCCATCTCTAAAAGAACTTGATAAAAAGTTAGATTAGCCTAGTGTCCGACATATGTCGAGGAGTATCTGGAAAACGAGATGTCTGACATGGACACACCACCTTCACTGAAGTGTGCCTGCTTCTTAGCATGTTGGGTTCATAATTTCCTTCCTCCATCTGACCCAGGCTGTACCTGTTTCCAAATTTCAATTAGGTTTCCGTTGTTTGAGTGTCTGTAGGTTCACTGGTTCTTTCCTGACCACCCATGTCGTGTCACATGATTTTGTAATTGCCTCACAACCTTTGGTTTATATGGCCATCATAGATGTTTTACGGAACATTTTATGAGCTAAAGAAACTTCTGTTTTGTGCAGCATGAAGCTGGTCATTTTCTGGTTGGCTACTTGCTTGGTGCTCTACCAAAAAGATACGTTGTTTCTAAAATGGAAGCTTTGACGCAAAATGAATTTGTAGGAGGAGGGGTTGAATTTATGGGTTTTGAGTTTCTCAGAGAAGTAAGTGTCTGTTGTCATTTACTTTGCTTATCCCTTGCTCCGAAAATCATAGTAAATGGTTAAACATTTCTCAATCCATTAGCCTTAGTTTTTGTACTTTCGTAGATTGTGCTGTTTGGATGACCTTCCATTGCAAACTGGCACTACCTTCATTTTTGTCAATATTTTGTCTCTCTTTTGCATCACGTACTTAGTTTCAAGTTCTCTTGATTCCTGGTATATTGTGACTTGAATTGAGCTTCTGAATTAGAATTCAGATGAAGTTTGAAAGGTTCATGGAGTTGAAGTAGTTAAGCATTTACAATTTGGTGTTCCAAATTATTAAGGACGAAAAGAAATGGACAACGAGCTTGAGCTAGGCACTTGCATCTTGTCATGGTCTGGTTCATGCAATCTTGATGTCGGTTTAAATTCTGGGGAACTGTTGAATTGATGTTAATAGTTTTTAGACACTCCAAAAACCTTGTCTACCTAATTTTGAACAAAGGTTAGTTCAGTATTTTCATTCAATGCAGGTTGATACTGGGGGAATATTACAGATGAACTTATCCAGACAAAAACCAAGTGATGGAGTAAGACTTCTTTTCCCTGTTCATGTTCAATGTATGTAGTATAAATGAGGGTTGGCATTTTAACTGTACTTGTTTACCCAATAGGAACATATGTGTCGTTCTATATACAGTAAACCAAATCCCAGGATATCATAAGCTTTATGATCTGATTGAGTTAAATATGTATCCACATGGACCACATAACACAGTTTCCATCACTAGATTGTCTGGTATATGCATACAACCTTGAAGGCACGCCATATTTCTACTAAAGTGCCAATTTTGGTTTATTAAGAGCACTTATAAGCAAGTTCAACTTATCGTGAATTCCTTTGTCTCTTACAATTTTGGGTTTTGCGGGAATTGTGTGAGCTGCATTGGGAAAAAAGAGTAAAGATACTAATGTCCTGCACGTTCTCATAACATGGGCCTTAAGCCAACTTTTTCACCACATCTTGATTTAAAATCTTTGCTGCTTAATTTGGATTCTAGTAGAAATATTTTGAAATAAAACAACTGGACATTGTAATTTGGTAAATTATAACCCAAAGTTGCTTCCTCAATTGGAAAACATACACATACATGAAATTAAGAGGCTCTCTTCTAATGCAAGCTCTCTCTTTATCTATCGATTGCTAGCAAAACAAGGCATGAAAACAGTCCAAGACATCCCAATATTATGTAGCCTGTCTACCCATCTTAAACCATCTTAAACAATCTATGTTTCTTGTTAGAAAACAAATATAACGTTTGAGTTGCCAGATAATTTGATACCTGGGGTTAATCGATCACTTTTTTGTCTGTTTTTTTTTTTTCCAATCTATTTATATAGTTATAAGTTTCTTAGAACCTTAAATGGTGCTGTATTTCTTTTGAGAGGACATCTCGATATGGTTTTGTTTCAGTGAGCTTGAAGTCAAAATGCACCTTTGCAGCAGCTCTGAATGTTACAAACTAAAGCGTATATCGGTATTATGGAAATGAAACACTCCAACTGATAAACAAGCAAAACAAATCAAAAATACCAAAGTTGTACAGCAGTGGCTTCGATGGAACACTATTCACCTACAGACAGAAAAGCAGTGGCAGAGCCAGGTGCACTTGAGTCGACTGTTGGTTCATATTTAGTCCCAACGCAGAGTGGAAATTTCACACTTGTTGACCTCTACTCCAAATGATTTAGATGGGTGTTTTCCCAACACTAAACTTTTGTCTCCGTTTTTCTTTACTGCAAGGAAATGTTGGAAAACCATGAAGACTTTTCACGTCTTGCAAAGGAGACAACTGACAACCAACACCTAAAATCCACTTCGGGGAGTTCAGTCTAGAAACAGGCCCGAATACCCTGGTGGGCCTAAAGATCTCATATAATTGTGTGCGCTAAATTTTGAAGATGGTAGGCCTGAAAGAAATATTGCCACTGTGGTGTTCATCCAGGAAATTGGCCACATGGCCCCTATTATGGGTTGGGAATACAGTCACATGGTTCCCGCTGCATCAGAGAGCTTCCCGTAAGTACGGGAATACATGCTTTTGTCTTCATCAAGCAGGACATGCCCATGAAATCAGGCTACCTTTTAATTCATCAATTCCATACAACCTGTGTTGTCATGAAACAATTAACAATGGCAGAAAAACAATTTAATATGATGGTCATTCCTTATGCTAGGCTAGAGTAGGTTTCCAATGTTGACAGACACAAGATGGTCCTCAAACCCTTTTGAAGCCGCCACTTCAATTTCTCCTGGACATTGAAGCTGCGGTGCAGAGCTCATCTGAAACCAAAACCATATATGCTGTTGATTCTCTTACCAAGTTTCAATTCGGGGGGAGGGCGAAGTTCCCCGATGAAGGTTTTGAAGGAAGCCATTCTCTTAAATGTTCAATGTTACATGGATCCTTCATTTTGGCTCAAGTACCTGTGTCGATATGTCCGACACCCATATCCTTTTGGACACTCGGATCCTCTAATTGTTAAGATACATACAGAAAAGGAATATCAAATTAGCTAGAAAAGCAATATTTTGAATATTTCACAGACATGAAATAGGAAAATAGCAAAAGTATAACTTTCTTAACCCTTTCTTGTTTAAATACATTTGTAAACATAGTTTATGGTTTATGGTACATAGTCTGAGAAAATTATGCAATGTATAATACAAACAAGAGTTCAGGATGTGTCCCCGTACCCGTGCCCAAGTTGAGGACACATATCCACGTATCATAAGATTTAAGTTTAGGAAGGTCCGACGCTTGGACTTGCAGCCGCACTCAATACTCGCACGAGTCCATGAAAGATAGATGTTCAGACTGGATCTCATCTAGATTAGAATAGAGCATTACGTGTTGGAGAAGTATCATCTGTGGACCAAATTTTCACTATTAATGTGCTTGTTTGTTTGATGTCATCATTGACCTCTTAAATTTTGTTTTTTAATCTTATGCAGATCTATGAAGGCAAAATTTCATCAACGGTGAGCATCTTGTTCCTTTCTCGTCATATGTTAGGTTAAAGTCTTTCTTTATTTTATTTGATTGTGACTTTGTTTAATGCGTCCATTATCTGATCCCACATTGATAGTCATGCATGACTATCACCATAGCAAACCAGAGATAAATCATTACAAGATAATGGGTGAGAAATTTTATTATTGCTTTTATCAAAGATATTTATACTTTGACAAGCTGAATCGGTGTAAAGAAACTGGGATGGAGAAAGATGAAGGATGATCACTTCTCAAGAGACGAGCAGGTGAACCATTGGCAGTTAAGGGCCATATATTGATACAGACCGAAGCTTCGGTGGTTACAGAGACGAGCAGGTGAACCATTGGCAGTGACTTGTTGCTATTCAATGTCCGCTGCACTCACACAAGTCATAACCCACTGACCCAAGGTGTCCCAGCTAGCACTCTGACGATCTAGTCAATGGGAGGAGGAGATAAACTAGCACCATTAAAAACTAGTCTAAGTATAATAGTAAGCATTGCTTTACCCATGGAGCCTTGTGAGAGACTGTTGTTAAGGTTTGTACTTGGTTAGCAAGTAAGGGTTTGGACCCTTTGGGGGCATCCACAGGGTTTTTAATAAAAGGCTGTTATGTATCAGCTCGGCTGTTACGTAACGGGATTTCCAGCCTTTGATACCGTTATTTATTTATATATTGGCCGATACGGACCGATACGGTTCTATATATGGCCGAATAACTGATATCAATACATTTCCCAATACCGCAATTTGAAACCCTGGGCGTACATTTCTTCTCTCACTCCCGTCTGCAATGCTCTCAGGTAGTTAAGGGCAATGTGTTGTGATCATCACAACGTATGTTCTCTCTCTCCACCTAGGATGTCACAGTCTGTTATAAGAGAGCTCCTTTGTGTGATGTCGTGTAGGGTGGTTACCTGCATGGATTTGAGCCCATATGACATCCTGCCATCTGGTGCTTGGTGGCGCCAGGTCAGATCCTTATTGTCACAAGCTAGCCAGGTGATAACATTTGAACTACCTTAGAACCTTGCATGAATGGCCAAAGTAGGGTATGGGCAGTCTCACATACATGTTCATGGTATCTTCCATCTGGCAGAAAACCTTGTTGATGTGATATAGATGGTCAAGGTGGGCCTGATCGACCTCGCATTGTAAGGTTAACCCAGGGTGTCGTAGATCTATTTTGACCTCCAACAATAAATCATGTTGGAGTTTGTCCCACATCGTTTAAGTATATCCTCCAAAAACTAGTATATTAGCCTAGGTGGCCTCTCCACTCATTGCCAATTGGCTTTGAGTTGGATGCTTTAGCAAATCACTTAATTTTCGATTACTCAACTTTTTGTTTGGATATTCGGAATTATGCCTGCTTCAAGTGACTGAACTGACTAAAACCAAAAGGTCATATGAGAAAGGCAAAGGAGAAAATACAGGTAAACATCTATGCCTAAACTTTGTAGTACTTTCAGAACTCAAGCTATCTTCCACCAACAATAAGCCCACAAGGGCCTAAATATGGAAATAGAAACAAATCCAACAATGAGTGAGTTTGACAATGATTTCCTAATTGGATTCGTTAATCTTCAATACTTATTGAACCAATGTCCCTTTGTTTCCACTCATTCCAATTTCCCTTGCAAACAATGGTAATTGGTAATGAAAGTTTGTTTGTAGAACCCCTAAAACTTGTCCAAGAAAGGTCCAGATAACAAGAGTGCCCCAGGTAAATACTTGTGTCTAGAATCCGAGTGGTACCCTACATAAGACTGAGCATCATGCTTCTAACCTTTTTGCTAGAGGTCAGAATTCTCTCGGCAGTCACAAGTTTGGGCTCCAACCTCTTTTAGTATCAAGGTTTTATGTTCTTTTCAGCCATTGGTAGCTCGCTTCTTTACTGTTCCTAAACTTTCTGTACGTAGTTGTAAGAAGCATCACCATCCCTTCTTTTTTTTTCCTTCTCCGACCAAGCATAGCTGGGTTGGAAAAGCTTTCTTGAACTTCGAACTCAGAAATTGATTTTGTGTGGAATTTATGTACTCCTATGTTTGCAATGATTACTACTCTAGGCTATTAAGAGATCGTTTTTTCATTCCGCATTGGAAGAGTGAAAAACTCACTATGACATAATAGAGATTGTTTGCGTTTGCAGACTTTGAACAGGTTTTCATGCGTAATATTAGGAGGCCTAGTGGCAGAACACCTGGTATTCGGATACTCCCAAGGACTTCATGGTGATGTGGAAAAGGTAGCCTTCGTAGTAATTATTTTCGAGGAGGATCCTCTCGAGTCCCTAGAAGGGACTGGACAGTCCAGTTTAGGTTATTGTGGGCTCGGGATCAGTATTTTGCAAACATGGCCGGAAAAGTATTATCCAATGCCTTTTGGGGACTCGAGAGGATCCTCTTCCTAATGTGTTTGAGATACTATAATTTGCGAAAAAATTGATTGGGATAAGTAACTGACTCTTCATCAATCCTGGAACAGCTGAACAGAGTACTTCGATGGATGGGTTTCGAAGAGAGTGAAATTGATTCTCACTTAAAATGGGCTGTAATGAATACTCTCTTCATATTGGTTCATCATCAGGAAGCTAGATCCAGACTGGCAGAAACCATGGCGTTAGGAAAATCAGTTGGCTCTTGCATTGATGTAATAGAGAACAACTTAAATGACATTGAACTATAGACATTACCAATGATCCAGCCTATTACTATTTATGTGTTCTTTTATGATTTTGTTGGAAGAGAATGCAACTCAATCAAGGCTATACACCGGAAAGAATCAATGCAATGGGGAGGTTGACCAGTAGCGAGAGGCAATGGCGATGGCGAAGGCATGGTTCATCCTCTTAAGAAAAGTAGATGTGAAGGTTTGGATCGAAGATCTTCGTGAGACGTTCTAAGCTCATTTTTCGTTTAGCTCTTCTGGACCAATCTAAAAACTTTGCGTAACACAAATTTTGCATCCTGAAGATCCTATCATTAAAAGAAGGTGCGACGAACCTAGTAAATTGAGCTCAATTTGTGTTTACCCCTTTAAAACATGATAAAGGTAGGGTAGGGCTATTGTTTGGAGTAACAAGGATAAGCTTCAAAAAAACTTCGATAATTGTTGGTGGTCTTTACCGGATACAGAAATTTGTCAACTAAAAACCAAAACTCATTTCGGACCTGACCGAAGAATAAAATTAGCCACAGTTACTCTCTCTGTTCCTCTTTAATTGTCCTGCTTCGTAATTTAAACTTATTAAAAAGACATCATTATTATACCTTTCTCATCAATTTTTTCCTCCACTTTTCCTACTTACCCATCGTCATTACATTTTCTCACTAACTTTTCAAATGGAATTTACTTTTAGGAACAAAATAGATAATGCACTAACTTTTACTCACTAATTTTACAAAATGTACACTTATTAAGGGACAGCCCAAAATGAAATACCGGACTCGAAAAAAGGGATGGAAGGAGTACAATTTAGGCTTGCCATTTTTCCAAGCTAGTTGTCAACCTTTTATTCAGCTACTTTCTTTTTTTCATTTTTTTGGAATGGCGAAAAAGAATTTTATTAATTTTTTGAAACAACTTATGAAGGTTAAAGAGAACCAAAGCATAAGGCATTAAATCAGAGCAAGAGCATACCCACAAAAAGGCAGCCCTCACTCTGACAATCAACTGCCACCGAGGCGCCAAGGAAAGAAAACCAAACCGAGACCGACAAGAAGCCAACCAAGGCAAAACCCCAAAAGAAAAAAATCACTCCCTAGAGGCAACATGACCCCCAAAGAAACATCTAAGGATCAATCATCATGCTGGAGAGTCTGAACCTTTTGCCCTTTCCTCATTTCCAGCTTCCATAATCACAATTCTACTTATAACTGCCTCATCATCACCCTGATAACCAATATCCATGATCTTATTTAAAGACCAAACCGCCGGAGATTCATTGAGGTGAAACTTGTTCAAGCCATCAGAAGAAGAGGACAGAGCAGTAGCTTTAACAGCAGATCTAAACAGTAAACACTACACATTTTTGCTTCTTTCTTCCGCCCGGCATCTGCTCAATTCAAGCTTCTGCTCATTTGTAATCCTTATTTGGTTTCATTCAACCACACTCAAAAGTCAAAACTCCACATGTTGCGAGTCTTGTGACTCACTAGGTCATGTAAAATGTCATCGAACAAGCTTAAATGTCCTATGTCATTGTAGTTGGATCTTGTTGAAAATACTTGCCACAAGCTGTTAGGTAATCTCACTTACAGATGGAAATTTGATAATTTCCTGCCGTGGCTTGGCAACCTCTGTTTAGGCTTTGATCCCTCCAGTTGTAGTATACTCACTCCGCTTGGTTTAACTTTTTTAGAGTAATTTTTAACTTTCGGCACAATTTTCAATAAATCTCTCTCTATCTCTCTCAACTCATTACCACTCAACTCTCAAAAATAACTTTCTAAAATGTAAACCAAACAAAATGACTATCATTCAAACACTTCCATATGAAAGGACTTTCATTCCAAAAAACAGTCCAGCTGCACAAGATCACAAAACTCAATAGCGAGCATCGCTAACGATGGACAGGGATTAGGGCTAGACTTGGCAAACTTAGATAGAAAATGAGCACAAGAATTTTATAGAGCAGTTAACACCAGACAAAAGATCAATTCCTATCTCGAGCTAAGATCTTTGCATCTTGTAAGATGGTCTGACCTTCCCACTCCATAGCTCTCACCGTAGTTATATATTTAACTTTTTAAGACTATCAGATTCAATTATGAAATTCTTAGTTTCACAAGCCACTGTCATAGCACAAGCCACTCTAATTGCCCAAGGCCCCGCCGCCAATGCTGATGACACCCTAATCCTTCCGTAGTTAACTTCCACATCTTGCCACTGTAATCGCTGGCTAAAACTCCAAATGCCGCCTGCTTATCCTTCAATGATGAGAATGCCTCATTGCAGTTGAACTTACAGAACCCAGTAGGGAGACATTGCCACTTCGGAACATTACAATCCCCAATCGAGCTAGGAGGTGTAGGTGTCAACTGTCAACCAAAGCTGCATTCAAAGCTCTACAATGGGACGGACACACACGAGAAAAAAAACAAAGTTATTCCTGCACTTCCAAATAGACCAACACACCTGGGCAGCCAATACAAGGCCAGACTCATCCCTACGAACGATCTCCTCAAACCACCCTACTGCCGAAGTAACCAACTGGAAATTGTCACTCCCTTTACTACAACTCGCTTTCCACATCAAAGGTCCACCCTACTGCCGAAGTAACCAGCTGGAAATTGTCACTCCCTTTACTACAACTCGCTTTCCACATCAAAGGTCCAACCTACTGCCGAAGTAACCAACTGGAAACTGTCACTCCCTTTACTACAACTTGCTTTCCACATCAAAGGCCCACTCACACCAAAAGAAAACATGCTCAATTGTTTCAACTTGTGGCGAAAAGGGCACAAAGGGTTCCTGGCACACTTTCTAAAGAACAAATTTTCCTTAGTCTCAACCGCATTCTTCAGAGACACGCCTGATTTCACCGAATACTCACCGTTCAAACTGTGTCCCCACACTGCTGCATCTTCACAATTCGATCACAAAAGGGATACTCAGAAGTCAGAATCTGATTGGCAACACTCCCAGGAAACAAACTTCTGATCAGCTCTGTATTCCACCTTCTAGAACCAACTTTGAGTAAATCCATAACCTTAGTCACTGGACAATTGGGAGGAGGAGGACCAAGACCCACAGGAACCCTATTCAGCACCACACCTATCCTTCCATACATTGATTGCTTCCCATTGCCCACCTTCCAGCCATGCATGATAAGATCCCTTCCCTCTAAAAGGCTCGACCAAATCCAAGAGGGGAAGCACCTCTATTTGCAGTCAGAGGATTAGAGGTGGGAAATTAACACGCCTTAAGAACTTGAGCCCACAAAAGCCATGTTGAAGGCTCTTAGCTAACCAAAACTGCTCTTTAGGCTCAGATACTTCTTCACTCTTGCGCCAATGGATACAATTCCATGATCTTACCACATGAATTAATAACATAAATTGCTAAATTGCAAGTTTTCATTTGCAACTGAATTCAGCAAGATACGAGTCAGGTAATCCAAAAATACCATATTCACGATAGACTTTACCCATCAAAAGGCTTAAAAGCAGAGACACTTCAATTCATATGTTCCCAAAGGAGGAGCTACCCATAATGTTCTCTACTAATAAAAAAACCCAAAGATAGAATAACAAAAGGGAAAAGCATAGTTCCTACTATATAACATCCTATTGTTGTTTTTTCCCATTAGAAGAGTTTTCCTCTAAAACTCCTGAGAAGCAGAACCAATCTCGCCCTTGCCTTTACCGGCCTTCTTAGGAAGCAAAGTCTGGTGGATGTTTGGCAAAACACCTCCATTGGCAATGGTCACAGACCCCAAAAGCTTGCTAAGCTCCTCATCATTCCTCACAGCTAGTTGAATGTGCCTTGGCACTATCCTGTTCTTCTTGTTATCTCTTGCTGCATTCCCAGCAAGTTCCAATACCTAATTACAAAATAACTCACTTTTATGAATCAGAATCATCAACGCACGAAATTTATAAACAGAAACCACTGTCCGCAAAACTAACCCACCCAACATTCCAGTGAATGGGGAAAAGCAGCATTCCTATCCTATTACAAATAATCAAAGAAATTACTCATCTATCATTTCTTTTCTTTTTTTGATGAGTGAAAAATTTTGTAAGCAAAAGGCATTAATTAAGAGAATGCCCACCCCTATACTGCTCATCTATTCTAATCTAATATATAAGGAGGCTACCCCTTTTGGTGCAAACTAGAGAATGAAACTGTATCACAAAAGTGTTTACCATTGTTACCCCTCAAGAGTTTAATCTTCTTAATATTAATTTAACTACATTAATCGGGGGGACAAAGAAGGGGGAAAAAAGACTAACTACTTACTTAACGAAGGAAAAACAAAACCACTTCACGTCAAAACTGATTTTCCAACGTCCTCTCCATCCCCAAATTCAAATTTGCCACTTTCCAACTCTGTGGCAAACTCTAACAGTATATGTTTTCCGACAGTGTTCAACATGGTGCCAACCATTTTGATTCTGTTCTCTCTTTTTTTAATCCAAAAACTTGATTCTGAAATTAGTTGGCGGGTTATTGGTGAATCAACCTCCACAAAACGCTTGTGAAATAAGAAATCAATTATGATTGCATGCAAAAGTGCAATGCATGCATGGCGAGAAAGTAAAAATCAAGTCAAGTTACAACTCTTCAATTAGAGAAATTAAAAAGTCTGCGAAGTAGCTACAAAATCAATCACTTGCATGCATCAGAAATGTTACAAATAACACATGACAGAAGTGTTACAAATAACCAATGCATTTGAAAATTTTCTTGTTTAGTCAAAAAATTTAACTTAGAATCTCACAAAAATTCAAAAAAGACTGAAATTAAAGCAATTCAAAAATTTAGGAAGAACCATGCCCTTAAATCTTTCATCAAAATTACCATCAAAAAACAAGAAATAGAACACATTGACGTCAGAAATAGCTAAATCAAACAACGAACGACAAATAATTCAACCTAATGTAAGGAATCCGAAAAGTTGGTCCAAATTTTAACGCAGAAGACGATAGAAAAATCAGCAAAAGTAAGTACCTCAGCAGCGAGGTACTCAAGGACAGCAGAGAGATAGACCGGGGCTCCGGCACCGACCCGCTCCGCGTACTTCCCAGCCTTGAGAAACCGGGCGATCCGACCCACGGGGAACTGCAGGCCCGCCTTGTGGGACCGGGACACGGACTTGGTCGCCTTGGGCTTCCCCCGCCCGCCCTTGGTCGTGGAACTCATCTCCTTCGTTTAACAAGTTGGATGCACAGAGATGAAGTAACAGCAAGCAAACCCTAACCCTGGTTTTTGTTGTTTGTTGGTCGGTTGGAGAAAGGTTGAGTAATAT
>BPLS01000366.1:235755-280611 GCA_019656275.1 Rhododendron kiyosumense | reverse complement strand
TATATATACAGGGCCCTTCTAATGCGGATGCCCGCATTCAAGCAAGTTGTGGACCACACCATTTCTCCCCTTTCCCAATTGAATTTTGATGATCCGAGCCGCTCAATGTGTTCAGAACGTGATTTTAAGGGTACCCGCAAGAAATCGGGAAAAAAAAATGACCGGAAAGGGCTTGGTTTGAGCAGTTTTTATTTGAACCGTTCAATAAAAAATAAACAAAAACTGCTCCGATGAAGCCCTTCTTGGTCTTTTTTTTTGCTGATTTCTCACGAGTACCCTTAAGATCATGTTCTGAACACATTGAGCGGCTCGAATCATCGAAATTCGATCGGAAAAGGCAAAGTCCGCAACTTACTTGAATGCGGACATCCGCATTAGAAGGGCCATGTGTGTGTGTGTATATATATATATATAAAATAAATAAGAACCAGGCCTCAAATACATCAAGAAGGTCTAATGGGGCTCACAAGTCCTTAAAAGCCCATTAAGACTAGCCTGAAGAGGGACACATTCATAAAGTGGCCGAATATGGGTAATACCATAGGATTAGTGGTCCATGGGCAAGTTAAGTTCATGTTTGCTTTTGCAAGGATTAGGCCATAAGATTAGCATGTGCAATAAGCCCAAGGTCAACCGCAAATCCTTAAACCCAGATGGCTGCTCTCTGATCGATCACTGATGGGAAAATGACGGCTAAAAACGTGTTTTGATAATTAATACAAATCATATTCCTTAAAAGATGGTGAACATTACCCTTTCTTTTATTAGTTGGAATTATGTAGGTCTCATCTATTCAATACATTTTTTGGTAAGCATGATATCACTTTATGGGAGGATCCACACTATTTCAAACAATAGGAAGGAGGGTTATATTTGCCTTCCTAAATAGAGGATAAACAAAACTCGACTCGTGATTTACCGTGGCTACTAAGCTATTTCTTTGGAAAGCTCCTACCACGATAAGAAATTCCCCCAATAAAGTTGAACAAGACACGACTTATTTGAAATTCATCTTTGAAGTTACTACTAATTCATAAACCTACTTTGTTCTCTTTGTTGCTGTCAAAACTCATACTTTGCTCACTTCGGTAAAATAAAATAAAAAAAGGTACTTTTTTGAAGAGACCATAACGAATAGGGAATTCCAAAAATCCACCGTGGCTACAACTGGGTGGGAAGTTGCTATGCAATTTAATAAGTTATCTCAACATTACTTTGCTCAGCGGTAAATATTCGCCACCTTATTCCATAACCATCCAAGATTTGTTCTACAAAATAATGTATCTAGAGTAGATTATACGCAATAGATATACCACAGAATATTACAAGTCAACGAGTTCGCGACGAGCGAATACGATAAGGCCGGCCTATAATATCTGCATTAAGAAATCATATTTGCCAGCAGTACTTCCTCATAGAAAAATGCCCAGGTTCTTCAGATCAGTATTGATGGAAAAGATTGAGCAGAATCGATCCCCACAATAATCAAACTTACTTTGGGGAGTCGGCTGTTTATTTTAAAAGTTTTGCATCCCATGAACTTGTGTTTAAATTCATTGAACACATTGTGCTTTGTAAAAGAGTCAACTGCTATGAGTTAAGGGTGGTTTGTCTCCTGGTCTGCTGGTGATGACAGAAAAATATATATAGGCTTAAAAAATACATTGGGTGTGCATTGGCAAAGCATGAGCCAACTCTCTCTTTCTCTTTATAAATTATTCCTGTTTACAACTTGGACAGATTCCAATCACCATTGCCAACTATTTTAATCTTGTTTTCTTATAAGCTTTGTTTAGTGGGAGCAGGGCAGCTGAATGAATCAAGTTACTTGAGTTTGGAGTCGTGTTCGTTCGTTAAAAGCTTATTCAGGATTGGTTCGTTACATAAAGAAACCAATTAGCTTGAACATGTTCAAGATTGGTTCGTTACATAAAGAAATCTTAACGAAGCTCGTTAAGATTTCAAACCAAACTCGAACAAGTTACTACTCGGCTCGTTCGACTTATGATGTATAAAAAAATCCAGGCTACTCGAGATCGGCTCGTGTTTGGCTTGAATAAAGCTCGTGTAAGATTGGCTCATCTCGTAAAGCTAGGATCAAACATATTTTTCAAACCAAGCTTGATCAACTACCTGCTCGGCTCGTTTGGCTCGTTTAGCACCCGTAAGTGGAAGAGTAAATCACTTTTCTTCATGCCTGATGCTTAAGTTATGTGTGAAATCAAATAATAATCAACTTAACCAGCCAAGCAATTTGTATTGTTTTTGTATCAGAAAATGTATCTGAGAAGTTACAACAGTACCTGAACTTACATGGAAAAAAATTTGTTTTTCATTCTGAGCGGATGTTAGGGTGATATGAAAGTGCACCAATGTCACTTTGAAAACAGAGGAGCTCTGTTTTGCATTACTTTTGCAAAGCAACATATCTCTGTTGGATGCTGTTTAGTTTTGAGTGATCGAATTAAAAGCTAAATAGACACATTTGACAAGTAAAACCAAACCAAACCAACCTTATGTCTCAATCACTTGGGGTCGGTTACATGAATCTGTTTTCTCTATTGAGCTCTGTTAAGAGCCATTTGTTCATACAAACTCATTATACTCATATCTTTACACACAATTGCATCTAATGTCAATTTAGGTTTATCCATCCCTATAACATTATTACCCAATCACTTGGGGTCGGTTACATGAATCTGTTTCCCTCCATTGAGTTCTGTCAAGAGTCACTTGTTCACACAAACTCATTATACTCATATCTTTACACACAACTGCATCTAATGTCAATTTAGGTTTATCCATCCCTATAACATTATTACCCAAAGCTATCATATCCACTCTTTTAACTATTGCATCTACCAGTCTACGGTAAACATGTCCAAACCACCTTAACCTATTTTCCTTCAACTTCTCATCTATAGGTGCTATACCTACCATTTCACGAACCGTTTCATTTCTAATCCTATCTCGTCTAGTCTTATCACACATCCACATCAACATTCTTATTTCTGCTACACTTATCTTGTTCATCTGTTATTTCTTAATAGGCCAACATTTTGTTCCGTAAAGTATCGTTGGTCTTATAGTAGTTCTATATAATTTTCTTTTCAATTTTGTGGGTACCCTCTTGTCACATTGTACACGAGTGGCACTCCTCCACTTGAGTCACCTCACTTGGATTCTATAGGTCACATCATCAGCAATCTCTCCATCCTTACTAATAATTGAGCCTAAATACCTAAAATAATAACTCTTTGGTATCTTCTAGTCTTGAATCATCACTCTCTCTTTATGTGCACTACTGATACTACTAAACTTACACATCATATACTCAGTTTTACTCTGCTTATCCGAAAACCCTTTGACTCTAATGATACACATTTGACAAGTGATCAACAATATTTCTAGGGACGACAAATTTTTTTTTTTTTAACCAGCGAAAGTCAGTATTGTTAGTAAGTTAGATTAGCACATTGGAAGAGGAGTTAAACTCCTGACCTCCTTTCTCCTAACAACTTAGTGCCCCCTGTTGCCGTTAGGCCAGAAACCTCTTGGCTTGTTTTTCATGAGTTGAATACTGGTTGGTTGACAGTAATGGGGTGACAAGCAGAAGAATCCCCATACTTTTAGTTTATTTTTTCTTCGTTTTTGTTTTCTTGTTTTCGGAAAATTCAAAAGTTTAAAATGTTCCTTTCATTTCGATGTCGATTTTTCTCTATGTGGACACAAAGTTTTTCAAAAAAAAATTTTCGAGAAACAATTCGCCAAATGAAAAATGAAACAACAAAACACAAAGCAAGTACCATACCAAACAATTCTGCTGAATTTGTGGTTCATAAGCAGGCAGGAATGACAACTGCCTAGAATTTCTCCCTCTTAAGTGTCATGATGAGTAAAGAAAGAAGAAACAAAACTGTTAAACAATATATGGATAGAAAATAGAGGTGAAAGATTCATTCTTGTCCTGTCACTGTCCGTACACTTAGTACAATGTCAAATCAAGCTCCAAATATCACAACATTGCAAAGGCAACCGACAGTCGAATACACAGATCTGGATGTAAAAATGTACGAAGTTATCCGATGCATATGATCATTCACATGATACATTCGTTGGATCCACGTGAATTCAATGACTTTGGACACAGATTTGTCCGAATCTATGCATTCCTAGCACGGCTTATATCACGAACCCTCTTCAACACCAAAATGACAAAAAATAAAACTTCTCTAGAAATAGGAAACCCATTCCATTTTCATTTTTAACTGCAGATGATGGCTTCACTGCCTCTCTCATTCTATTGGCATCTACCCACCAGCTTCTAATAATTGTTGCTCAAGCTATAACCAAGGAAATTGGTAAACAACAACAACAAATTAACAAAAAATGTGGTGAGACCGAGAAGCCGACCGGTTTGGTCCGAAATCAAATGATTTTTTTCTTTAGTATATATACACTCACCTTGAATAGAGTTTCAAGCTTGTTCTTCACAAGGGAATACTCATTTTTCAATTGTTGCAGACATTTCAAGCACCTGCATTAGACCTTGTCCTTCCCAATTAAGTCCATATATCAAAGTTTTCACAAAAATAATCCATGTATTTGAGATTTTCGGCCTAAATAATGTGATGTTACTCAAGAAGTTTTACCCTTCAATATTCTGCTCATCGCAATAATTGCGGAAGGAAATGCAGGCCTTCTGGACTCTTTGTGCTCCAATGCTGTCATAACATGAGAGAAAGTACAAAAACACAGAAATTTAACAGCAAAAAAGAAGGAAATTGAGAAAGAAACAAGCAATGGTTTTTCCCTTGGCATTTGCAAGTTAATTGAGTTATTGGCATTGTTAATGCCGTTTTTTTTGCATTGCAGGCTTGTTGAAAGCGAAATTTTTTGAATATTTTTCTTCATTAAATGCCAATGTGACCTCAGGATAATTTTTGATTGACCAAAAAATAATATACTTAATAATAATGTGACCTCAGGATGTATGTCACTTAATTATGCATTTGGGATTATGATAACTTAATAGAAACTCTTACTATACCAATTTTGTTGAAGTTAGAAGAAAATTTTCCAAGTTAAGTTCTTTTTTTTGTAAAGTTATTATTGACTTTAATGAGCAATCAAGACAGGCAAAGATTTATTATCTAGACTATTAAAAAAAAAAAAAAAAAACTTGTTTTGCTAATTGTTTCTAAAAATTGTTATTAGGAGTTTTTACTCGAAAAATGATCCACTTGCAAATTAAGAAACCTATATGTTGAAGATGCATGAAATTGATAAGCGTCTTTTGATAACAATAGTATGTCCGAAAACACGAAAAATTGAAGACGAAAACAAATGCAACACCAACAATGGGTACAGTTACCTTGAGCTGCTACCCTTCAACTGGTGGACATGGGCATCCACCTTTTTAAAATCTACACTCTGTTGTTCCCTGAAGAAAACAAGAAAAACAATAAAATTAGAGTAATTACAGAATGAGGCAATGAGAGGTGTTGTTCTAATTCTTATATGCATTTTTAAATTTTGATAACAAAAGAAGAAAACTTATTTCCATGAATGAGCAAATTAATGAGAAAACAAATTAAAAGTAGAATATGTTCCGACAAATTAAAAATGAAAATGAAAATACACAAAAGAGTGAAAATGCTGCATACAGATCTTTGGCGAGTTCATTGACAAGCCTCTGAGAATCTTGAAAGAAGAGAGAAACCACTTCTGCCACAAACTTTGGGTTGCTCTCATCTTGTAATTGCTGAAGCTGGTTGAACTGATCATCAAGAAATCCCTTCTCATAATAAACGAAAAATTTATCATCAATATCCGAAAATCTCTTTCGCTTAACGGTTTTTTGAATATTCTCGAAAACCATTGTGGGAAAATGAATATTTATGAAAAGGAGGAGTTTTTTTTTTTTTTTTTTTTGAAAATTAAATTTGTGAAAAGCATTTTGTTTTGAAGAACTGATTGTGTAGAAACTGAAAGCAGTACTTGGGGTAAGTAACGGACCTCATTAAACAAGGACCTTGTGTAGTCCCCCAATTGTTTTTGCAACTGAACCACATCCATTGTTAGCGCGCTCTCTCTCTCTCTCTCTCTCTCAAGCTGATTGTAGCTCTATCAACTTGTAACTATTTGGAGGTTCACTTCATGGTAGTGTTGAACACACTGCTTTCTTGGAACAAAACCTGGAGACCCAGAGAGAGATTTGATGAATTTAAGGGGCCAACCAATAGACACATCCAGTGTGTGTATGTAGAGAGAGAGAGAGAGAGAGAGAGGCCTTTTTTACCTCTGTGGATAGGTGCGTTTCTATTCTTTTGCCCTCTTGCAGCCTAGCTGGTAGTCCATCTGTGATCAGTCAAAACATTGAACTTGAAAACCACCCACTAGATCCAAAATTTGATGCCATGTACCATTCCCATTCCCCATCTTTTGCTTTCAGTAATTAATAATATACCTCTCTCTCTCTCTCTCTTTGCTTTCAGTAATTAATAATATACCTCTCTCTCTCTCTCTCCCCGTCCATACAAACATATTTAACAGTTTTTGTTTGTATTTTGTTAAACGGTTCGGATTAAGTCCAAACCTCTTCCCATCCACATCGTCCGCACCTCCCTTTTCCCGATCGAATTTCAATGATCTGAGCCACTCAATGTGATCAAAACGTGATTTTAAGGGTACCCGCGAGAAATTGGCAAAAAAAAAAAAACACTAGGAAGGGCTTCATCCGAACAGTTTTTGTTTGTATTTTATTAAACGGTTCAATAAAAAAACTGCTCAAATCAAGCCATTCCCGGTGTTTTTTTTTGCCGATTTTTCTCGGATTCCCTTAAAATCACGTTCTGAACACATTGAGTGGCTCGGATCATCAAAATTCGATCGAGAAAGGGGAGGTGCGGACGGGTGTAGACGGGAAGAGATTTGGACTTGAAGCAGACTGTATATATAAAATATCAACTAATCTACAACCACGTCCAAAATACACAAACGCTCACATATATGTGCGGGACTACACATACTTATGGTGTGGTGGGTGAATTCCACGGATTTAATCATGTGCACATGTTTGTGTAAGTATGTTGTTGTGGGACGACTACACATACTTATGGTGTATTGTGTGAATTCCAAGCATTTAATCATGTGCACTTGTTTGTGTAAGTATGTGGTTGTGTCACCGTGTAAATTTGTGTGCATTTTGGACGTGGTTCTAGACTTATTATATATATATATATACGGGGCGGTTCAATGGACAACTATTTAGACACCTAAAAAAACACCTCATAGTTCCCGATCAAATTTTAATGATCCGAGCCGCTCAATGTGATCAAAACGTGATTTTAAAGGTACTCGCGAAAAATCAGCAAAAAAAAAAGACCTCAAAGGACTTGATCTGAGCAGTTTTTAGCTTAGATTTAATGAACGGTTCAATTAAAAACTGCTTTAAACAAACACTTTCCAGTCATTTTTTTTTGTTAATTTTTGGCGGACACCCTTAAAATCATATTCTGCACACATTGAACGGTTCGGATCATAAAATTTTGATCGGGAACTATGGGATTGAGATTTAGGGTGTTTTTTTAGGTGTCTAAATAGTTGTCCATTGAACCGCCCCGATATATATATATATATATATTCATATTGTGAGCTATTGAAGGTGCTAACGTGGGCATGGGCATGATAGCAGTAAGCATGCTAACGTTGGATTTCCCCTAAAAAGTTTATCTATAGCTTTAAGACTCTAGACAAATTGTTTGTGTTGAATAGGTTTTTAGCTAAAAAATGTGAGGAGAATGACTTATCTCGAAATTCGTATCTCTTTAAACTTTAACTCGTTTAGTCCGTTCCAACAATAGGAAAAATTAACCACCCCAAATCTAGTGGAGTAATTTGACGGATTTGGCTGCAAAAAAGCAAGATCGAAATTTTTGGAATTTATGTCGGTGAAAATATCAGCATCAGCAGCACAGTGGGAATTTTAACTTACTCTGGCCCAAGGTAGCAACGATTATATAGAACTATTTTGTTCTTAATAGGCAACTACAACACAGATGTGCTTAATTATTTTTTTTCCTCACGAAAGAAATTCAAAGGATTTAAATGAGAATTTAATATCATTTGGGCTTTTTACTACATCAAACCAAAACTATTTAAAATATAAAAGACTAATAAACTAATTTTATCGGAATACTAAAGATTATATAATATCTACTTATTATTTGAAATTCGGTGGAGCTAATTAAGACTCCTTGTGGCCTATTAACTTTTTCTTAGATTTTACATTGCTGATTCTGATTCAATTTTTAAAATTTTAAATTCTACACAAGCTGTGAATAGTATTTGTTTCTGCTTTGAATTGTGGATTAAATATTACAGAAGCTGAAGAGTAGTGTTTGCTGTAAAATTTGCAAAGTAAGCTTTTTCCTATGAATTAGTCTATTTTGTCCTTGACCAAGGGGTAGCTTTAGGATGATAAGGAATATTTTTGTCTCTACGGTAATGATAGCTTCTAAAAATCTATAAAGTCATCCAAAGTATAGCTTCTAAAAACTGGTAATTCTTTTGAAGCCAGAAGCTCTTAACCCGCTCTCAGATTTTCTTGAAATGTGACTACCTTTTTTGTGGCCAATTGTGTGGTTAGCTTTCTGTATCTATAAATTATGGAAAATGATTTTGCCGATCCCTTTTTTGTTAACGCCACCCCCTACAAGTGTATTTTTGCACAAAAAATACACTTGCAGAGGAGTGGCGTAAACAAAAAAGGTAGTGGCAAAATCAACAGCCTAAATTATTGATACATCTATGGGTGACGTTAAAAAAAGTAACACCATGTTTACATCTTTTACCTCCAAGATTTTGATCCTTAGGTAGATCGTAAGTTGAAAATAAAATGCAAAGGAGATGTTATGAAAGTGGGAAATTTTTTCTTATTTCCCTTTCCTTTTTGTGAGGCATATGTGAAAAGTGAAAATACGACAAGTCTTTTCTTCAAAGACTTGAGTTGGTGAAATAGAAGAATCAGATATGTTGTTTATTTTTCAAACACCATATGCTACTAATTATCATTATCTTACCTACTCCTCCCGCACCCCTTTCTCCTTTCTATCTATTCCACACTCCCTTGCTTTCTACTCCCTCTGTCCCAATTTAATTGTCTTTTTTGAGAGTTCGTGTCACTTTTCAATTGATTATATCTTGTAATTTATAATATTTTATGTGATTTCAAAAATATGTATTATATTATAGAACTAATTGAGATCTATCAAACAAGATTCATATTCGATATGAAATTCATAACGGATTTTAAGATATAACTAATTTTTTAGCCGGTTAAAATAGAATAAGAAACAATTAAATTGGGACGGAGGAAGTATCTATCTTTTTGTAAGTTTTTAATCTATTTGGTTATGCTCTTGTTTAATTTTGTGGTTGTGTTAAGAGCTGTTATTCTTGGTTGGTTGTTAGATTGGTTAGTTGATTAGCTTTAAGCATCTCAAGACAAGAATAAACAAGGACACATCCCCCACAACCTTATTAGGTCATGCCAAATAGAATTTGGAAAATTATAATCATGTCTTAAAAAGTTTACACAGGGTTGTGCAAAAAATGATTATAAGAAAGTTCGTGGATCCTA
The DNA here is from genome assembly GCA_019656275.1 of Rhododendron kiyosumense. NCBI lineage: Eukaryota > Viridiplantae > Streptophyta > Magnoliopsida > Ericales > Ericaceae > Rhododendron > Rhododendron kiyosumense. Next base: position 270,968 of record BPLS01000366.1, on the reverse strand, counting down.
CATTCGAGTGTAATGGTTCGATACCCTATTTGTATTTTGTTGGATATAATAATTACGTTTACCATTGGTTAGTATTCAGCGCAAAGCTGATGTGATTTTTCTACATCACTAAGTAATAAAGACGTAGACCATGCAACCAGTGTGACGACTCGGATTTATGTCACACCGTCAAGTGTTTAATGGCTTTACACTGTCTACTAAAGACGGAAATTGCCTAGTTCCTTACTTTTATTTTCTCACAGACGATAGGATGTTAATGAGTTAGTTTGTTACAGTTGCATAGCCTAACATTCAAATCTCCTCCTTAAACTCGAAACCCAAACGCCCAAAAAAGCTAAAATTACACTTGGAAAGTTGCCCTAGTTTTTTTTTTTTTTTAAATTTGTAACCGAGGAATATCCCTACAGCCAAGCCACTATTGGACCAGACTGCGCAATCCAATCCTTGGGAAAGACTAGCACAGCAACCCACCGCCATGTCCCTCCACTTAAATCATGGTTTGTTTCTAGGAGGAATCGAACCCTGCCATATATGTTGCAAGCGCAGATTCATCCTTACCATATTAACAATCCATGTGTTGATGAGAAGAACAATATCATTAAGCATCAAGAACTGCGGCTACAAGGGAACAGAATTCAGGTGGGAGAGGCGAGGGGGAAGAAGATAACCTCCCTTAGCATTACATGCAAGTCAATAATTGGCACATTGATTGGCTATACGTTTACACCAAGAAACTTTAATAAAACAAGTAGTCGAGAGAGACTTGATATCGTTTGTTGATCAGATCGACGAGCTTCAGCGCTAGGGACGGAGCCAGGAATTTCACCACGCAGGGGCAAGCCTATATACTTTCATAGGAATATTTTTTTTTTACATATAATAGTAGTGTTTCTTTTTCTTCTTGCAGGGGAGACCGTCCCTACTGACCCCTCACTGGCTCCATCCGAATCAGCGCATCTGTTTCCAAATTGATTTAAGGGAGCCTCCATGCCTTCGCCGTAGATCAAGCAAGCGACTCTGATAGCCCAAGCTTCTTCTGCCAGGGCAGAGGACACCCTAATCCTACCAAAGTGTATTTTTTTTTATTTTTTGGGCCAACCAATCCTTCTAAAGTTTGTAGAGATCACTGATCCATGCACGTCGCTAACCAAGTAACCATCCCCCAAAAGCCCCTTTTTTCTTCTTGTTTAACCAAATGGCTCACAGTTAAATTTCCAAAAGCCACTCTGAGGACGACAGGACGTTGACATCTCTGGACATTGCGACCCTCCTCACCACGAGTGATTTGACGGTGGTCCTTGGAGTAGGCAGCTGCTAAAAAATCACCGCAATGGTGGTGAAGAAATCTTGGTTAGGCCCAACAGTCCTGACACTCTTACATGGTGACCGTTACCGTAACGTGTCCCGTAACCGTTATTTAAAACCGTGATAGGAGTACTGTTACTCAATGATTTCCTTGGTGGAATTCAGTTACTTAAGATAAGATAAATCTCATTCGTCCCTGTTTTGCACTCCATAGGCTAATAATCCCATTGTGATAAAGGGGCGTTTGGCTAGATATTACAAGGATCTTTGGGACTCGAAATGATCCAAGGAGGGGTTCATAATATTAACATAGAAGGCAATTTCAATTACCAACTTCCAAATGTTTTTTTTTTTTTTTTCAAAATCAAGCACAGCGGTTTTTTTTTCCGTTCAAGTTTCATAGGTTTCAAAAAGGAGACGACTTCTCAGCGGTCCCCTTGCGGGAGCAATCAGAATAATTTAGGCTAATGCTCCGGACAACTGAATGATTCCAATAATGGAAGAGCATCTAGGGGTGGGTAGGGGGGGTTTGCAAAGAGACAGAATTATTGCAATTAATGAACAGATGAGTACAAAAGTATAGGTTGGTTTAGTGTCCAACAGTAGTGAAAATGACCAGGGGGACAAACATCAAATTAGAGATTTGGCTGAATAGATCAATGCAGTATGTGTAGGCATCCAAAGCTCAGACCGGATATGCATAGATACAGTAAGGTGATGACTTGGGTTTAATGCTTCTAAATGCCCCCAGAAATGTACATAACAAGAGTGTGAAAAGGCCAAAAATCTATCTGCTAAAGCATGCCATGGTACTACTTTTTTGTTGATTGATCAATCAATGTCATTGTTGATGCAGTACGATTATTTCCAGTGGTGATGTACAATTAAAGGAAAACGCTTCCACTGGTCTGTCAATCAGATTGCAATTAGTTGAAATGCACGTAAGTTGACTCAAATGCCAAACTTATAACAAAAGAAATGCACTTTCGATTTCTATTTATAACCTCTTCTGATTTTCCATTTCGGCGTTAGGGGAGGGTGGAAAAACCAAAGCTGGCCTGAGTTCGAAGTTATTCGCTCGACAGTATTTAAGAAGATATTTGAAATCAAATTTGAGCAATGAAGACCCTTTTTGAAGAGGTATGGAATCCAGTTATGAATGATGTTTACGAAAGCTACAAAGATTATGGCGTCGAATTTTCAGAGTGGACGCCTTGTGCTTGGGTCTTTTCAATCTTTATAATTCGTTTTCAAAGATTAATAAAATCCTTTTTTACCGTTCAAAAAAAAAATTTCAAAGTGGAGATATTTTAGGACGGCTAAAAATAAAAAGATAGACTTAAAATTACCGGACAGGGGGAGTACTATTCTCATCTGAAGAAAGGTGACCAAATAGTGCATTAAGAGCATCTCCAATGTACCTTTTATTTGTTTGATCTCCTACGCGTGGACAGCCAAATATCTTACTTATGGGGGAGAAGTTAGTGAAACAAAGAACAGCATAGCCATAAATTGACATTATTAGTAGGGCATTTATTAAGCACAATTTAAAGAAGAAGAAAATTCAATACACAGGGACAAGATAACGGAAAAAATTGCACTCCTGACAAGAGCAAAACCAATATGTCTGGCTTGTCTTGTTTATTTACTTCTTGAAAAAAATCATCTGAATTGTTTTTCACAAATAGCTTTTGACGAATTTTTTTTTTTAAAATTTTTATTTCTAGATGAGAAGCAGCGAAAAGTAACATGTCTTAGCTCATTCTAAACTAAATCAATGAACTAAGCAAACAAGCCCTCGTATTTTACTTGCATCTAAAATAATGCTTCTCTTGTGGTACTGAAATGTTACGCTTTCAAGAAAAAAAAAAAACTGTTTAAACTGTGTTAAGTTACAAGTGCAAATTAGTTAACGCAGTTTAAAAAAACAATTATTCTACAACCATGAATAGTGACACAAACACACTCATATTCACGTTGGGACCCAAAAAAAATGTTGGTGTCTGCGTGCGTGTGTGTTTGTAGTTACAGAATAATTATTCAGCAAAATATTCCAGTGGGGACATGTGTACTCAGTGGGTCCATGCTTCCTCCACACCCAAAAAAAAAAACCAAAAAGAATAGCTCAAAAAGAGCTTGGCGGAGATGCTCTAAGAAAAAAGATTTAGAAAAAATAAATAAGAGTTCTCCTGTACTTTCTTTCCCTTCACAAATCCCACCAAATCAGCATTCAAATTTTCATGCTCCTCTGTAGCAAAACGGCATTGATATAAAAGGCATGCACTGTACAGTAGAATGAGCTATTCTCCATTTTCCTCTTTATTTTTACTTTTTTTTTCTTTGAAGAACAATATTGTCACACAGCATTGAAATAACACTGTCCATACAAATCTCTTGCACCATAAACTTCAATATACAGCATTTACATGATAAATTAGAAGGAATGAACCCAGGCATTTCGGCTCCAGAGACACTTGGGATCATCAGCCAAAGAATAAAGTGCTTAAATCTTCCAGCAATTAGTCAGTAGACATTGGATTCCATACAGCAATAGCCATCAACGGCCGACAAGATCACAGTGCACAATATTTCGAGTGAAAAATGCATAATATGTGGCATTTATCTAGCACATGGGAAGCAGGGGCATGTCAACCTACAGAGAAAAATACACAAATGATCATATAGACAATTGAAAAGCAATCTGCACCATATAATTGACAGCGGGCGAAGGGAGTTTCTAGGAATGTCTTAACTGAGCCGTACGGAAACAAACAGTCTAAACCACTGTCTCTTTTAACATGCAAGTCAAAGGAGAAAATAGAGAAGTTAAAAGAACATATAATTACAATCCAATGTTTTGTCAGACTAGCTGTTATTTCAGTAGATGACTTTGTTGCAAAACTTATCAGACTACTGATGGTTTCTATTGTTTTTTGCTGATTTCGTACTTTTATGACATGGACAGTACTGAGAATGTGTTATTAGATCAAACAGGTAAATCGATAAATAGGTTAAAGGGTTGTTATTGTTTATGCACATTGCATAAGTACGGCTTTAGACAGAGTGGTATGTAATCGTGTCAACTCCACAGGTCGGGCAGTGTGAACATACCTAACACATTTAGGCACAAATATGAAATGACAGGACTTGAACATGACAAAACACCACGATGGCCACCCCTAACTGGAGCATGAAAACCCCTCTACCAAATCTGAAGATGTTTTTTATGGGTTTTATAAAAACCCAGACGTGAAAACATGCAAAAGGAATTCAAGCTTTGTGTTAAAGTCATGAGAATGCTATATACGCAACTATATCAGTCCAAACAATTTTACAATCACCAGCAACCAAAACAATAAAAACCATCATAAAAGAATCAAACTCGAAAAAACAGAACTAAGGATACTTTCAGACTTTCCTACCTTCTTCAGAGAAGGCAAATACACCTCCAAGCATGTCATCATTATCCCCATCTTCCTCGGATTTCTCCTTGTCGCATGGGCTATTATTGCTGCTTTCAACATCTGTAATAGCTTCTGTTAATTCAGGGCTTTCATTGTGACTTGACGCTTTACAGTATCCCTCCTCAAAGTATTGTCCAAAATCTATGGGATCATGCATATCTTCATGCACTGGCTCATCAATTATATTCATACTCAAATCAGAACGGTCAGAACTTGTGTTTGAAATTTCACTGGTCAATATACTACTTGAAGACTGAACCTCTCTAGGGGCAGATACTCCAGTAGAAAGTGCACTAGATTTTGGAAAAGATGGAGTATTTACAACATAACTTTCTTGAATAAAAGAAACTCCAGCTGCAGATGGCCCACGCAAAGTTCGTGCATCCGCTTGGTTGAAGGACCCTGGATTCGTTGCATGAGACCATAAGAAAGCATTATTCTTTCCGTTGACCCCATCATTGTCATTTTCACTTTGGACAATGCGAGGATAAGGCCTAAAACTATCCATTTGATGTAAATCACGAACAGCTGCCGGTGTTCTTGATGAACCTGATCGAAATGCTATCGGTACAATAAGTTAATATGTTACTTAACATGCTTATGTGCTACCTCCATCCCACATTTTTGGTCCTTTTCAACTATTCTGGGCATCTTAAAAATCGTCCATATTGTTTATTATTTCTGTCTCAGATGATGTTGAAAACTGTGTCTACAAGAACTTATAGAGAACTTCTGATTGGTGTAAAATTTTCAAATTTTTACCACACGGATACAGTATTCGTTGATCTGATTAGAATTTAGAAGGAAACAACCAAAGAAGGACCAAGAATCTGGGAGAGAGTGAGCAATCAGTAAGTGCAACTTGCACTTCATACCGAATAACATATCTTACCAACATCTGTGTTTTCAAGTGAGCCAGATGACACGAGCTTGGTATGGGTAATTATAGCTTCTTCTGAAAACTTTTCTTTACTACCATGAGAAGTAGAAGATGAAGTAGAACATTTCCCCCCAACCATGCTCCTGCGGAAAACATCAAAGGTCTTGATCAAAACGAGATGTGGAAACTGCTGAAGGTAGATAAATACAAATCATAGACAAGGCAGTGAACCGACTGAATGCACAGGTTTTAGCAGAAAGTACCCATACACAGAATGCATCAGCTTACATTAACCTAGATTGTTAAATACATATATGCACTTCTCTGGTATATGTTCATTTTGTTCATCTCCATTTTCATATCCCTTCATGAGCTTTTGAGTATGATGACTATATCGAAACAATATTAGTTCACACCAATCTGAAAAGTTTCCTAAATTGTTAACTGGAGTGTCACCAATGCAGTTTCTGTTTCCTTTTAAGTTTTTCCCCCTTGTTTCATTCAACTAGATGCATGCGCCAAAATCAAGTATACGAAGAGTCCATCTCAATCTTCCAGCAGAGGTGGTAGAGGGAACAAATGCATAAGAATTATAACCACATGATTTTTCTCCACTATTATTTCCTTTATTGAGGCTGGGCTTTGCATTCCAACCCAGATTTTCCCTTTGTTTCTGTTTTCTATACCTTCACTTACTGGAATTTGAACCAAGGATAGATGGTTTATCACTAAAATAAAACACACACAAGTTTTCTTTAAGGCATCTAACGATTAATAGAAAATATTAGCCCAAAATTTCTCCACTACTATTTCCTAGGTTGAGGGTGGGGTTATGAATTCCAATCTTGATTTCACCCTTTCACTTTTGTGTCGCTACATTCTTACTGAAAACTTGAACCAAGGATAGATGGTTTCATCACTAATTTCAAACACAATTTTTTTTTAGGCATCTAACCATTTAAAGCAAAAAAGATAAGCATTTTCTCCTATTTGGTATTAGAATATTTGAGACGATCACATCATATATCATCCATGCAATTAGGCATCACCTAGTTCCTATCTGCCGCCACATTTAAAAGTATAATTGACGGCATTGTGAAAAGAAGACAAAGTTTGCTATTGTATTTCTTATTGCCGTTGTGTTTTTTTTTTCCAATTATAAGTTCTTTGAATGTTGTTTCCAAGTGCATTTGTAATAATAATAAAAGTAACTGCCAACAATGGAAAATTTTCTACCCTACTTGCTATTTTTAATCATCAGCCACACAGAACAATACTTAAATGCCAAAAACAAAATGGGATTGAAAAGATCTATATCAGTGAACTTCTAATAAACTCAGGATCTCATCCACATCCCATTATGTATCATCCATTAGACCCCGGACATGGAAACCATAGTGCAAGTTCACCTTAAGTAGCATAAAATCTTTGGTAATTTGACAAACTATGCATTCTCCTACATTATTTGTGAACTTTATAGAGTGCTAGAAGCCATAGTATATGTGCATCGATTAAGTAATTTGTGAACAAATGTTAATTTTATAAAAACGACGTATGAAACAGTGCACAGTGTAACCTAGTTATTTGAGAAACTGTCAAAATTTCTAATCTAGTCAACATTTATCAATATATAGCTCTTTAATTTACGGTTTACCGATCTTGATGATATACGGACAAGTTGCTAAAAGATGTTAAATATTCACAAAAGTGTGGTTTTCTGTGAATGTTGACTTCAAAGCCTTGTTAAATTCATAATTAGATATCCATGACAAACTCTGCTAGAATGACCTCATTGATTATCATCATGGGTAAGGATATACTGAACCAACTAGTAGAACAGATTAATAGTTAACGTCTTTAAGTGCACCAAATGCACCAAAGTTTGACAAATTTACAAGGTATGTTGACAATCTGTTTTGCAATTTTAAATGTTGATGTATCTGTAAGATAAGTTGAGGTCACCTGTGGCAGCAACTAACATGTGGATCCAAACACACAGTACATGTATCCTTTAGGTACATTGAAGTACTACATGAACAAAAGCGCAGTAGTATCACGCGGTAGGGTCTGGGTTAGACCTCAACCCCAGCTACAAAGCGAGGGTGCTGAGTGCCCCCATGGTTATATCCTTCAGATTACCTTCATGTCCAGGTAATGTGAGGCTTTCATCACAGATATCTGTATTACATCTCTTGAAAAGAGTTTCAACCAATCTAAAACGGGCCAAGTGCGATCTAGCAAGTGTTAGTGTTACATTCATTTGTGAGCTAGGTTGTCTCCATGGTGACCTTAGTGGTAATGATATTGGGAAGGGTTCCACATGCAAAAATCTTCCCCCAACCCCACCTAAATAAGGTTAGAATGCTCCCAGCCGCTGGCCCACAAGTGAGCCCATGCGAAAACTAAATGACTGGGCATGCCACAACCCTGACAGTGATTGAAAACGGCAAGTGGCTACCAACACACAGTTCAAGCTTTCATTTAGTACTTTTGAATCAATACAGGCCAGCGGACTAAAAAGTTTTTAAACCCGTTTCTGAAATCGAAGCAACTTTAATACAGGAAAATCTGTGTCATAAAGTAGAGTTCACGTCACAGCCTTTTAGAAAATGAACCATTTTGTCTCAGAGGAGGGGAAACAAAGTACTCCCATGTCGAAACTTCATCACTAGCAAACGGCTTATAAAAGCAGCTCCAACTATTAAATAATTGTTCGAATGGAAGATAAATAATGCACAATTGGGGGGTGTGGGGTGCACAATGGCAGATGTACAGGCATCCAAGAAAACCTACTTAAGAAATATAGCAAACAAAACCAAACCAAATAAAGCCTCAAGCCCCAATCAATTGGAGCAAACTAAATGAATCCTTTTTTTCCCCACCAGGTTTTTTTTTTTTTTTCCCCAATATTGTATACATCTGCAAGGCTTAGCGGGGTGTTACTAGGTTAGTCTACACTGGATTTTAGAGGATATCCATAGCCCTAAATCCCAAACACCCACCACGGGGCTCAAACCCTAGCCTCCCACGTGGGGAGGACAGGAGTTACCAACTGGGACATGAGCCCAGTAGTTTTTCCCCACCAATTGAAGGCATCATCTTCCTAGATATTTTTAAAAAATTAGATTCTTCCGAATTACCACCTCTAGTGTCAATTTTGGCCTATCCCTCTCCCTTAGTATTACCCTCAAACGAAAACCATAACACTCCTAACTACCGCATTGGTTGATCTGCAATAGATATGTCCAAACCACCTTAATCTATTTTCTCACATCTTATCTTCCATTAGTGCTACCCTTAGTCACACAATTTGCTCTTGGAGGGTAGCATACGAGCACTCAGATCGAATCTGATGGACTGGATAACACATCGCTCGAAATTTGTAAATTCAATTTCTACAAGTCGCGAATTGTTCACAGATTCAATCGTTAGGCCAATAATAATTTTTGGCAAATTTATTAATTGTTCGAGCAGTAAAAGCGGCTGCAATGTGTCAGATCAATAGCTTTATGCATGTGGAATGATGACAAGCATGCTAAACCTTGTCTGCTGTTTGCTAAAAGTGCCCAGAACCGCTGCTAACAACTAGTACTGGTCAAACATGTATGAGGAGTGAAAGTGAACTTAAAATCACAAAACCACATTAATTTCACTTCATTTTACAATATGGTGCATGGAGTTCTGTTGATTAATTTCTTCCATTGGGATGGATTATTTATACGTATGGCACTTTCTTGGAAAATTTGGATTATGGGTTTGAAGTGAATCTACTGATCCTTGCTTGCAAGACTGGTGCCAAATGTGAAGAATGAGCTACAGGACTGCTCATTGTCAGAGAGAGAGAGAGAGAGAGAGAGAGAGAGAGAGAGAGAGACATGGTGGATTCGATGGGGGGAGTGGGGACCGTGAGAGAGAGGGAGAAAGAGATACATACATATACATATATTAGTAAGTTAAAAAACATGAATATCCTTCAAATAACCCAGTTAGGTATAACTTTTCCATCCAATACATGGATGGAATGTGGGAATTGGCCTTAGTAAGTAACGGTTTGTTAGTTTAAGGGGCACGTGTGCAATTGATAGTTAAAGAACGAAGTAAATAAAATTTGAATAGTTTAAGGGCGATACTCTTTCTCCATTCATCAGCCATCTTTCTAGTTAAAATAATCTTGTGGACAGCTTTGTCAACCACAACACTCCAATGTCACCAAGGCTCTTCCATGCCTCAATGGGAAAACCCCATGGTCCTGAAACTTTGTATTGCATGGCTTCATCCTTCTCAGCGCATTCACCACTTCAGACTTTTGTACTCTGCGATGATACATATATTCTTGGCTACCACTCCCACTACTTTAATAGTTTCTCAAAGTAGTTCTCCCATATTCCTTTAATCTCATCACCATCACTAATACCCTGCAATCGTCATTTTTTAATGCACGTAACTTGACAAAGTTTTCTTCTCTCCCAATTGGCAAGCTTATAAATATTCGTCTCCCCATCCTTCCTGTCTAGTCTAGCATAGAAATTAGTAAACGATATCATCTTAGCTTACCCCATGGCTTTCTTAGCCTCCTTGAAGGCTTGTTTATAGCTCCGAAAATTGTCTTAATTTCTATCCGTCCATCACTTTTTAAAGCTCTCTTTTTAAGCTTTTACTATGGCTTGGACCTCATCAGTCCACTTGCAGGTCTCTTTCAACATGGGATCCCTCCAGTGTCTTAAAGTCGGCCTAGGTAGCTACCCAACAACTAGATTTTAGGGTCTTCGAGTTGATTAAGCATCTTAACACATTTTTGAAAATTAGGCAAGGATTAGTCGGCTGGTGGCGTCTATTCGGAGGGTGTATTCCGTAATTTCTAAAAAAAATTAAAGTAAAATGTGTAATGCTAAAAAGTAGAAGGGGTTAAATGCTTTTTTAAATAAACAGATTATATATATACATAATATACCAAGGATTCTCTGATTCAAACGCTAAAAATTTATATTTTTCTTGCTACTTTAATCTTGATTCATTTCTTCCTAGTCTTGTGTCTTTTCTTACTCAAACTTTGGGGGATGTGGCAAGACATTATATTTTATAAGTGGAAAAAACAACTAATCTGAAGGCGCCCTGACTAGTCAGCCTAGGCGCTAAGCGCATCTCCTTCACCCTACTAGCGCCTAGCTATTTTTAATACATTGGATCTCTCACTTTCAAGTCACTAAGGATATCTTGCGATATTCTACTAGTGTAGCCCACCATCACATTCCACATTTTCTCACTACTTTCTGATTACTAAAATTCATCCATCTCCAGCTAAAATATGTTCCTATAAGAAACAGCAAACTCGTTTTGCAACAAAATAAGGATAGTAGTGCAAAGAAAACCCAAGCAGATCAAGAACCCGATGTAGTCAAGTGATTTTACAAAGTTATTATAGTTAATTTGAGTTGTGCATTACGTAATGAGCACAAAAATTGAATCAGGTATCTAGGCCTGCTTTTCTGATGCCTTTTGACATTGACGGTTCCATGGCATAACATCCTTTGAGTTCCTCGATTTTTGGAGGTATAGAAGGACCTCTACTTCAATGGTAAATCTTTATAAAAGCAACCACTTTGTGCATATATTGCCAAAGGTTAGGTCTATCTCCAGTTCTCCTCCACCCATACCCCCCATCGATTGGGGAGTACATAGGTATTATTATTGTTGTTGTTAATTGAGAAGAATCCAACTTAAGTCTTATTAATGGGGAAATGCAACCTACTTAGAAGAGACCCCAGAGACAACCAACAAACAGTTAACCCTATTACCTTTCAGCATCCACCTCATAATCAACTTACATAAACACCATCCATGCCCTGGCAGCCATGATGTGCTTGGGCATTTAGATCCTAGACTAGGATATCCAAAGGTGACCAGTCACCTAGACCTTGAAGAAGCTCTCCACCTAAAGATTTTAGTTGAGTATTGCATTTTTGGTGATATAATCTGTACATATCAAAAAAAAAAAAAAAAAAGATCTAACAGCAGGAGAAAAAAATATCCAGGTATCCTTAATTCAACAGTGACGGACTGACGGGCAAACCATCTCAGAAATACCACTGAAAAGTAATCAGGATAGGCAAACAAATAAAATTACCTGTCATCACTCCAGTCTGAATGAACCCTGTGGAAACGATCAAAAACAGGCAGCAAATCCTTCCGCTTTATCTCAACCTCGTGAACAGCTATCTTTTCAATCTCAATCTCTCCATCAATTTGATCTTCAGCAAGATTATTTCCCTCATCCCCCAGAAGACTCATCCTGAAGAAGCATATCTAGAACAGACAATAAAAGATTACAAGCATACTCTAGAAAAAAGCTCATTTTCAAAAAAGTTAACAAAACAGAAAAGTACCTTAGACTTTTGCCAAATTGGTATCCTCCCAGACCGTATCTGCACTTCTGCATTGGATAGATACACATGAGAATGTTCATGTTGCTTTCCCAAATCCTTTTCCCCAGTATCATTATCTTCATAATCAGAAGCATCCATGAGTATTGCAGATTCTCGATCACCAGGATTATTCCCATAAATGCATTCCTCCCTTTCAAGCCAATCTACTCTTCTACAGACGTCCCACCATTGAACAGGCTCAAATTTCACATGTAGCTCTTCCTCTTGCATTTGCACCAACGAGTCTGTCCCAGCTCCTGAAGCAGATTCACTTTGTTCTCCCCCCGCTGAAGGCAGGAGTTCATATTGAATTACATTACCGGATGGAGAATAAACCAGTAAGTGCTCCAAGGCGTTGACTTTTGAGAGAGCAAGTTGCTTGTGAGGATGCACAGAGCTGTGAAAGATGGCAGCAACACCGCCCGGTGGCACTGAGACCTTTCCTGCTGCAGAAGATGCAGCATTGCTGACGGTATTTAGCCACCCAGAATTACCAAGTCTGATTCTACTAACCACGGATAGAGTGATAGGAGGTGGAGGGGAAGAAAAAGACTGCTGACTCATCACAAGAGATGAAGTAGACCACCACGGATGAGATAGGACAGGTATGAGGCGAGGTCCATCACCATGAGAATTCTGTATTTGAAGACCAGTTTCACCACCAAAAGGAGAGAGTACAAAAATATGGCAAGTCCCCCTAGATGAAACTATAGCTACCCACTGGCTGTATTGACTAAAAGATATATCTTGAATCACCTGTAACAAGAAAACAGACATAGCAGAAAAATTAGGTCAACTAATAAGTCATGAATATCCAGAAACATATCTATAAGCAATAGCAGAAAAGAATGTACAGCTGAAGTCAGGCCACGATGGAGCTTGTAAAGGTGCGCATGAGAAGAACTCCAATCAGAGGTTCGAGCTCCTGATCCATTTTGAGACAGCATGATGCGGAAGATATTTATATTGTTCCCGTGTACGGAGGCGGTAACTAGAAGAGTCCCACTTGGGTCAAAAGAAAGAGCTGATATAGGACTAGTATGAGCCCTAAATTGTGAGACAACAGCTTTAGACACAAAATCTCTAATAACAACCTGCAACAAAAAAAAAACAATCAACCTTAAGCACACATAATATATTCTGATTCTCAGCAAGATCATTAACTGCATCAAACCGCTCCAGTACATTGCAACTGTTTAGAGCTGGAGTGATATTTACCTAGATACCACCCACAAAGAGAGAGGCTAGCAGGGTGGGAAACAATGTAGAAACATGTGCAAATGTGCCTTTTTTCATCAACAAGAAAAGAAAAAGAACTCTTGGAGAGAGAACTCATCTACACTGGAATACATTGAAAAACAAAATCCATTGCACCCTCTCTTTCTCTCTCACACCTCTTGCATTTCCATATATATTTTGTGCGAGGAAAAGCAGGAGCTAAACTGAAAACCTTGAGCCGATAAAAAAAAAAAACAGAAAACCTCATGACAAAGCATGGATACGGTGGGACATTGAGTTTTTTCTATACAAAAAAACACAAACCAGCATTAAATCGCTTATCATAGAATTCGAGTTTTCTCATCCTTCGTAAACATTTTGTGCTGCAGCATCAATATTCCATGCAGGATATTGCTATTAGTAATTGTTGGTAAACTAACCGTTCCAGCAGTGTCATTTTCAGTTGATGTGGTGGGAGCTTTGCCAACTTTCCAGCCAGAATTCAATGAAGCAGGAGGGCTGGAACCATCAGGCATAAGCTCATGATAATATTTAGTGAAAGTCTTGTAGCCCTTGTCACCCAAGTTAACCAATCCGGCCGCTAACTGCTTGCTTGATTCCATTGCATATCTAGCGACCAGACTTCCATTTCCAGGTGAGGTAGAAGGACTGACACCAGGAGAAGGGCTAAGACTTTGGGGACTCAGACGTCCTGTGCTTGATGACAATGGGTTGTTAGATGCATAAGCCAACCATCTGGGGCCCACGGCCATTGGTCCATAGCCAATATTAACTCCAACCAGTCCTGGGCTCACCAACTGAGGAACTGGATAAGTAAGGACATTGTACTTACTCTCAAGGGTAAGCGCATCAAAGCAGTAAATCTGCCAGCAAACATCAAACATTATGAGTCAGTTCAATTCTCCAAATTACACAATCGTGTTTCAAGACAAAACAGTTCGAGTGAGCATTTTGTTTGACCATCAGCAGTCCACGCAGCTGGCAGCCCCATCTTACTCATCTAGCCACCAAAGACCTGGTTGTCTTATTCGGATCGGACTATAAATCCATCTTACTCATCTAGCCACCAAAGACCTGGTTGTCTTATTCGGATCGGACTATAGATCCAGAGGACCACGTATCCCACATTTAGCTGGAATTTTTTTTGCAAGGGTCAAATTGCCATGTGATAAACAAATACCTAGGGGATAAAGTATCAATAATCTGTAACTATTAATCCAGTAGAATTACATATGTCAGCTTATATATCCCTTTATTAGTCCAGTCAACCAAACAGGGCCTAAGGGGTATTTAGAAAGTGATCACTTAACAAATCATCGTACTGTAATGAACATATGCTATATCCACTTCCGCTGACAACATTTCCAAAGGAATTATTTACAAGTGCCACCCCAGGAAAATCAAATTGCACCTTTCAAATAAAATGCTCAAACACGAAATACTTACTTGTGCTACAAGACCCACAGCCACTATGCGTGGACTGCATCTAACCATATACACGGCAGACCGGAATCTCAGAACATGGACATAGTTGTGAGATCTCAATGAGTAAAACCTAACCGCTGTTGGAGAGTTGAGAAGGTTCCCCATTTGAGGGTCAACACAGCCATCTCTGACAAAAACATCTCTCCCATTCTGCATGGGACCTGAGCTTCTTGGTTCATCACTTGCCACAACCAAAAGCAAGGGATGCGATGTTCGAAATCCTTCACGGCCCGCGGACTTTGCAGGGATGGGCTGCATTTGTAAAAATGTGACTGGATCATCCCGCCTCGAAACCAATTCGATGAAATTAGAAGCATCCTCAACATCAAGGACTTGAAAGCCATTGGAGTATCCAAGCAAGAGAACGCGTTTTACAGAAGGACCAAGTTCTACTTTGTCAAAAGAAGCCCATAAAACCTGTTAGCCAAAAAAATTCACAGAATGCTCATACGTATTGGGAAAAGAAAATTTTGGAAATAATAACATATGAAGCAGCACATAAAGTAAAAGGGAAAGTCAGAAGATACATACAAAAAATCCTACCCAGAGATGTGACGGAAGGAAAAAATCAATTCAACTGTGTCTATCTATTAGACCACAGAGAAAATATACCATTTGGTGTCTTAAAACCTTTTATATTATTCATTAATTCTCAACCAACCAGTAATGTCAGCTGAACAGCTTTGGATTATTGCTCCTTAAAAGGGATTTCTGAGAATTTCGTAATCACCTAAGAATCATAACTCTATTTACGGAGGAACCAAAGATGCCAGAAATTGGTTAAGCGACCACTGTGAGTGGTAGGAAGAAAACAGTAAAATGATAAGAGAGAATTTGCTTTCTCACTTAAAGATAAAACTCTACCCATTCATATCTAGGAGAAACTTCCTGCAACCAATCATACTCTCTTGATGCTGAAAATGCACAGCATGGTGCATTTCCTGTACTAAAAACCCTCCAAGTTCAAAATCCAGCGAAAGCATCAGCAGAATCTCCTCTTTAATTCAATGTGTGTTTACTTTCTCCTTTGGTCACCTTCTCACCAGTGAACCAACTTGATATTCACCCCAAACCAGTGTTTTACACACCATATTCCGATTTAACTGGTGAGGTGACTATATAATTGCTTCAATCCATACTCTACTACCCATGTAGAACTTACCTTTGTCAGCAATATTTGATTCTTCGATCACACACTGAAACCTTTTCGTGTCAGAACCAAGCATAAACACAGAGAGATACATTTTACTAATGTAAATACCTAGGATAATCAAGCATTTCTTTATATGACATCATATGAGCCTTTCGTCTAACTCAGCAGGTAGAGTTATTGGGCTCCTAAATTATCTTCAAACTTGCTAATGGATGACTCATATGTCTATCAGGTCGAGGTTGGTGCAATCTTTATTATTGTTCCTCAGTTAAAACCGTACTTAACAAAGCTTTGACCCCATCTACTTCCAGTGTTATCTCCACATACAGGTATCCTTCCAATGTCACCTGAATTTCTCTTAGCCCCCTTTTGCCTTTCGGTGCTTAAACATGAATTAATATCCTCCTCTATGTTTGGGGTTTAATTGGTCTCCACAATGGGTGCTCCGTATCAAGTTGACCTTCTCACAGATACTTTCCACAATGGAAAAAGAAATAGATGATATGCTAGTCACCAAAACATATAGTTACTAACTTGTTAATCCGTCTACTTTCGTATGATCTAATTTTATGAAATCCATCTAAAACTTCATTTTTGACATCCATCTAAATTCACTTGCATCAAAAACCTCATTTTTGAAATGTTCATTCTTCACCATAATTACCAGGGGGGGAAAAAAAGAGAGTCTCACAGTGAAACCTATGACTTACCGTCCTACGACGAGACAATCCTCAGTTCAGGGTTTCATCTCCCAAGTTGAAGTTACATTAGGACGAGACAGTTTTGTTTTGATTAGAGTACATATCCTCAAGACTAGCACAAACAAATTTAATCCCAGTAATTACCGTGTAGCGGCACTTGTGAATTCACAATGCCCAGTTACGGTTGGGGAAGGACATTGACTTCCAACTTGCCAAAAAATCCAATCAAAGTTTTTTACTTGCATTATCCTTTGGCATCTTTGTATACACTGCATGTATTAAGTTTCTAAGAATTTTTAATCAGTAGGATAGAAAGTAAGTTTGCGATGCTCGTCTGTACGTTTGGTACCCATATCATATAGGAGAAGTGCCATAGTCAGATATCACACAAAAAGATGATGAACATGGTAGCATGGTTAATGCAGAAACAGAAGAAACTCCTATTTTTCATTTTAGTTTTTTAATAAGCAATGAATTTATTGAAAAGGAATCAAGGAGATACCACCCATGTACAAAAGAAAGTGAAGAACAGAAGGCCATAAGCCAACAATACCAAAAGCGAGCAAACAATGAATGGAACCTATACACCCCTCTTAATGACAAAAATCTAACATGTCAAGGATTTTGGATCAAGGATTTGGAGACGGAGACGGAAAAAACAAAACGTAAGGCATTTTCATTTCATAAACTCAAGATGTGCTTCCCTTGCCCCTTCTTTTAGTTCAGCAAACCCCTCCACAAATCCTTACAGTTTCGTTTAAGAAAGCTTCCAGTAAAAAACAAGTTCTACGAGCTGATAATTATTAGCACTTGTTGCGAATGCAATAAGTTTGAAATATGACCTCCCATCAGAGTCTCAGAATCGATAAACAAGCCCACCCCAACTGCAAACATTGGACAAAAACGAAACCCTAACCAATTGATGTCAGGCCTGTTTGGTTACTAAAGAAGGTATACAAAGTAGAATGAGCTAAAGGGGGAGAAAAGAAGAAAGGAAACTTTGCTAAATACTTCAAATCCGCTTGCTAAATCGAACTTCCTCATTTCCATATAAAATCTGGACTCAAAACCCAAGCTATGCCATGTTGCCAACTACCAAATCAAAACACCTCCCTAAAATAAACTCCTCAGCAAGAAAACACAAATCCCAAATAAGTACTTTCCAGAAACATAATGCTAACTCCCAAATCAAAACCCAAACTAGTACCGTAAACATAAAGCACACAATAGGACAAGGACCACTCACACAATTAATTAACTAGAAAATATAACCATAATTGGACATGAAAGCGAATTCACTATGATCCAATAATTTTGTCCCTTATAACTCAGGTGTCCGGGCTAGCTTACGCGCACATCGACTACTACTACGATCAATCCCACCGTCCACCGGTAGGGCCCAATTAAAACAACTTTAAGCGCACACACATGATTATTCAACTCAAAAAGATAACCATAATTGGACGTGAAAATGGATCTACAACGATTCAATAATTTTTTTCCCTTCTAACTCAGGTGTCTCGGCCAGCTTACATGCACATTGACTACTACTAGGATCAATCCCACCATCCACTAGCGAGGCCCAATTAAAAAACTGAAAGCACAGAATAAAACTGCTCACAATAAAACACTATAAAACAAGGAAAAATATAGCCGTAATTGGGCATGAAAACAAATTCACTACGACGATAATTTTCTTATAACTCAATTTTTCAGGCCCGCATACACCTAACTCGACTAATCCTGGGACCAATCCCACCGTCCACTGGACAGGCCCAATTAAAACAACTGAAAGAACACACTCTCACATGATCATTCAACTAAAAAATATAACCGCGGATTTACTACAATTCAATAAATTCTTTTTTTACAACTAACTCATCCGGGCTAGCTTATGCGCGCTCCGACTCCGTCCCCTATCGAGGCCCAATTAGAATTGAGTAATACCATACCAATCCCACCGGCCACTAGCTAGCCCAATTAAAACAACCGAAAGCACAGAATGACAGAATAAAACAGCTCACAATAAAACACTACTGTATAAAACAAGGACCATTACTCACATGAGTAAGGATGGCTATACAGCTTCCTAGCTCAATCTCAGGGGAGCGAACGGATTAATAGCGATGTCACCATAGCACATAAAGCGGAGGTGACATTACTGGAAAATATTACCATAATTGGAAATGGAACCGGATTTACTACGATTCAACAATACCTTCTTCTTTTTTATAACTCAATGTCAGAACTAGCTCACGTGCATCCTGACTAATCCCTCCCAATAAAAATCGAAGTAATACCTGGTCTTTCCGAAGGTCGTCGGCGTCGGCAGAGATGGAGGCGGCGACGGAGGCTCCAGCGGACCGGACGTTGGAAGAGACGGTCTTGATACAAGAGGAAAGGAGGCGGAGAGAATTGGGGATAAATCCATTCGAGTTATTATTATTATTAGGATTGTGCTTGCTCTTATGATTATTGCTTGCTTGGGTTTTCCTCATAATAATCAGAGAGTTCTCGGGAAGATTTCTTTACCGGTCACCGGAGAGACGCCGGCAATGATGATGACTCCTCCACCTCCTCCCTCCGCCTCCGCCGCCGACAGGTGCCGGGAACTCACGATCAGATGGAGCATTTAAAAATGGGGCCCGCCCGCGCCTGAATTTCAAAGTCGGAGATAACTACGGCGATAATTTGGTGTCGATGTTGTTGATTTTGTTGTCGTTGGTGGAGTTGGGTTTGACCTTCGCTGAGACGGTTCCTCTCTCTCTCTCTCTCTCTCTCTCTCTCTCTCTCTCTCTCCCCTCTCTCTCTATCTCTCTCCTCTCTCTCTCGGTTTTGGAGTTTGCTTGTTAATTGTTGCTGTGGAAGAAAGTTTTGCTTAATGTTGGAAAAACCTCTCAGGTTTCAATAGTATTACTTCGCTCCCTACATGATCTCGTTCTACATTCTTTCTTTTGCTCGGTATATTGGGATTTGTACTAGCACCGTCAACTAATGTAAAATTGTCACACATTTTTTAATAGTTTCACATTAGGATCATTTAAGAGATACTCTCTCTGTCCGAATTTAGTTGTCCCATTTCTATTCTAATTAGATAAAAAAATTAGTTATATCTTTAAATGGATAATAAATTTTATATCCAATATTGATCTTGTTTGATAGATCTCAATTTGTTCTATAATACAATATTTTTTAAATCACCTAAAATATTATAAATACAAGATATAATCAATTGAAAAGTGACACAAACTCTCAAAAAGGATAATTAAATTAGGACATATGGAGTACGTAATTTGACCAAATTGATGTTTGCAAACTCAATATAGAATTAGAGATATTTTGCTATTCGATTATTAATTAATATTGAAAAGAAGATTTATTTTACTACTTAAAGAACTATTGAGTAAAGTTTTAAACCTTTTAACAAAATTTTACTTTGCATAAGCTTAATGCTATTTTAGAAGATTATTCAAGAATATAGGTGCAGATCTATTTAAAAAAGTCAATTCATACAAAGAAACAAGTGATATTCTATGTAGTTTTGGCTCATGCTCAAATTTACTAGAATACAATTTAATTGTTGAGAGAAATGATATTCGCATTCGAGTTATTATTTTTCACGCAACTCAACTCTTGTGAGAGCTAAAACTTAAGAGTCAAAAAGAAAGTGTAAGCATCTTGAATGGTAATTGTAACTTTTAAGGAAAATATATCCTTACCCATAGCATATCAATTAATATTTATATCGAAAAATAGTAGTGATACCTAGTACCTACACTTCATCTTTAACCTCTCATAATTTATTTTTTAGAAGGTAAAATAATACATGCAAGAGGAGAAACTTAAAATCGAATGGTAGACGTCATTTTCTGATTAAAATGGATCCATAAACAACTGCATTTTCTAAAATTGGAACTATCGGTTATACAATAAGAGAAATGATATTGACATTCCAAAAATTCATGCAGACACTCCAAAATTAGTGTAATTCCAAAGTCATTCTTTTTTATTTTTTGGAGTGCATGTATCAATTTTTAGAGTGTTATCATTTCCCTGCAACTATATAGTCATATTGGAGCACCATGACTGTACATAAATTAGAAGGAGGGAATTCTGATAGTATTTGAAACATTTGGGGAGGTTCTAGATATTAATGATAAAGTGAGGGAAAGAAATGAAAGATGGGACAAAACAGTTTACGTCACGACACGGGATAAGAATATCTTAAATGAGATGCGGAAGCAAACGATTAATATCATAGAGTAACCGATTTGGCTTTTTCTTTTTCTTTTTTTTCACAAAAATTTGTGATAATGGAACCGAATTGGCTTTTCTACCCTCAGTAAAACCGAGCAGATAACCAACTGGGACTAATTCAGTTGGTTAGCACTCTTATATTTCGTTAAAAGGTCAGAAGTTTGAATCTTTTCAATTGCATGTTGGTGTTATTATCTCTTCTGTCAATTGACAAAAACAAAACCAATAATGAATTAATTTTGGACTCACCTTGTTAATCCAAAATGCTCTTGAAAAATAGTTTGTTAAAAAGATCATCCACGAGAAAATTTGAATGGATTGAAGGATTGTTACTGTATAATTACATTACATTTAGGATAAGTTTCCAGTAAATGTTTGATTTTTGGGGGGTATTTTTGTTTGTTTTTCCTGAAATTTTGTTGTTCTCATGATTTATTTTTTTGATTTATCACCCGTCTCAATGAGAGAAGTTTAAAAAATAAAAAAAATGTCACCAAAAAATGTTCATTATATAAAAAAAATACCAAATAGCTGGTATTTTCTATCTAAATTTTCGATTTAGACAATTTAGTTCCTCATCTTGATTGACCATTATACCCTCAATTAGTTTGTCCCAACATTGTCGGATTTTAATATCTAAAAGTTGCTGATATTTTTGGATTTTAATTAATATAAAAAAATCGGACATATTTTCAGATTTTAATATCCGAAATTTGGACGTGTATTCGGATTAATATCCGAACATTGCACATACTTCCGGCACATAGTTCAAAAATCCTTCAGATATTAAAATTCGAAAATATGTCCAGCTTTTAGATATTAAAATCTGAAAACATTTGCAACTTTTGGATATTAAAATCCGACAATGTCGGGACAGACTAATTGAATGCCGACGGTGATAGTGGAGAGAGGCCGACGATGGTGGTGGAGCTCTCTAGTAATGGAAGAAGTCCGGCAGTGGTGGTGTTGGTGGAGTGGCTGCTAGTTGTGGTGGTGTGGTGGCCGTGTTTGGGCTGAATTAGCTCAATCAAACGGCAAATGATTGTGTGCAGGCGTGCCAGAAAAGAACTAATTTCAAAAAGGAAATTATTCTTTTCAAATTGATTTGAAACAACTAATTTAAATTAGGCAACTGTGTTATCCGTTCGATTACCTCAATTAAGAGGATTTTCCCTTAAGGTATCAACTAAATAAAAGATTGACGCTCTTCGAATCAGAAAAGATGATCGAACACAAACAAACCTGAATTTAATCAAAGGTAAGTTTGTATACAAACACTCTTAAGATTCTATCAAGAATAATGAAGAAATATAAGCACACTGAATTCAATCGAAAGTGGACTTACAAACGACTATTCTTTGGTAAGAAAAAACTTAAAAGAAAATAAGAGAACTTGAATTCAATCGAAAGTAGTCTTACATGCAAATAAGCCTTCAACTTACAAAAAAGATCCTATTCTAAACTAATCTAAATACTAATCTACGATAAATCTTTGAGCAATCATTTCGTATGAATTGTCAGATGATATGAATTTTTGTCGGGGGCTTTTTCTCTTTGCTTTACCCTTCTATTTATAGACGTTGGGTCTGCCTTCGATCTTCTATCTCCACGACTTTGGTTGATGCCCACGTTTACCATATAAATCGGTTAAGAGGGGCCTTCGAACGGTTACTTTGATATTTCCAGAATTCTTCTCTCTCTTCATGCTTCGATAATGGTATTCGTGGCCGTTTTCTGGATCGTGGTTCTCCTGTTTTTATGCAACGTGAATTAATGTCACACGTCTGGCTTCCCAAATGATTCCCTGCAATCGCGTCCAATTTCAGTTATAAATTAAGGCAGTGATGATACTGTTCAATGATCCTAAGGATTAATCAACGGTTGAACTCAATCATTTTTTAAATAATCTCTAATTGCCATCCAAACGTCGTCGGTTCCAATCAGAACGATATCGTTTAGTATTAAAATAGCATCACCATCAAACCCTACAATTCCCTGTATTTCGGGCCTAACTGGGACATGTTCTGTATGGCTAATGCATCATTCGGTGCCACGTGTAATTTTTTCATTGGATGGCACATTTTAGGATGTAAATAGGCCAACAGTCATGGTTCTAGAGAATGAAGTGAGAATGGAGAAGAAGAAGGGTAAATAAGGAAGTTTAGGGGGTATATTTTGACTTGTATTTAGCAGCAAATGGTTATATGTAGAAAATGAGTGGATGCAAATAGAATTTCCTCTTTTAGCGCACCCAATCACGATTCACGCTCCTTCGGATCCCTCCCCCCCCCCCCCAAAAAAAAAAAAAAACGAAACAATAATGGTGAATAAACGAAAACAAAAAGCATCAGAATCTAAGGTTTCGTAAATAAAGTTTACGGAGGCCAATTTCAGTTGTCCAAAAGTGTTTTAGATAATTCAGATTAAAAATAAACTATTTATGGTAAAAGATATTTATTACCGGTCAAAAATTAAAAACATATTCTCAAGTTGATTGCCGAATTAAATAGACAGATGAGATTGTGCGTTTTCCATAAACAGATTATTCATGACTTCTCTGTGAATAAGTTTCTCCCCAAAACCAATAGTAGTATAAACACAAAAGGCATTGACATGCATTTTTTATGCTCTAGCTATTTGGTTAAAAAACATAGTGTTAGAACAATATCCTTTTTTGTAAACATATACTCCCTCCATCCCATTTTGATCGTCCTTTTTTGATGTTCGTGTCAGTTTTCAATCGCTTATATCTTTCAATGTGAATCTCCAAAAATATGCAATATGGATCTTATTTGATAGATTTCAATTTGTTCTATAATACAAAGATGTCAAATTCATGAAAAACATTACAGATTGAAAGATATACGCAATAGACAAAAAAGTGAAAAAGGAATAATGGACAATGAAAATGGGACGGAGGGAGTATAAGATTAAAATGAATAGGTATACACACAGAAATGTTGGATTCTAAAAAGAGTGGAGAGTATATGTCGGGTTTATATATACTTGTAACGTACAAAACTAGCAGAATGTTTGTGCGTGCCTGAAGGCATTGACAAACAAAATTTAACTTCCAGTACGTTAACCACTTTATTTACTGTATTGATCAAATCCCACAAATCCCAGTTGTTTTCACAAAATTCACTTTACAACTTTTGAAATAAATAAATAAATCTTTGTACATTATCCATACAACACGAATTTCGAATAATTGAATTTAATAAAATAGAGCTAGCTAATCAACTCCAATTTAAGTAACATAAAGGAAGCAAAAGAGTTTACAGAGAAGTAACCATTTGATCAGCTCGAAGTAACAGAAGTTTGAAAAGTCGCATTTTTAGCACTTAATAATAGGTTCTACAGTTTCATGGTTTAACTTTTTAAATCTAGTGAAATATTTTGGTTAGGTTGCTTCTGCTAAGGTTCTTGTTTTTTAAGTATTTATTTTCTGTTTGACGAAACAGGTTATTCACTCACAATACATCACCTTTAATTCATAAAATAAGTACTTATTTTAGTTTTTTTTAATCAACGGAAAAAGCATATTCATTAATCAAGTCATACGGCATCTACATAATAATCCCAAATACATATCAGGCCATACGACAAATACAGATTTCCACCCAAAAAAGAGATACAGAGACACAATACACGAAAATACTAAGAAATGAAACAAGTGTCTAGCGCCAATGCACGAGCCATCACTCACTTTTTCACACCATCAACATGGATTGGCTAACGTGGAGCTAGTACCCAGATACCAACGTCTTGGGATGGCAGAGCTCCATATCAAAGATAACATTAAACCTGTGAAAATCAATCACCTGATCTGGGAAAACCAAACTGGAAAAAAACCCCATGGGAAGATCCACTGGGACGAGAACCGGAACAACATCCGGACATAAACTAAATAAGAGTTCGGACAAAACAAGAACGAAAACAAAACCAAAACCCTAACCTGCCGAAACACTCAAACAGCCACCGCAACATCGCCGCCACAACACCCCAACAGCCACAAACAATACTGCCACCACGCCCAGTCCCATCACTCCAAATCCTCTC
Source organism: Rhododendron kiyosumense (assembly GCA_019656275.1). NCBI lineage: Eukaryota > Viridiplantae > Streptophyta > Magnoliopsida > Ericales > Ericaceae > Rhododendron > Rhododendron kiyosumense. The sequence continues at coordinate 246,000 of BPLS01000366.1, read as the reverse complement.
CAGCATCGCCACCAACAACCCAGCGAAAACGCGGGGGGGGGGGGGGGGGCGGTGGGGTGGTGGACAATTATTAGTCTTTATCATACTATAGATTTCAAATCAAGATAAAGAGTTTTCCACATTAGGTTCATAACAAATTTTCCATAAATTGAGCTCTATAATTTGAAATTGAACAAAAAAACTCTACAGTCACCAACTTAAAATTTATAAACAAACTGATTACATCACTTTGATGACTACTAAATCCATTATAATATAGTTTACAAGCACATTAATTCGGTGAATAGAAAAATATCAACAACTCATTATTATTAGATACGTTGGGTCCATCATTAGACATTGGAGTCCACCAAATGCCATTTTAAATTATAATTGAAGCTTACTTGACATTGGTTAGATATATGATTAATCAAAAAGTAAACACTTCAATAACCAACAAGTATGATTTATTAACATATAAAAATTATTAAATACCTCTCGTAAAGAAAACAATTTTTATATATCCATTGTAGGCAAAAAAACCAAATGTCGAGAAATCCACTCTAAATTAAAATGGAAAACATAAAAATCCATAACCAACTAGTGCAATTTATTAACATATAAAAATTATTAAATACCTATCTTAAAAAAAAATTATATATCCATTGTAGGCGAAAAACCAAATGTCAAGAAATCCACTCTAAATTAAAATGGAAAATCATGAAAATTCATACGCGCCTGTGGCTGAGATTCCACAATAATTTTTTTCAATGGCGTTAAACAATTAACGACCTACAATAAGTCAAGTGCAATTAACATATGGTTATGCTATTGTCAATAAATCAAGAAAAATATAAGAAAACACAATTTTTGATGCACTTTAATTTTAATATTTCTAGGCACTTTAACGCATAAAGAATGTTTTTTTTTTTTTTGGTCTTTTCCTACTATCTTAATGATAGCCCATTGAGTTGTTATAAGCATTTTTATTAACAAAATCCTATATACCCCACAATCATAGAGAGAAATTTGTGTACATGAATATGATCCACCGAAACGGATTTCAGATCATGAACATGAAAATTATCTAGGTAAATCTAAAACTACATTAAGGTTACGCGGTGGGTAGCTCTGTTTCGGGTACAGACGCAATGAGGGGTGCTAACCAAGCGATCCCAGCCCAACTGATAGAGTGGCCAAGCCAAGTATAAACACTTCACCCGAGAGCAAGGTGCACAGCGGGAAGAGATTCGAGTTTACAGGAAAGATCAGAGTCGAATTACCGGATCTCCTTTGCTGAACAAGTAGCTGGAGCAGGAATGAATGTAGCATCTTTACTTTATAGAATCATAATCTATCCACGACAACCAAGATGCTTCAAGACTCCCCCACTTTTTGCAATCCCACAATGAAATACAAAGAAACACTTTACCACGGTCACTCCGGGATTGGTAGAGGCTCGATTATACCTGCCAGCGAGATTGGCTTCAACCTTCCCTTTCTCTGGTTCCAAGCTCCAGGCTTCCTTCTAGGGTTCTAGAGAGAATTTCAGTTGAGTGAGTTGCCTGCCCACTAAACTACCTTTCGAGAGGACCGCGACGAGAATCACGAGCTACCTTCCCTTCTGCCTTTTGTCCCGAGATTACATGATTCCTCCTCTCTTGATGAACTCTCAGCTGAAAACAAAAATGCTACTTGCACAATCGTTGGGTTGGTTGTGCAACTAATTCTGACCGTCCAGATGCATTTGAACGGTTTAGATTTTAAAAAAACTCTTCCAAAGAAAAGTTTAATTTTTCCAATGAAGAGTTTGAGTGAATCCTGACCATTTATTATAGCAATGGACGGTTAGAGATTGGTTGTGTGTTGTGTTTTACACAACCATTGTGTGTGTAGCACTTTTGGGCTGAAAAAAAGCAAGAGCCATCATTCTAATTAATTTCATTTTGAAGGGGAAGAAACCCCTTGAAATTCTCTTTTGTTGTTCAAATATGGATTGTTGAACTCAAATGTATTTACCCGATATCAATAATAATAAATAAATAAATAAAACAACTCAAATGTACTTCTTTTCAGATTTATATGTTTGATTGCATGTTTTTACTTCATGTGGGCAATGCTTCTTTTACAAGTTATGGTTATTTTGGCTTCAAGTTCAACTGTTCAAGCGTAGTTATTCAAAGTGGAAACGATATTTTGGAACTTGTGGAGAGAAGTTAAAAAGAGGGGAAAATTTTACAAAATCTCCTTCAATTCCCTCATATCCTTCCTAAAGTAAGAGAAAAGAAAATTTCAAAAACAACTTTAACTTTTCATTTGATTTCTTCTCTTTAACCTTCATAGTAATTTTCCTCTTTTAGTTATTTTCTCTTTTCAATTTCCTTCCCCAAATACTACCAACCACATTGACAAAAAAAATGAGCAATAATGATAAAACAATTGTCTCTGAACTGTCACTAAAAGTGCGCTGCTTAAAATTTTTAGTGACAGTGACAACTTTTTTGTAGTGGTAAAAAGCTGTCACTAAATTTTTTTTTTGTGCCTAAATCCAAGAGCCAGACTTGACATGAAGAAAGCAAATGCGATGGATAGGCATTTAAGAAAATGACTCTTACCATATCATATTATCCTTATCATGGTGGCCCTGCAAGTTTGGTTAATTTGGTCGCAATCCTTTTAAAAGTCAATGAAATGGTGTAATGTGGCTGGTGCACTACAGCATTTTCCATTCCCAACGAAACACGGTTCTAAAATTAGTTAAAAAGGCCATGTTTTCCGTTAAGCAACACATCTAGTTACAACTAGCTTTTAGGGCAAGTTCTTTATCAAGCATATTAAAGTCGCCTAAGCTAACATTGGCTTAACCACTTTATTATTAAATACTCCCGAATTCATATAAAAAATACAAGTGATTCTACAATTTCTACAGGAAATCATTTTCAAAAAATAAAATTTAAGTCAGAAAACAGTTGAGTAGGGCTTATCTGTTCCTTACTACTATTTACTCACAAAATACTCGTCAAAATAAGTTGTGAATATGATAGTTAAGTACAACTTCTTTTACACGTTATAGAACAAAAGTTCAAAATGTTTACTTCGACAACTTGTAAAATGGCTATTACCAAATGAATGTCTAGATTAGTACTCTTTAATGATTCTACGGACGTACCCTTGAATTAAGTGTTACAGTATATTAATTTGGTCAAACTTTAAATAGTCTCAATCTTTCTGGCCAAAAACAAAAAGAATAAAACTATAAGTAAATAATCCCTCGTCGTCCTCTGTTTTTAAGCAAAAAAGGTAAATAAGTTATCTTGTTCAAAAGGTACCAAATCGGACAAGCAAGCAACTAGACACGCATTCTTCAAAGGAAAATAAATTTTATAGTAATAATTTGTTCTTTTATTTTTGGTCAACTGGGTGCAGCCTAATTCTATCGAATGGATAAACGAGAAGACTTGGTGACAAAAAAAAACTTAGAAGGAAATGAACATCAATACCAAGTTAACAACTTTTGTTTTTTGTTTTTGGAAGAGCAAGAAATCCATTAATAAGAATAAGAAAAGTACAACTGTATTGTCGCCGTTACAATAATAAATACACGCAAGCGACAAGCGAAGACCAAACTAAAACCTAAGAAACAGAACACGGCGTACTGATTTGTAAAACACAAAATACACAACGAGTTAACAACTATTGTTGGGCATTCGTATGGTTGCTTCGATTGCCAGTAAAAGCAACGGCCGCATAAAACTTGGTTGAAATTACACGGAAGTAATCAAACATCCCCAAAAAACAGGGTTATGGTCAAGAATATGGATTTGGAAAATTCTTCTTATCTTCTTCCTTATTTTTATTCCCTCTTTCAATCCATCCGAGGGAAACGCAACTCCCCAGTATGGTACGTCTCTTCCAACAAGCCAACCCCTTATTGGGGAATAACTATTAATTGTTCTTGGAGCACCGTCACGTAATGCTTCAAGAGCCTTCTCCACCACATATTGGTGTGGGCCCCACCCTAACATGTCTAACGTGTAGGGGAGAAGGCATGGTTCTCCCATTCTTCCTAACTTATTTGTCTAGTATTTTCTCAGTATTTATTCATTTTTCATAATTTTTTGTTTAATTTTTCGTAGTAATTTTTGGAGTTAGTCATTTGTTTCGGCGGGAGGAATCAAAAAAATATAAAAACGTGGCCCGATGTTGAAATAGTTCATATAAGAGTACACTTGGACAAATTGGCAGTTGTTTGGAGAGTATTAATTTTTTTTCTTTATTGAATTTGTTTTTTGCTCTTGGTCAAACTCTTTATACTCCTCATTGAGATGAATAATTAATCCAAAAACATGAAATTTCGGATCCCAACTTGGCCAAATTTTAGCTGGGGCTCCAAATTTTGGTAGGCCTGAAATTAGGCCTGAAAGTGAAATTGTTCTGATTAATAAGCTAGCCTTACACACGTCCTAGCTACCATGTCGGAAAAATTGAATGAAGAAAATACGATAACATGTTATTATAAATAGAAAGATATCAACTCCTCATTATTAGATACGTAGGGTCCATCGTTAGGCATTGGAGTCCACTTAAATGACATTTTAATTAAAGCATAATTGAAGCTTACTCAACATTGGTTAAATATATGATTAATCAAAAAGTAAACACTTTCAATAACCAACTAGTGTCCATTTTGATGTAACAATAAATCCCGAGAATAAAGCATGCTTCGTACGTGCCAATAAACAATATTATAAAGTCAAGTAAATACTATTCACAATAATAGGCCAATAATAGATGAATGATATATCATCAGGAGTACAGATCCTCCATACCGTCTTTTTGGTGTACCCGTGTACCTTGTGACTTATTCATGTGAGCCTCCGAAACGGAAAAATGCTAAGTGCAAAGAAAATGAAAAAAAAAAGACTCTTAAAGTGTATATGAACGACTCAGATTCACTGTGCAGTGAAAGTGCTTGGCACATTTGCACATTGAAAAACGGGTATAGAGGACCTTCAGCCAAGATTGAGCAGGTAAGAATTATGACATTACATCGAAGACAAGAGAAACGTAAATAGCATGCATGATAATAGACGAAATAGACATACTCATTTGGAACCAACCGAAAGGTGCTATACGGACTAACAGCAAGCGAGATAAAGAAAGCAGCAGGCACAATTCCACCTTTCACGGTTATGAAATGGAAATATAATGATATTACTCATGTATTATCTATTCATTGGCAGCCATATTACAACAGGCTTACCTAGTCCTAATATGGTTTCTAAACTAGGTACCAGGGGGTTCAGTGTTCTCTCGGTTTCGTAAACTCCCACTCAGTTATAACTTGCGCAAGACGGGAAAGAGAGAAGCATTTCAAGCAACGGGAATATTAGGTTCGCCTAAATTCACAAAGATCTGTGCACGGGCCAGGCGTCCCAACACTGCATTCCAAGACACAAGGTGGTTCATAAAGGCATTTACGTACTCCACTTTGTCGTTCTGCGTGGAAAAGTTGGAGAGATATCAAAGAAGATTCACTCGAGAAGGAAAAAGTGGGAGGAAGAGTAACATACCTTATAATCCAAATAATAGGCATGCTGCGAAATAGCAAAAGAGGCTTCATTAGCAACTTACATCACTTTTCACTTGGGGGAGAGAGAGAGAGAGAGAGAGAGAGAGTCAACTTACCTCCCACATATCCAAACAGACAAGGGGCTGCACAAGATTTGCAATTTTATGAGACAGAAAATAAATGACCAATCCAGATTATTAAACTAGTAGTGCAAATCAATATGGATGCGTTTGAAATTGGCTTACGATGTCATTCCACACAAGGGGGCTGAATGCATTTGTTGTTTTTACAACTTCAAGTCGCTTCTCGTTTCTCTTCACTGGAATACCGGAAAACAATCAAAAACCCTTTGTAAGCAACCAGGAACATATATAGGTTGTAAACAAGTCCATTTGGAATCTGAACGAGTCAAAGTCCATTTGATTTCAACATCCAGAAAGGAACATTTATCTTAGTTTAAAGAAGATAGATGCTGATTCATCAACCACGAGCTAGCACTGACTAGTAAGCTTGTAATAAGGACTAGGGAGAAGAAGTTGCCTGAGACATGACTTACCGACCAGCCAAACCCAGCCGGAGCCAAATAGAGTGAGAGCTGCTTCTATGAACTTTTCCTTGAAATTAGTAAATGAACCAAAATCCTTTTCAATCTGCCCAAGAAGACCCAATATTGGCATATTCCCACCTCCTGGTTGCATAGATTCCCAAAAGAAGTCATGATTCCAAACCTGGAAAAGGAAGTCAACAAGAGTTCGTTTGAATAGCAAGTTGCGAATTAGGTTCAGACTCACAAGAACCTTTCCATGGATGAGATGGAAGAAGATTTCATATTCTTTTAATTTTGGGGTAGGCTGGGGTGGCTCCCGGATTTTCATCTAGTGGTGACAAAAATATATGATGCGCTAATGACGAAAAGCTCTATACAAGAAATAAAGCTCGAACTTGAAGAGATATCTAATCAACAGATATATTCACCTTTTATTTGTAACCAATGTATTTTATAGGTTCCAAAATTTATTTTGGTTTGATGGGCTACAAATTTAATTGGACTTTTATTTCTTTTACAACTTTCAACCACCGCACAATGCTTCTAGTGTGTGGCCACCGACAATGTGAGTGTGTGTATTATGTATGAATGCGGTATTAGAATTTTCCTTCATCTCAACTCGCACGAGTGACCCTGTGCCGAAAAATACCAAAGAAAATTTAATTTATGCATAAAAAAAAGAACAAAATTTAGTTCATTTTTTGAACCTAGAGGATTCATTTGAACCCTCTCAAGTAGTGGTACAGCTGCCCCTGCCGTTAGATTCATATTAATATCCACCACAAAACATGTGTCGATTTTATAAGGAAACCATAGCTTTCCTTAATCAAATGGCTTAGCGAATCTCAGAACAACTGACAGTCAAAAGTTGGGAAATGTCGAACTTATTAGAAAAATGAAGAACTCCATAAAGTCTATGATGCAACGATCATATGGCATGAATAAGAATAAGATTTAAACCTCTAATTCATCTCAGCAACTATCAAGACTTTTGCTGCAAACCGTTTTTTTTTTTTTTTTCTATCTCTATTTGCTACACCCAGACAAATTTAATCACGCCAAAGAGATAAGACTTAAAGAGGAATGTTTTCCTTTTTTCCTCCTTCAACACAAGAAAACAATTGTGCACACTAACGCAAACAAAACCAGATTACATTAAAATTTAGTTTACCTGCATGTTTGGTCAGGGCCATATTTCTCTTTACTAGTTCCAGATTTCTAAATTATATATCACGCAACAACTCTAGTGCCCATTAGGAAATGGGAAACGGGTTAATAACCCAGCAAAAATTTGATTGTAGCTATACAACATGAAGTTAATAGCTATGAATTCGACAATGAAACTATGAATATCCCAATTTTCAACTACTTGAGAAACGTTTCTGGACTGTAATGATAGCAAAAGATGACAACTTTTCCTTGAATGATACACAAGACTCCTTTTTAGTGAAACTTATCCTCGTGTGACAAATGGCTGTGTATCATTTACGAGAGTAAGTTTCTATTCACAAGATTGGATAAGTGAATAGTTTTTAGCCAATTTCACGAGCATTGCATAAGTTCTTCATAGAAGCCAGTTTCTATTTTTCCAACCATGGGTATTTTGTCCGGAGTTTTAAGTGCATCTACGACCAACATAGTTACTTGTTATGTTTGTGAGGCAGCAAAGTTCATATTCACTATATAGATCATTCTCTAAACTCACTACACCAATGCAAGCAGTTTAGGAGTGAAGATTACCATTTAGCCTCGATTATCAAACAAGGTACGCCTTTAGTTTTTAGATTAAGCCTATAGGTGAACATGCAATGAAGTACTGTATTCGTAACCCATTCATGAGCAATAAAATGCCCCACTAACAGCAAGCCAAAGAAAAAAACAGAAGCTGACGAACCTGGGCAGCATTGTTAAATTCTGGTAAGGGATTGCCATTGTTATACGTCGCTTTCACAAGTTCATCCAAAGTGTACCCATACAGTATGTCACTCTTTGCAAGTTGTTTGTTAAGACCTTCCAAATAACCACGATGATGCTCTCCCCAGTGCACCTCAAGTGTCCTTTGGCTCATATACGGTTCTAATGCATCCTGCAAACACAAAGGGAAAAAGCCAAACATTAAGAAAGCAGTTGTCAAATCATTAAGAAGCTCAATTTGATTATAGTAGAAAGTAAACTTCAAGTCTGAACTCAAAAATCATACAAGGCTGATGAGAAGGTTGACAAACATTATGAAATCAATTTCTAAAATAGCATCTCTACGAAGTTGAGACAGTCTGTGATCCCTTAGTATTCCGAGGCAAGCAGCTCATGCAAACATACAAGGGATACTTTCAAATCTTTATCCATATCTTGTTTCCGTAATATTGGTCATTTTTGCTTCTCATGTTTAAGCTTATCAAGCAACTTTATGAAATATAAGGCCAAAAGAGGCTACCAGATTCAAGATCACCTGACTACACGAAGTAAGATGGAAGACAATTCACTCACAAGTTTATAAGGTGGTTTTTGCAGACCATAGTAGGCAAGAACTCTTGGTGTACATTGTTTCTCCTTCTGACTCTGTAGTGAAAGATGCTTGTTAGACATTATATGCATAATAAAACTTGCCAGAAAATGCTCAATTCGTGAACGCATCAGTGCTTAACTGTCACACACCCACACACTCAAAATCTTAAGCTCCGTGTATTTCAATTATTCATTTGCAAGCCTTTCCCATTTGGAGCGCGTATTTCAATTATTCATCTGCAAGCCTTTCCCATATGGAGAAATAAACCAACAAAGAAATTTCACTCTAACAGGCATTAATGAGGAGCAAACTACACAAACACACTTGAACCCAATTCTTCCTAGTTCCTAGAACCCAAGCTTTGATGGAGGGTTAGACAACTAATAAGCCCAACCAATTCATTTATTTGTAGAAGGCCAAATTTTTGGGTGGGATGGCCTAATTTTTCTTCGCCACTAGTGGCAACGAAGTTCTTGGTAATTAGCAAGGTGGAAGGAAGATCTTCACTCATTTCTTGCAGTGAGGCGTGACCCAGAACAAACGAGAGGGGGAATGCTTGTTGCAGCCCTATTTTAGTAGATTAGGCTTGGTAAGCGTAAGGTATTTAAGTAGGCTCAAGAGGGGTACGGACGCAACTTTTTTCACCACAATACAATCAACCCACATATCATATAAATGCCTTATGCGCACTATAAGGGATAAAGTGTAATTCCATTGGTAATGAAAAACTTCAACAAGATAAAGGCGACATCACTGAAACACACCCGAAATAGAAGCCTGGGACTTTTCAACAGCTTGGACACGTCCGTAACTGCAAGAAGATGAGAGCTTGCACTTGCAGGGAAAAGATTTGTACAAGACGAAGATGACCACCCCATTTCTTGCTACTAAAAAAACAAAAAGCATCAACAACACAACAATTTAGTGTTAGGACCTGACTCCACTACATCAAAAAGAAAAAATTCCTCCGTGACATAAACAAAGTTCACTCTTTTCCCTCGTGGCATTTTGACAAACACCTTGTCTGCTTCAAAGGAAAGCACGTAAATTTCCCAATCTTGTATACCAAAGCTGAAGCAACTGGTTTATCTTCCACACGGTATTGCTTTTTGTTTTGTCATTCACGCCTCTAAATTTATTGTAGCTGTGTTGGATAGGTTTTCCTGCTCAGCCAATTGAGGAGCGAGCAGCCTACCATGGACCATATTGTCAATACACCACTATTGGGCCTTGAACCTCACTTCTGGCCCATTGTCTGGAACTTGTGAAAATGAAAAGGAAAGGAAAATAAACAATCTCCTTTATTATTTGGTTTGAGATAAATAGAAGAGCATAATATAGCAAATGAAGTATTGAGCTCAATAAAACTTTCCTCATATTTTACTTTTAAAATATTTTTTCCCTCCTTTTCTTTCAACAAGTTTCATCTTTATCACAAAATCACTAGCTAACGGAGTGATCCTGAGGTAAGCAAAATGCCTGCATCCAAAACTCCATAAAACTCACAATATGGGGTAGATTACCAAGAGCCAAGTTGTAAGCAAAATGCTGCACCCAGAACCGAACCGAAACCAAAACTACATTCCTTGCACGCCAATGGAGTGATCCTGGCACTAGAAGACTTTGTGTGTGTGACTGTGT
>BPLS01000366.1:214596-235745 GCA_019656275.1 Rhododendron kiyosumense | reverse complement strand
GAGAGAGAGAGAGAGAGAGAGAGAGAGAGAGAGAGAGAGAGAGAGAGAGATTACGACTGGGCGAAGGCCGAAGGGAAAGTGGACGGCGTCGGTGGATCTGGAAAGTGGATGGCGTCGATCGGTGATATATGTGGCCAGCGTGATGGCGTCGGTGACTAGCCGGCAGCCGCCCCTCTCTCTCTCTCTCTCTCTCTCTCTCTCTCTATATGTCACTGTTCCTCTCGATTTTTGAACTGGTAAACTTATGAAATGTCTATATAATAAACCTATCACTAAATCTCCATTTTATCAATGTACCCAGCACTACCAGGAAAATTACTTTTGATAGCGTCCACGAGATGCTGTGTTAGCCCTTGTTATTAGGCTCCAACTTTTCATCGGACTGCTATTGTTTGATACATTTTTCATAATGTTCTTGGAGGACCGCTGTCTTTCACATTCTTTCAAGTTTCCTAGGATGCAAACTAGAGGTCCCGTTGAGTATGTGAACACATGCACACTATATCCCACGAGACGCACGTTCAGCACTACTGAGCCGTTCGATGCAGTTTTGGACGGCCCAGATTGAAACTTTCTCGTTCCTCTCACCCCTCCTCTTTCTCTCTTCTTTTTCTTTTTCTAAATCTGAGCCGTCTAAAATCGCATTGGACGGCTCGAATACATCAAGCGGGCACCACGTGACATGGTACCCACCCAGCACTAAAAAGTTTCTCCAAGAAAGAAGACAACTTGACTAATTCCTCACGGATTGGAGCGACATATAATTTATTGTCATGTATCTTTCTCTTAAAGAAAAACAATTTTGGTAGGCCTGGAATTAGGCCTAAAAATGAAATTGTTATGGTTAAGCCTTGCACACATCCTACCATGCCAGTAAAATTGAATGAAGAAAATATGATAACATGATATAGGGACTTAATTAAGCTACTTAACTAGTAATCTCTTCGTTAAAAAAAAATGCAGAAGAGATTCATAATTGATAGAATGCTCCAGCTGGCTATAGTTTAATACCATTTCAGATTATACAACTGCAAATGTCTGGCTACCTTTCCTCACAAAAAAAAAAAAAAAAAAAAATTTTTTTTTGAACAAGGATGAAACAAGAAAAAGCCCCAAAAGCGTAGGAGAATAAGAAAAATGCAAAATGTTTTCACATGTGCTTTCACTAATGTTTTCTAATGAGTGCTTTCAGACTCAGCATTTTAGGACATCAACAAAAACAAAAACGCTTCCGAACTCTCTAGGCTCGGGCTTCGACCGTGCAAATATTTTTCTCCTGGCAAAGAGTACAACGTATTTTATTTTCTTCTCATTTTCCTAAGCTGGTACTCCACATAATAAAAGAAAGGAATCTAGGTTATTTTGTTTGTTTATATTCCTTTCCTATCTCTGCCCTTCATTCTTTATCATTCATGAATCCAAAATCCAAAAACTAACACAGCTGACTTTCACCGAGCAAAAGCAAAAAGAACATCGCGTCAAGAGTTTCCTTTTAAATTCCTGCAGCACTGATCTCCAATGGAACATCATACAGGGAAGTGAAATAAATGACAAGGAGTACCAGATATGGCCCAAACTGAAATGCCTGTCTCTTCAAGGGCTATAAAAATATAAAAAAAGAAGCTTAATCCTCTCCATGCAGCAATGTTTTTCTGAGGAGAACTTTATAGGCCTTATTACGCAAACGCGATACAAACCAAGCCGTGGGAGGAAGACTTGAGCTAGAATTCCTAGTAATAGAGACAGGCTTGATGTGTCGAAACAATGGCTTTACGGTTACAAAGGATGGCAAAACTATTTTTTGGCCATAAAAGGATTCATTGATGCTTGTATTTCTTCCAGAGTCCGCCCTTTGGTCTCTGGGACTAGCTTATCCACAAACAGAATGGTTAATCCGCATACGCTTGCGAATATGAAAAATGTCCCTGAGAACAAGTAGAGGTATGGTTATAGAACAGTGCACACACACATACACAGAGAGAGAGAGAGAGAGAGAGAGAGAGAGAGAGAGAGAGAGAGAGAGAGAGAGAGTGAGTTTCACCATCTGAGCTCCAGTCCATTAAGAAGTTGAAGGTATATGAAATAATCCAAGTCCCGAGCCAGTTGACTACTGTAACAAGGCTTCCGGCCAAACCTTTCATGTTTATGGGAAATATCTGAAATGAAAAAGCATCCTTTCAATCTGAGATCAATTTAACTGTTACTATTTTGAATGTGATAAGTTGCAGAATACAGACTTCTAGCTCAATTTGAGAACTTACCTCTGACATTATCACCCATGGAATTCCGCCCATGCCTAATGAAAAGGACCCCGTAAACAACTGATTCCAGAATCAAGAACGAGAAGTTAGGAATTAAACTCCTCTTCACCTATTAGAACTTCAATCTCTCCAAACAATGAATGTCATTTCAAAGAATCAATAGACCCCATTCTATGAAAGTTCTAAGGCAATGTTACCAGAAAAGTCTAATATGCCGCGATTTACTTTCTGGAAAACATAGTACATTTTAGTTCCAAAACATTGCGTTAGCAATCCACCCGAACTTTTGTCCTAAATATTTGTTAAAAGCATTTCTTAGGAGGGGAGAAAACTCAAATACAATGAACAAATGCCAAAGCGATTTAAGATTTGACAAAACAGTCTAAAAAACGGCCATAATGCCCCTAGAATAGTGTAATTATTACATTGCTTAATTGAAGCATAATGAACTGCATTTTGACATATAAATGTTATGATTTTTTCCCCTCAAACTTCGGAAGTACCTTAACTTCTAATAGCGTGATTTATACTAGCCTAACCATAGCACAACACATTTTACCGCACATGGGGGCTATCTACTCCTGTTCACATTTCTTGTACTTGGAATGACACACGCCCGAGGTAACATTGATCAAAATACTGGAAAGGAGACAATATGTTTACAAAATACAATAACAGTGTTCTGCCCTACATTTGATCAATAAAGAGGCAGTACCAAAACTTTCAACCAACAGCTATTTATAGTGCTTTAGGAAGAGACATTGCTGTATATAATAGAAAGAGAAATGACTGTTGCAGGGTGAATGGAATCAATGGATTACCAGCACACCACCGAGAGCCATGATGGGACTGAAATCATTCCACACTTGAAGATCCTGCGCTTGGAAAGTTCGCTTCTTAGTAAGATGACCAAACTTCATCTACAAATGATTAGCTAATATATATAAAAGCATGTCCGTCTAAGAAGAAACCTGCAACAAGTATGATAATCCGACCAGGAAGCAACCCAAGCATGTTCCTGCTGCAGAAATCTGTAAACAAAAAAGACTCTCTTAGACTTTTCGTACAGCAATGCTTGAAAACTCGAACATAATTTCCTACATACCATAAGGAGCGCTCTTCGTCCGGACTTATCCATTAATAGCACACCCAACAACGTCATAGGAACCTAAAGAAGAATATCAACAATGTCCCATAAATGTGCCTAGGAACAACACCCAAATAAAACCACCGGTAGAGAGTCCAAAAACCTGAACAACCACCATCGCCCAAGTCCCAACTTTGCCAGAAAAACCTACATTTCACCACACTTATTAGTCATTTCTTAATTTTCTTCTGCATTGTTGTAAACAGTTATAAAGAGTACACTTTATCTAAGAATGCATCAACAACCGGACTCTGGATGCGTAATCTACAAGAGGAGGTTTTCCTTGCAGGAACTATTGCTTGAGTAAGTTATTTACCAGCCGATTCGAAAATAGCACTTGCATAGTATGCAATACCATTGACACCTCCAAACTGTTGCAATACCATTAGACCAACTCCAACCTAGATATTAATGGAGTCATCCATTATATGGCATGTTTCAAAACAAACACACACAAAATAGAGAGAAGGGAAAATGCCACAAGCTAGGCAAGAAGGCTCACGATGAGGGAGTGAGCATATTTCCTCTGGAACAAGTCAAGCACTTTAGCTGCTGCTAACTTTTGAAGAGTTTCTGTATAATCCTTTAATGGTAAAAGTCGATTAGATTTCTTAATTGCACGCAGGAAATACTGAAGAAATTTAGGAAAATCCTAATTGTTTATCTGACAAATTCTTGACTAATTTCTAATAACAAGTACACTTATGAAGTTAAGAAGTTACTCTAATTTCTGTAGCTTCTTCAGTAATATTTGCACTCTGGCCCCGAAGCCTCTGTAATGCAGCTTCACAATCTAACCACCGATCATTCTTTGCCTGCAGAGTTGCACCATTTTCAAGCATTTCAATGTGTTGTTATCTCATAGTATACGTGCATATTAGAATGGTTCTTAAACATCTTCATACCATACAGGTGATTATGAAGTATTCTGTCTCACAATCCTACCAAAATCAAAAATACCCCGAGGCTCCATTTGGATGAGTGGATTTAAAATAAAGGGATTTGACGTCAAAAAATTTCGGATTCTTGGAAGGTTAATAATTGGAGGTGCAGAAATACTTCTAAAGTTTAGAATTGAACAGAGATGTACTTCTTGGCACATCCCCTCTAAGATCTTTGCTAGTACTTAATTCTGGGTGGTTTTTGAGTTGGTTGTTGAGGTGGCTTTCTGTATTTTGTCTAGCTGGCTTCCTAGGCACAACTAGCAGGTAGCTTTTCTGTCTTCGTATAGGGTTTGCCTGTTCTCTAGTTCTACTCTGGTCAGGCTTAGCCTGCTAGTCTGTATGTCTTCTTCAGGGGTATGCCCTGTTCGTTGTGTAATTTGGTTTTTTTTGGTTTCAATAAAAGCTTTACTTACCCAAAAAGAGAAAAAGAAGAGAAGATATTTGTACAAGTAGAACATTAACGTAAGAATTCAAGTAAAATATACCCGCCAGTTATTTCAAATCCATCAACTGAAAAATATCAAATCCACGCCTACAATCTAGATTTAAGAGACCAAATTGAACAAAAAGCTATGCTCATTGAAATGAGTAATCAAACCCATTCATTTGACATCCAAAAATCCAAATGCAGCATAAGTCTTAGTTATTATCAAACCACCATCCAAGCAACTAGTATTGACCAAGTTCTACATGTAACTCACCAACCACCTAGGAGACTCCGGAATGAAGAACAAACCAAGAAGTTGCAGTACACATGGAATGGTTCCTGAATGATATTAATCAGAAGCAATTCTATTAATAATATAAGTTGTAATAAAAACAAAAAAGTTACCAATTAAAGCCAACATGCGCCAGGAGATGAAAGTTCCAACGAGATACGTCATTGATACGCCAATACATATCATCAACTACAATGAAAAGCATTAACGTGTGTCAGCTAGGAATTTAGATCTCCCTCTATGTCTTTGAGTTCCTGATTTGAAGTAGCTACAAGCACACCAATTTACACATTATTGTACACAACATGCCAATTTGGCACAGCATCATTGGGAATCGGAAAATATCAATCTACCCAATTACCAATAAGCAGTGGCGCATGGGCATGTTGTACATGCGCGAATTGTTGTACTTTAGACTTTCTGTTCTGAATTACCTGATTAACAGCAGTAAAGCCTCCTCGAAGATTCTTTGGTGTTATTTCTGCTATATATACAGGTACCTGCTTAGAATAGCAAATACATATACCTTCAGCTTCAAGTGTAACATTAAGAAGAAGCCAAATGTAAAAATCAAATTCCAGAGCTTGTACCACATATGAAAGAAGCCCAATTCCATATCCCACCAAAAATCGTCCAAGGTCAAGGAGCCAAGCACCCTTTGACAATCATCAACTAGTTAATACAGTTCCAGAAAACATATTTATGATGGATGACTACCTAGTTTCATAAATATTTGTGGTCATTTAAATGCCTTTGAATATACAGTGCAACAACATTAATGCAAATGGCCTGTGGAAAAGCAAAGAAGTAAAAAGAACACAAAACAAGAAACAAGGTGAACAAAGAAAATGAGAAAAAATGTTAGTAAGTTTTAAGTTCAATGGAGACAAAAGATTGTCGTTTTTTACCCAATTCACACATCTTCGCATAGAATCTACTGAAGAGACCACAAATACATCACTTCAATCATAAACTATTGTAGTACAAGTCTATCCATGAATAGAACCTATATTCAGTGTCCGTGAGGTAGCTTCCTCTACCACTTCCATTTCAACTTCCATGTTGATGCAGAATGAAAATATGACAAATATATATTAATTACGTATTATTCTAAGTTTATTGTTTTGTTAGAAAATTTTATTTTAGTTGCCACTTGTTTTGGCAACCTTATATTTCTTTCCAGCATTTGATTTCTTAGTCAAAATAGAATTTTTCATTTTTGGTAATTTTCGTTAATTAATTGATTTGGCTTCCTTTTTGGACGAATCAATTAGGGTTAGGATTTTTGCATATATAATAAGTTGTAAACCTTCGGGCTAAGGGAGATTTTTGATTATTATTGATTGACAAAGTGTCTAGAGAGAGTTTCTCTATATCTATCCCGTTTGTGATTGTCCTTGTTACACGTTTATTCTTCGATTCATAGTTCTGCCCTGCATCAGTTGGGTTCCGATTTCGACTATGGCTGCAAGACGTGCTGCTGGAGGTCGTGGGGGACGAGGTGATTGTACAGCTTTTATGGAGGACATTTATGAACGGGATGACGTCGCGCGAGAAGCACGAACAGAGGCGCGGATCCAACAGGTTGCCGATCAGGTCGCTGCCCTAGCTGATCAGGTCGTTGCCCTTGCTGTTGTGAACCAGCCTCGCCGTCGCTCGATCAACCAAAATCCTCTGTATGAGGAGGCTGCGAGTGATGAAGAGGCCGAAAACCCTTTTACGGTAGGAGCGCCCAATGGCGGTGGCTTCTACCAACGAAGGGAAAGCGGTCGTGGGTTAATAGCAGACTACAATTCTCGGCAGTGGGAATCGGGGTTGAAGGTTGATCTTCCTGAGTTTCAGGGGGATTTGACGCCAAATGAGTTCCTTGATTGGGTTATAGCCATTGAAGAAATTATGGAGTTTAGATAGGTTCCAAAGAACAGACGAGTGTCGCTAGTCGCTACCAGATTTCGAGGTAGGGCTGCAGCATGGTGGCAGCAACTAAAGTTGTCACGAACAAGGCAAGGTAAGGAAAATATATGTTCGTGGGAAAAACTAAAGAAACATATGCGTTCTTTCTTTTTACCCCATAACTATAATTGGTTCGCGAAATGGAAAAAATATGGGACTAAGCAATCTCATAAAGGTGAGTTGGATTTTCAATCTATTTGCCACTATACAGGATCTTATGTGTCAGCCAATTTGTCAAGAAAAATATTTTCGACTTCGATCTGTAAGAATCATGTATCTAATGAATTAACTTTTAAAAGTGAAGTCAGAAATCGTGTTCCTGTGGAAAGGAACAACAATGAGGATGTTGCAATTTTTAAAGAAGAGTTCGATGAAATATTTTTTAACACATACTTTGTCATTGGAATCTCAAATTGATTGGGATTTGCCTTCAAAATTTGATGAGAATGTAGATGAAGAGTTTGAAGATTGTGAAGCCAACATTATTGAGGATGTTCATGTTGCGATTCAAGGAGTTAGGAAGTATGATTTTATGGGGGAGAATGATTCCAAAAATAGTCCACTACCCATTGTAGTTAATGGGATGCATATTCCTATTTCCAATATTAAATTGAGTCAAGATCAAATGGAAGGAAATTGTGCATTTAACTGCACCCCAATGGGCATATCAATGGCACCAAAGGAAGTAACCCCTATTCTCATCAACGGCTCATGTATTGTTTTGGGCAGTGACATCCCATCTATTATACGGTGCACCAATTCTACTTTGACAAGTGAATTTTCTTTCCAAGATGGTAAAGCGGCCGAAGGTGGTGAAATTGGTTGGGGTAAACAATTCGTGGATCCTTTTTGGGAATATATTAGAGCTGTGAAGAAGAATATTTGGACTGCATACTTGGATAAAATTGGGAAGCAAACTGTTACTTTTATTTGTCAAGAATCTTCTTTACAGTTTGGGTTTGAAAAAAATAATTTGAAGTACAAGAATGATGCGGACATGTTTCGGCGAATTCAACTGTATAAACTCGAGGACGAGTTTCTTCAAGGCGGGGAGAATGCAGAACGAAAATATGACGAATATATATTAATTACGTATTATTCTAAGTTTATTGTTTTGTTAGAAAATTTTATTTTAGTTGCCACTTGTTTTGGCAACCTTATATTTCTTTCTAGCATTTGATTTCTTAGTCAAAATAGAATTTTTCATTTTTGGTAATTTTCGTTAATAATTGATTCGGCTTCCTTTTTGGACGAATCAATTAGGGTTAGGATTTTTGCATATATAATAAGTTGTAAGCCTTCGGGCTAAGGGAGATTTTTGATTATTATTGATTGACAAAGTGTCTAGAGAGAGTTTCTCTATATCTATCCCGTTTGTGATTGTCCTTGTTACACGTTTATTCTTCGATTCATAGTTCTGCCCTGCATCACATGTCCCATCAAGTCACGAAATACTGTTTCTATGACCAAAATTTCTTTCACAAATAACCCTATGAAGCAAAAATGAATTAAAAGTGCCAAGGCAACAAACCTTTGCTAATACTATTCCAAGCCACCCTATGATGCAGAATACCTCTGCGAATCCCATTGTCTGCATTGAAAAACAACCACACAATAACTGAATAGGAAACCAATTGAGGGGCATTTTTATTTTCATTTTCTGTCATGCCTATCAATATCAAAACTCTCAAAGTAACTGTAAAACTTACACCCCTCCGGCCAAATAGATCTGCTAGCTTCCCACTCATTACTGCACCCAACATTGCTCCAACAGTCGATATTGAACCAAAAACTGAATACTGCAAAATGGCACCAAGAGGAAAAGGGGAAGAAAGAAAGTCATTGCCAAATGGGAAAAAAAAGGCTAATACAGAAAAGTCATTTTATAAGTTCTAGGTCACTCGAACCACACTGATTTACAATACTACCCAACTTCCCTGTCATTGGAGTAACTGGAGTTCATATCTTTCTACTTCTTACCTTAATGGAGGAAGCAAATATAAATATGAGAAGGGGCGAGAAATACAGAGAAAGTATTATTCGCTCCACTCTTTCTATCACCACATAGCTAGATATATTGCATGGTTATACAATCCAAATCTCAACCATATTCCTTATTGTGGATTGAGAGGAAAAGTTTCACAATGAAACATGCAGATGCCTAACTTGTCAAAAAAAAAAAAAAACATGCAGATGCCAAGTTGATACCAATATCACATTAGGATTTTCCACTTTTCCAGTTCAAATAACATCACTTTCAAGAACATATTTCTTGGCCCAGATCTAAACAAATCGAGTGAATGCCTCCCCACCTTGTTGCATGTGACTATCTTTATCTGAATTAACTCTAGTCACTTTCATTGTTTTCAACCTCACAGAAGACATGCATACGTTTTTTGGTTTTCTAATCGACATGTAAAAACCGATCAAAACAAAAAAGTCAACGTATAAGCAATACTATCGTCCAAGTGATCTAGAGAGGAGACAGACAAAGTTGGGCCATAAACAAAAGCTCATGAAAAGAGTTAAATTTCCTTAGACCCTCTCATAGTTCTAAAGTCAGAGAATCAATTTCTTTCATTCAGAAGTGATAGGAAATATACCAAGATTGGACATAAGTAGCAAAAACACATGGGAAACTAAGAATAGTCAACACTAATATGGGACAAAAGCAAGGAATTCTATAAACAGTATAATCATCTGAAAATAAGAACTTCCATGCCCAATGTGAATGATTTAAAGCCAATATTAACTTCATGTATCCTTTGTTTTCAAAATCAGTTCACACAGAAAGTATTATCAACAAAAACAGGATTATACTTTTGGAAAATGGATAACAATGTTTTAAAGCCAATATTAAAGAAGTAATTTTACAGCCTATACTAACTCAGGCCCGGGGGCCGGGGTTCTATATTGAGATATTGGGATAAGAGTTGGAATTGGTGATATGGCCAAGTATCAATTGATATAGCAATGTATCGGCCGAAGGCGGAACACAGCCAATACGATATGCAACGACCAAGGGGTTGAATGAAGTAGAGGATTAATAGAGCCCTTGTCTCGGATGATGCCTAGGTTTAAGTTTCTCAGTACTATTTTAAATTACCACTCCCACATTTCCTACTATCGACCGCAGACAAAAAGAACCAAATTCAAATGAGTAATACAGTTCTTTTTAATCATCTAAAAGACTAACCTCTGCCACAGAGAGACCAAGGTCATCCATTATTCCAGACTGAGCAGGTGAAGAATATCCCACCTGCAAAATCAAACTTGAACATTAGGGTCTGAATCCATTTTCCAGTAAGTACAGGGATCCAAATTAGACATGGGAATGAAGCATAAACCTCGCTGGAGGTCATTTAAATCGTATGTTATACCAATCCTACAAAATATCAGGACCCACTTTTCAAATTTTTTTGTGTGCAAAAAATGGATATGCAGATAGACTACTACATATATCCATCACGGAGTATTGCTCTCAGCATCACATAGTCATCGAGACCCCACTGCACAAATATGTCGAGGGCCAAAGTTAAGGTCCCACCGAGTGCTAGAGGCACGGAAGTGTATGTTTAGTCTCACCAAGTGGTGATAGGGACTTGAACCCAATCATTGAGCTAGTCACTCCAAGTACTTGCCTATTGAACCAACCATTTGCTAATTCCACACCACTAATCAGGTAAAATCACTTATCTTGTACAATAACATATCCCCTCGCTAGTAATCGTGCCAATCAATCGTAGTCCCCGTATAATTAAGCAATTCCGGCCTTTGAGTCCGAAAGCATTTTTATAGTTTCCCAAATGTGGCTCTTAACTCGTCTGGTTGTACCCTTGAAAGTCTAATTAAGCAATTCCAGCCTTTGGGTCCGAAGCCATATATATTGTTTTTCAGATGTGGCTCTTAGCTCCTCTCGTTGTATCCTTGGCTTCCAAGGGGAGGTCTCGGTCGGGTTCAAGTATACGGAGAACGTCGTACCCCTTTGGTTGTTGACCCGCTAATTCCCCTCTAGTACTTATACAATATTGGCAGAAAAAAAATATAAATAGTTTTTCATGAATTGCTGGTAGATACATGGCATAGAGTAGAAATGGGAAAACCCAGAAAGGGAACTTACAGCAGAGCCAAAAACATAAGAACCAAAGACGGCGACCAAAGTGCTGAGCACAACCACAGCTGTGGCATGGGATGAGGAATCACTACTCTCAGAGGGGTTTTCACTGAGAAGCAGGGGTATCGATGTCTGTCCATCTTCAATGCCTCCTCTCTCCATATCTCTCTCCCTGTGTGTGTGTGACTGTGTATATAGATAAGAGTATATATGCGAAATATATCTACACACTTAACATCATACCATTGGTATATTGGGAAGGAAGACCACAGGAAGTAGCACAGATGATCCAAAACTGTCATTTTTTTATTCGAGGCAGAGGCAGATGCCACTTTTTTTTATTCGAAAAAATACTAGGGGGACCGAATAAATGAAGTACTGAAAATGTATAACGGCATGTGGGGTCTACTTATGGGTCTCACATGAATAATCCAAACTGTTTAATAATTTTAAAATAATTTTTTAAATGGTCCGGCAAAAATTCAACTCAATCTAACATATGTAAGTGGTTGATCCTGTCATCCAAGTTTCATTCAAAATTTAGGATCTTGAGTTTTGAATGAAAAATTTGAAGATTAGATCAATAACTTACATATATTTAATTGAGCCTGTTTTTTTGAAATAGCCCTCAAAAAATTATTTTGAAATTAATGAACGATTCGAATTATTTATGTGAGGCCAAAAAACACATTGCAACGTGGGTACACCAAAAATTTTGATACCAAGGATTTGAGGGGATTTTTATTGAGAAATTAAGCAGCAGACAAGGAGGGTGGAGTAATGGGTTTGAGATTTTTGTCTTTTTGCTCTTAAAAAAATGGAGAATCTTACCAACTTGGGACTGTCTTTGTCTACCTCTTTGTTTTTTAGAATTGATTTTTTTACTTTTTTTTTTAATGTCACTTTTCTTATCCCACAAAACAAATTATCTATTAAAAACAAAAAAAAGAGTGAAATTAATTAAAAAAAAGACCGGCAAAATCACTCCCTTTGTTTTTTGGTTTTTTTTTTGTTTTTGTTTTTGTTTTTGTGAATGGTAACTTTCACCAAGGTCCCCTTAAGTTTCTAACAAATACAGTCACCTCCCTTGGGATTTATAGAAATGCTGACCCCATTATTTTGTTTTAGGTCTTTTTTAAGGTGCTCATTGAAAGACTTTAGACTTAAAAATTCACTATGACCATTTAAGATAAAATGATCAGAAAAGTAAAATCTTCGCACCGGTTCAAACAGATTAAAAATTGGAACACTTAATTTTTTAAATATATTTTTTAATATATAAACGGAATAAAAAATTAAGTGTTCCAATTTTCAATCCGTTTGAACTAGTGCGAAAATCTTATTTTTCAAATCATTTTATCTTAAATGGTTATAATGAATTTTTGGCTCTAAAGCCTTTCAATAAGCACCCTAAGAGAATCCTGAAACTAAATAAAGAGTTCTTGGGTGCTCGTTGAAAGGCCTTAGAACTAAAAATTTCATTACGACCATCTAGGATAAAATGATTAAAAAAATAAGATCTTTGCACCGGTTTAACCGGATTAAAAATTGAAGTACTTAATTTTTTAATAATATTTTTCCGTTAGTTTCATTAATGGTGTTAACGATTTTACCTTAGAACGTAAAACAAACTACGGGGACGAAATTGAGACAATTAAAACCAGATGGACAAAATTGAGACAGCCATAAAACTAGAGGAATGACTACAAAAATTTGCCTTTATTTTTTGTTTTGTGAACAGTATTTTCACCGATGTCCAAATACAGTCACCTCCCTTCGGATTTCTAGATAGAAATGCTGACCCAATTATGTTACAAACTACTTATATCTATTAAATTACACCACGATTTTACAAAATGTCTCACTCGCAACGGTCTTCCATGGCACATTTGAGGGTCGGGAAGACAAAATTAATATTTTACGGCTAGGACTGAGGTGGAGTTTCACAAAAGTTCCAAAACGTGAGTTTTTTCTTATTCAATTTTTTTTTTCCCTAAGCCACCAATATCCCACTGTTTACTACTGGGTTCCAATTACAAGTAGAGCAAAGTTTTGTATGGACTGACACCAACGAAGTTGATAGTACCTAAAATGTTTTGAACTCGAGACTTTAGATAGAAGCAAACCCTTAAATCTCATTCTTGACCATCAAAAGGCCACCGAGAGAGATTTAATTACTGACCTTTTAAATTTTTTTTGGTAAATGGTTTTATGTTTGACCGTAACCCCTACTAAGACGGATTTTGGATAAATGAATGGACTTTCTTAGCTCTAAAATATCTAGTAGAGATTTATACTTTGTTTGATTTGTGTTTTGAAATTTTTTTTAAAAATAGTAGGAATAATAAATAGAGAAAAAAATGTTAAAAGTAGAAAAAATTTAGGAGAAATTTTTTGAAAAATTCTTTTTGAATTGTGAAAGGAACAAGGCATAAGTAAGTCTCCAATGGCAATCTCTAGTACATTTTGTGTTAAAAATGTTTTGTCAGGGTGTGCATTCGTGTGAATGTGTGATAAGAGATAAGACATGAACAGGTGAATAATATCCCACCTGCAAAATAAAATTTGAACATTAGTAGGATCTGAATTGAGTTTCCAGTAAGAACTACAGGGGTCCAAATTAGACATGGGAAATGAAGCACAAATCTTGCGGTTAGAAACTTGGGGAGAGATATATAATATTCATAAGCCGCAGGGGAGGTCATTGTGATTTACCCTTTGCATATACTGTAGTAACATTTTCTAGGTCTAGGGTTTGCTCCGTTCGTGCCAAATTCAGATGATGCAGATGGGCGACGTAGACAAGCACGACCAGCAGTCCGAGGTCATAAACTACGATATGCTCGGAGAATCATATCCGGCCAAATTACCAAGGTTTTAAAGAGGAGGTCCCACACCGTCATGTTGGAGGACGACGACGACGAAGAAGAAGACGACCTGGAGTGAGGTACTAGTCGGCCGCGAGTGGAAACTATTGGCTGGGAAGTATGCATTGGACCGTCTCAAGGAGATGCTAATTGAATGGGAGATGCAGGAGATCGAAGTTGGATTGGAGAACATGACTCTTTCCTCTGGTGGATCTGAACCAGCAGGTTCTTCCTAGCTACTTACTTCTACTTACTTATGTGGTGTTGTTTTATGCAACCAAGAGCGACAGCAGTCAGCAATGCAAGACGTGATGTTTGCAGCCTTTTTCCATTGTTGTGTCAATCGTCTCTTCTTGGATTTGACGAGGGCCTCCTTGACAGCTCGTTTGGAAGAGGTAATTTCGAGAGAGAAGAAAGGGGACGGAGAGAGAACTGATTCTCTCCCTTGTTTGGAAGGGCCAAAGGGCGAGAAAGTGTGAGAGAAGGTGGGAGACGGAAACCCCTCACACCCCAGTTCTGTTTCTCACCAAAAGTGGTGAGATTCCGTGAGAAAGGGAGAGAGTGAGGCGAGTGAGGCGCGTGGATGAGAGTAGATCTCACATGCGGGTTACGCCGGAGTTACTCGCTCGTCGCCGGAGTTGCTAGCTCGTCGCTGGAGAACGCTTCGTCGCCGGAGTTCACAGATATTGGTCGCCGGAGTTTGTAGATCTTGATCGCCGGGGAGAGTTTCTCGCCGAGGAGGGTTTGATTTCTCACGGTTGTTTGGGTTGCACAGTGAGAAATAAATCCCCTCTTCTCCTTTTTCACCATTAATGGAGAAGACTCCCTTTTCTTCTCCTTTCTCGCCCCTTCATCCAAAGGGGCTGTAAGCTTGCTCTGTTTGAGTTAAACTCAGGAAAAAAATTAAAAAATTAAAAAAAATTTCCTCCTGTCATTTGGTTAGAAGAAAAAGAGTGAAGAAAATAAAAGATTTTAAGTTTAATGAACAATAAATTTTTCCTACTATTTTCCTCTCGTTTTCCTTTCTTTTCATTTTCTTTTCCATTTTTTCTTTTCTATAAGTTCCAAACAAAGCCTAAGTTTCTCCAAGCGTCTTGCTTGGTTTAGACGACTTTCGGATAAAGTTTGAAAGAAGTTACAACGTATATTTTGGGTATTGTGTACCTTGCTTTTTCGATTGTGTTGAAAGCAGATTTGATCCATTGGAAAAATCAGGGATATATCTTTCACCTTTATATATGTAGAAGAGAAGAAAAGAGAGAAAGAGTGTGACAAGGGTGAATTCGAATGTAATAACTCTAAATTTCAATAAATGGAAATTTATTTTCTTATTCGAGTTATTAATTTTAATTACTTTAATTACTTTAATTCCTGTAAATTGTCATAATTGCACTTTAGCCCTTCAATTTTTATTTCTTGCACTTTAGTCCTATTTAGCAAGCCTAATTAGCTTCTAACCATCCGATTGGAGAAACTAAACTAGGAAGCCGTCTAGTCACCGTAAAATGACCGTTTTACCCCTCATTGAAACTTTTGACCATTTTGAACCCTAGACTAAGAATTTAATATTCTTTTTCTTTTAATCAATTTAGTTTTATTCTTTGTCCATTGGACAATAAATGTTAGGGAAACTATTACCCATTAAATAATAGAATCCCATTTGTTTATATTAAAAGTATACTTACTTTAAAGTACTTTTTGATTATTTTAATATTAAAAATGACCTAATAACTATTATCCATTGGATAATACTCCCTCCGTCCCATTTTTATAGTCCATTTTCGTTTTTCGTGCCATTCTTTCAACGCTTATATCTCCCAATCTACAATATTTTTCATAATTTTGAAAATTTTGTATTATAGATCTAATCGAGAACTATCAAACAAGATCCATATTGCATATTTTTGGAGATTCATATTGGAAGATATAAGCGTTGAAAGAATGGCACGAAAAACGAAAATGGACTATTAAAATGGGACGGAGGGAGTAGAAGTTAGGGAAATTTTTACCCAATGGATAAAATGGTGAATCTTTCAAGGTATCATGGGGTTTATTAAACTAATCTTATCTTTTAAGCCATGTGACAAAGTACTTAATATTTTAATTGAAAAGTACATGGTATCAAGATTCCCAAAGTACCCTTTATTATTTCTTTAATGGGAATTCTAACCACTAATTGTATATGTGTATACTAATATATATAAATCTAGTACTTGGTAGACTAAACTAAAGCTTTAAGTACCATATGCCTATTTATGTGCTTAAATGGAAAATCCTAGGCCTTAAAGACTATATTGATTTTTTTTGTACCAAAAGTAATACTTTTTTATTTGTTTTGCTTACAATATAACATATATATATATATATATATTGTATGGCAAGAGAGTGAGGGAGAGAAAGAGAGGGAGAGAGGGGGGTAGGTTGGGAGAGAGGAGGGGAGAGATTTAATGTGTACTTGACCCATGATCTTCCAATGTACATCCAATCCTTAGGATTCTTAGGCCCCGTTCCGCTTTCTCCAAAAACCTTCTTTTTCAAAAAGAGGGTAATTTCAAAGTCAAATATAATGAAAATAAAAAATAATTTTTCAATTTTTTTTGCATCGTTTAAAAGATCTCAATGAGATCTATCAAACAAGATCCATATTGGTAAGAAAATTATTTACGTAAACACATGATTTTGGAGCTTGAAATTACCTTCCTTTTCTAAAACTTCCTTTTTCTAAAATCCGGAACGGCATCTTACTCTTCCAAGTAAGATCTAACTACCAATGTCCTCTTTGTACATTTTCCTATTTGTTTAACCCTTGAAATCTTGTACAAACTCATCTCCACCACACTTTGATTCATAGATCAAATCTAAGGACACCATAGCCATGCAACCCTAGGATTCTACCATTGATCTTCCATCAAAATTTGATTTGATTTGAATTAAAAATTGGGGAATGGAGGAGATAGAGAGGGCCGGCCAAGGTGGGAGAGGGGGAGCCCTTTGCCTATAAATAGAAGCCCATTCTATGCTTCAAATTCACACCTCAAAGCAATAGCTCTTCCTTCTCTCTAGAATTCCAAGCATCCTTGTTCTAAATTCAAGAACTTACTTTGTTCTTGAGTGTTCTTGAGCGATACCACCAAACCACTTCCAATACCACCCATCGATCCTTAAAGTAGCTTAGTTAAGGTTAGGAAGTTGTTTCTAGGAAAAAAAATACAATTCTTTTCCTTTTGAAACAATCTGAGGGCCGTTACGCCGCCGAAATCCAAAACCGACAACCAATCTTCCGTAGCCAACACCACCTAGAAGAACGGTAGTTAAATCCTTACTTTATTTTCTATAAGTAGTTTAATCTTGCTAATTTGAATCTCAACTTACTTTTCCTAAAGTTTAAGAAATTACTTTGATCATAGATAAAAAGTTAGTAATGCATGATGTGTGTTGTTTTGATTCAAGCATGCTATGTATCTTAGAGTTGGATGATCTTGTTGTACTATTTCAAGACTTGATTAAATGCATGTTGTATGTAAAGTCTTACACCGCGGAGTCTTGCATGAGAACGAGACATGGAAACCGAGAAAAGTAGAAATAAGGCACCTAGGATGTGTTTAACAAAAGAAATGTGTTTTCCCGGTTGAAAAATATTTTCGAAACTACGTAATGACCATTTCAAGTGTATTACGTGAGTAGTGTGTGTGTGTGCGCCAATGGGAACCCGGAACAGCGGAACCATTGTGAGGATACTCGGGAGACCGGTGCGGCGGAACCGAGGTTGGGTGAGTAGCTTGGTTATCCGCGGTACAGAGCCAATGCAATGTGTGCCAATGGGAACCCGGTACGGCGGAACCATTGTGAGGATACTCGGGAACCCGGAACGGCGGAACCGAGGTTGGGTGAGTTATAAATGAGTTTTTTTGAAAAGGGGTAATAACAACATGGTTCACGACGAGTCAACACCAACGGTAGTTATAAAGCAATTGTGAAAGTATTAGCGCTATTGTCTTTTTATCACTGCTTATGTACTTATCATGTGGAAATCGATGCTAGTATTAGGACTATACTATTGAGCCGTCGTAGCTCACGATGTTACTTTGTGGTGACCCTGACATATTATATGGGTGGCGACGCCGGTATAATATGTCAGACCTGATAGACGAACATGGCGAATTATTCACCTTGGAAGCGTTCAGAGCCGAAGAACTCACTAGATTGGAAGAACAAGAAGAGCCGTAGAATAGGAACCTTAGTTCCCTTTTGTTATCTATTTTGTAATTTCAAATGCTCTTATGAGAGCCGTGCTGTAATAATGAGCAGTGACTCATTTTATTTCTGTAATAAATTATTTCCTTAACATACCTAAAAATAGTGGCGTTACATCGAAGGTGTTTCGCTTTTAGAAAAAGTTCCTTTTTTTTCAAACGGATGTAATTTCAAACTCAAATATAAAGAAAATAAAAAATATTTTTTCAATTTTTTTTGCAGCGTTTAAAAGATCTTAATGAGATCTATCAAACAAGATCCATATTGGTAGAAAAATTATTGGCGTAAACACATAATTTTTGAGTTTGAAATTACCTTATTTTTCTAAAAGTTCTTTTTTCCGGAAACTGGAACGCCTTAGTCACGAAATTCATAAAGTTTACAAATTACTAATTTCGTTGGTACGTACTAATCCTAGACGTACTCTGCTCAGATTTCTTAGTAGTACAGTAAAAAATTGTGTTGAGAAACTGAAAAGGTTAAAAACCTTGACATTTATGTTCAGTATATAGAACCAGATCACTGATGAGCCTAGTTTTACCAAAAAGGCAAAAATAAAGTCTTGAGCGGATGAGTGAGGATTTTTCCGAAAAATCTTGAGTGATGAACCCCTATATTTCGAAAAGACTGGTACAAAAGACAGAGAGTTTCTTCAAAACTTTCCCACTAAAATTGGAAGGGAAAGGACCTCTTAAAAGAGCAAATCTACTGTCGTGGCATTTAACTGCCAAAAATACTACTACTTTTTTTCCAACCAAAAAGGGTATTTTTGACATTTAAAGATCAAAAGAAAGTGACCTCTGCATTTTCCGTTTCCTCTCTCACGTCAGAATACAGATGGGGAAATCTGCATGTGCAATACTTTCAAAAGTAAGAAAAAACAGTGACATTTCAAGAACAGCAGGAAAGATAAACTACACATTTGTCAGAAAGCTCAGGCAGGTAAAAGTGAAATTTCCCCTTCTAAAAAGTGAGTATTAAGAACGTGATATATATGACACCAAAACTAATAGGTTGGTGTCTATTATTGTTAGCATGGCCCTCAGGCCCCTCACTCTTGTGACGTTTTTGTAAAGCAAGTTCATCAAGTTCAGAGATTAGAAGGTTAAGTCACATGCAGGCTCTAGTAAACAGACATATTGTTCAGAGCAATGAATGTTAGGTCACAGCTCTACTAAACAAAATCTCACCTGAGGGCGTGCCTGTTGGGGTTCGTCCGAAAATCAATAAGGTCACGATCCCTTATTTAATGCACGACCCATCACACATTCATCATTTGATGATTCAAGATGTTCAACGAGTCTTGACCAAGTCTTTTGTTGATCTTCAATCGTTTGGATTTGCAGAATGAACGATATTACTTGAGAGCAAAATGAACGATATTACTTGAGAGCAAAATGAACGATATCATCAGAATGGACGATATTCGAGACTTACAAAATGAGCGATTTGAAATTTTAAATTAGGCCATTGTATATCTTATTATGCATCACATAAAAAAACCCAAGCGAAATTGTTACACATTACATGAGAGCAAGCAAGCATAACAATTAGAGATGGCAAACGGGCGGGTCTGGGCGGGTTTGGGCGGGTTGAAACGGGTCGTGGGTCAAATATGAGCGGATCGAATATGGGTCAAAAAGTAAACGGGTTGAAACGGGCCGGGTCAACTATAGCTCTTAGGGTGGCGAATAATGTGCAAAAAAAAATAAAATGTATCAATCTCTGAAAAAAGTGTTTTGATATACATTAAAGCGTATTGATATAATGTGCATTGAAATTCTAATATGTTTGACATTATATTCATCTTATGGACCACTTAGTGAGCTGTGGTTGGCACCTTTGATTTTTATACCGTTATAAACGGCCAATTAATTTTGATAAGGACGATTCAGATGTGTTTTCGTGAATTCATTGGCCACTGGCCCAGTAGCTTGGTAGCACAAATGGCATGGAAATAAGTCAAATAAAGATGCTTTCAGATTTCTGAGCTTTTAGAATGGGGCTTGTGGGACTTATTCCGGGCCGGCCCATCATGAAATCATGGAAATACCAATTGAATAATTGTTTTTTTTATTTATTTAAAATAATTGAATGCTGCTCACTACAGTAGTATTCCTGAATTACGTACGTTTCTCTGGTGGTATTGAAATCGATCACTCCCAAAACACATAATGCGTGCGCATGAGAGCGGGAGTGCCAGCGGGAAATCCTATTTCGAATATAGTTCAAAGTTACAAAAAATACTTGCGAGAGTGAGGATTCGAAAAATGTGCATAGAGCGAGAATTGAAAAAACGAGCACAAAGGTTCCCTTATTGAAGAATCATGCAACTAAAAAATTACGCTCTCTGCTCACTCTTTTTTTTTGGGTACTTCCCACGCCATAACAAACTAAAAAGAACTTGTGAAATCCTATTTCGAATATATTTCAAAGTGCGAGAGTGAGGATTCGAAATATGTGCATAGAGCTAGATTGAGAATTGAAAAAATGAGCATGAAGGTCCCTAATTGAAGAATCATGCAACTAAAAAATTACACTCTCTGTTTTTTTTGGTACTTCCCACACCATAACTTTTTTTTTTTCAATCAATATTAGAGATCCTTTTTTACAGATATGAAATACATAATATAAATTTGGAACAACACTACGTTAATTGTGAGGGTTCACGAGATAACCATTCCCAACAACTCAATCAATACAAGAAATAAACTCATTATAGGATAGAAATAAAGAAAAAAAGGAAAAGCTTTCTAAGATAAGAACATCCACATGACATGTTAGTGGAGAGATTCGAACTCCTAACCTCTGACCTCCAAATGAGATGCAAGGATCTTGGCCAACTGAACTAACCCAGTTGATTCCCACGCCATTACTTGAACCGGCCCAT
>BPLS01000366.1:195391-214586 GCA_019656275.1 Rhododendron kiyosumense | reverse complement strand
TCTCTCTCTCTCTCTCTCTCTCTCTCTCTCTCTCTCTCTCTCTCTCTCTCTCTCTCTCTCTGCGCGCGCCATTAAAGTGCATTGCTGGCTTGGCTCCACGTCCATGGCCCGCTCTCATTTTTGTGCTAGTACAACGGAAACAGAGGAGTGCAGAAAAATAAGAAAGAAGAGAAAATAATGCAACCCCAGTTTACATCAGCTACAAATGCAACCCCAGTTTACTTTACAACAGCCACAATAAATAGCAGCATTGGGAGGAGTACTGGACTTGTAAACCAAAACCAAATTGGCAAAAATTCTTCCTTCAACTTTATTGCTTACAGCCTACAGGTACTCTCATCTTTACTACTGTTTCTTGTTGTGCTTATACGCACGCACTACACACACAGACGTCGCATTCAACAAGATCAGAGACACCAACAACATAGTAAGAGGATCAGCAAGCATCTCTTTAGAAGAGAGATAATCTATAGCAATCTCATTTCTTTGTAGCACATCAACAACATAGTGATATTGCCGATCTATATGTTTTCCCCCTTGATCCAATCTCACCATTTTTAATGATCTGTATAGCAGCTTGGTTGTCACACATAATAGCTATTGGCTTGTTAGCTATTTCATTTATTTTCAAATCTTCAAGAAAACTTTTAATCCAAACAGCTTCAGAAGCTGCGCTGCTATATGATTTATATTCAGCTTCCATGGTACTTTTAGCCACACATGATTGTTTTTTTACTAGACCATGAAATTGCACCTCCACCGAGAAGAAATACATAGGCTGAAGTAGACTTCCCCTCATCAACATCGCCAGAAAAATTTGATCTGAATATTCAACAACTTTGAAGTTGTCACCATTACAATGATAGGTCAATTTGTAGTCTTTAGTGCCTTGAATGTATCTAGGTAGCTTTCCTTCTCAACTAATACCTGTAAATATAAATGTTTTCACAATAGAAAGAAAATAATGTAGAGATAGGGCAAAATTTATGCGTGGGTTGTGATAGGATTTCCCCTCTTCTGGGTTTTCTTTTATAGGCATATACCCATGTAACGTTACAGGAAAACTGCTCCCTATAATTTAGATAATGGGGGTTATCTCACTCACCCATATCTCTCTAACCACCCATTTTATTTAGGGAGCACATCACATGATTTAACCATATCATCCTCATTCACATGCACATCTCTTATTAAGTAGGATACACGTAGAGTATCCACCAGGGACGGAGGGAAAGGAGGGCACGTGCCCCCGCTCGAAACTAAAATAATTTTGTTATATTTTCGTATATTTTGCATAATTATAAAATTAAGTGTGCTACTATATATAAACAAGTGCATATATCTTGGAAATATACATATAAAACTAGTTTTATGTTTCAATTTTGTCATATGGTGCATTTATACTTGTTGATTTTCGAACTATTTGTCTACTTGGATCGATTCTTTCTTAATTGTACTTATTTTTAACCGTCAAAGAGCAATATTTTAAAATAATATCATTAATAAAACTATATCGATCATTCTAAAACTTGTCAATGTTCATGTAAAACATACTCTCAAATTTTGTTTGAAATTTTGTGCTTATTTTTACATAATTTAAGTGAAAGTAGTGTTATATATATTTTTAGTTTGTATTGCATGTCTTAATTATGTAACGATCTTATTGTGGTTAACAAGAAAAATAAATTTTCGCCACTATAATTAACAAGGTGTCCCCAC
Organism: Rhododendron kiyosumense; assembly: GCA_019656275.1. NCBI lineage: Eukaryota > Viridiplantae > Streptophyta > Magnoliopsida > Ericales > Ericaceae > Rhododendron > Rhododendron kiyosumense. The sequence continues at coordinate 212,867 of BPLS01000366.1, read as the reverse complement.
TAAACAACATTTTTGAATCCGTCCCTGGTATCCACAATGCTATAATCAAAAATGAATAATCAAAAGTTGCCACATCAACTTTTGATTATCCAGTTAAGAGATTATTAAGATTAGCAATATAGAGGTCCACAATGGCATAATCAAAATTGAATAACCAAAAGTTGCCACATCACATTTTTAAATTATAAAAAAACTAATAATTGTGAACATAGAAATAGTTTTTTCTAAAAATAAATTTCGAGACTAATAAAAACTATTTACTAGAAATAGAAAATAAATTTTAAACTTTTTTTGAAATTTTTTATAAAAATAGTTTTTGTGTAACTACGGTTTTTGAAAAAATTAATTTTTATATAAGAAAAGGTTTTGAGAAAAAAATATCTTCTACAAAACAATTTTTCGAAAAAAGAACAATTTTTTTTATTTTTAAAAACAGTTAAAAAATATTTTCTGGGGGGCAAACAGTTTAAAAAAAAAAAACAATTTTAAGTTTTTTTTTTTTTGAAAACATCGTTGAAAAAGAAAAAGAAAAAGAAAGAGAGGGGAAAACGGAAGAGATATAACGTTTTTTTTGTAATCATGTGTATATTTGATTGAGAATGTGAGGTTAATTAAATTTGGTTATTGACAAAATGTTAGTTTTGGTTATCAAAAGTCCAAAATTTGATTATTTCTGAAGAGGTTGCTAAGTTTGATGATAGTATTGTGAGCTATATTTTGCACAAATATTGCTAACTTTAAAAACTTAGCACTTTTGGTTATGCCATTGTGGACACTCTTAATAGTGGTCTGACCAAATCAAACTCTTAGCCAACTTGGCCAATCACATCTATTGTTTTCTCTTGTGCAAACACATAGAATAATTTCATGCTCAACCAAAAAAGAAACGTTAGCCAATTATAAATAAGGCAAACATAATTAACAATGAGGTATGTAAAATATGGAGGGCTATTTGGCCATTCATTCCAACATCTCCCACTTGGCCAATAGACAAAGATATTTTCAATCACTTTTCACTCCCATGAGATGTACGTATTTTCTAAAATCAACAGATGCAATAGGCTTTGTAAGAGGATTAGCGAGCATCTCTTTAGAAGAAAGATAATCTATAGCAATCTCATTTCTTTGTATAGCACATTAACAACATAGTGATATTGCCGATCTATATGTTTTCCCCTTTGATCCAATCTCACCATTTTTAATGGTTTGTATAGCAGCTTGGTTGTCACACATAATAGCTATTGGCTTGTTAGCTATTTCATTTATTTTCAAATCTTCAAGAAACCTCTTAATCCAAACAGCTTCAGATCGAAGCTGTGCCGCTATATGATATATATTCAGCTTCCATGGTACTTTTAGCCACACATATGATTGTTTTTTTACTAGACCATGAAATTTCATCTCCACCAAGAAGGAGTACATGGGATGAAGTAGACTTACCGTCATCAACATCGCCAGAAAAATCTGCATCTGAATATCCAACAACTTCTAAGTTGTCACCATTACAAGGGTAGGTCAATTTGTAGTATTTAGTGCCTTGAATGTATCTAAGTAGCTTTCCTTCTCAACTTATAGCTATAAATATAAGTGTTTGCACAGTAGAAAATAATGTAGAGATAGGGCAAAATTTATGCGTCGGTTGTGAAAGGATTTCCCCTATTCTGGGTTTTCTTTTATAGGCATATACCCATGTAACGTTACAGGGAAAACTGCTCCCTATTATTTTTTTATTTTTTTGATCAAACCATAAACATACCATATAACATACTAAACTTGATAATTTACAGCTTTAGCTAGAGCATGAGCCGCTCTAACCTTAGTTCTAGGAACCTTAGAAACAACAACATAATTAAACTTACAAGCCAAATGAATAATATCAGACAAAACAATCCTAACCAAAGGATGAACCCGATTACGCTTCCGAAGACCTTGCACCAAAACCAAGCAGTCCGAGCTAATCTCCACAGACAACCAACCCCTATCAAAGGCCCACACTAGCGCATTCCAAACAGCAAGAGCTTCCGCCATAAGCGCCGAGCTTGCACAAACTTCTCTTCTTCCTTCATTTCTGACTACCTCACCTTCACCAACCGAACACCATGCAACCGCACCTTTCCAGGACTTCTTATCCCACGCCCCATCTACAAGCAGCCTCGCAACAACAACTACCTCACTTATATTGCCCTTCAAAACAACTCTCTGCATGTCATAACCCGAACTAGCACTCCACTGCCCCCGGATCCCATCCTTCAATCCAGAACCACCCATAGCCCTTCCCACCAGCACTAAAGTGCGATAAGCCTCTGCCAAACTTTCCGGCATTGAATCCCCAAATTAGACGCTCTCCAAAACCTTCTGGCATGCTCACAAATAAAATACAAGTGCTCGATGGACTCCTGATGTAGAACACGTGGAGGCCCAATTCCATGATCAGTTGGACCGAGCCAAGCCCCGAAAGTCCAAACGATGTTTAATTTCAGATTACCCAAATTGGTTAAATTCGGACGAGCTCGGAATAGGCCCAAACTTGGTGGGCTGACTTATTTTCGCGCTCCGGTCCATACTCATCAACCTTAAAGGTTGATGATGAATGGTGTATTTTGGCCTAATTCCTTCGTTTAGGCTTTCAATTGCGTTATTTTGCCGTTTTAGGAAAGATTTGATTCGTTAATAACTCTTTGTCCGTAATTCCTTTAAAGTTGATTCTTTTTGGGAAAGTCTTGTTTTTCTTTCCCGTTTTCAATTTTAGGAAAAGCCCCAAATTATGGGACTTTTTATTTTCCGAGTTTATTTTTAGGGTTTCTAGGGTTTTGCCTATTTAAGGGTTTGTAACTTAGGGTTTAAGCAGCTTTTTATCAATAATATTCAGACTTTGTCTTTTTCTCTTGAGGATTCAAGAACTGCTCGTGGCTACGAGTTCCTATCATTCGTTTGATTAGTACGCAACTAATCTCGTTGTTATTTCCGCTGCATCAACTCCTCCTCCAGTCCGCAAACCGGAGACAATGCATTCATGTCCATACCCCTGTGAACAAGAACTTGCCTAACCGGTAGAATTCTATGCAGCACTTTCCAAATAAAAAAAGCAAACTTGGGAGGCAAATTAAGACCCCAAATACTCTTCCACTTCACACAATTTCCCACACTTCCCACACTACCAGCAGTTCCCCATTTAAGATTGACAGCTATAAAATAAGCTGATTTAACACTAAAACGCCCCTCCTTGGAACCTGTCCAATACAATTCATCTAGCTCTTTAACTTTAGGAATATGCAGGAATAAAATCTTAGGAACTACATCTTTGGGGAATAACACCTCAATCAAAGGCTTTTTCCACTCAAAGCGGTCCCAATTAATTAACGCCCTAACTTTAAAGTTATTAAGACCCAATTGGCTTCTCCCCACAAATGGATTGAGACTTTCCGGAATCCATTGGTGACCGAAAACCGTTATATTTTCCCCATCCCCAAGCCGCCAAGCAATCTTGTCATGAATAAGCTCAAGCCCCCACATAATACTTCTCCACCCCCATGAACAACCCGGCTTGGCTTTACACTCCTACAAATCCTTCCCCCTAGAATACTTACCCAACAATACCTTAGCAACAAGTGAGTGCAGATTAGAGATCAGCCTCCAAGCTTGTTTTGCTAGCCAAGCTTGATTAAAACAACCCAAATCTCTTAGCCCTAGCCCACCATGACACAACGGCTTACACAAATCCTCCCACTTCTTCCAACAAACACCACCACCGTCTCCGGTGGGGGTTATCTCACTCACCCATATCTCTCTAACCACTCCTTTTATTTAGGGAGCACACCACATGATATAAACATATCACCCCCATCCACATGCACATCTCTTATTAAGTGGGATACACCTAATAGTGGTTTGACCAAATCAAACTCTTAGCCAACTTGGCCAATCACACCTATTGTTTTCTCTTGTGCAAACACACAGAATAGTTTCATGCTCAACCAAAAAAGAAACCTTAGCCAATAATAAATAAGGCAAACATAATTAACAATGAGGTATGTAAAATATAGAGGGCTATTTGGCTACTCATTCCAACAAATGTAGGAAGCAAGCAGCATTCCAAAAACCAATAAAATTTGTGAGACCAGGGATTAAGAGCGCGAAGATTGAGAATGAGAGCAGGGGATCCTACAGCACAGGGCATTTCACAAGTGAATAAAATATGAGCACCACATCAACTATGAGATACGTGACTCTCGCAAGAAATTAAAATATGATTTGGTAAAAAAAAATGATTTGGTAACTTCCGCTTGGTTTTCTTCTGCAATTAATTAATCAAGCCATCAACTCCCTGCTCCCTGTTTGCGTAGCCAAAGTTTCATTTTCCGCGTGCCAATTTGGAAGTGAGAGCACCAGTTTGAAGGCCTGTCACAAAAGTGAGAGCACCAGTTTGATGTCTCCCTTATTTTGAAGGGCTGTCACAAAAGTGATTTCCATAATTTCCCTTTAAAAGTAATTATGACTATTTTTAACTTGCCATTAAATAATTGTTATGGGCAAAATAGTGGAGTACTAATCAATTTAAAACCATCTATCATAACCACCCAACGCACCATTCCCACACTTTGTGCACACACAGAGTGTGTGTCCACCTTCTAGTTCGAATAATATCCGAAAGTGTATTGAAAGTTTCAAACCAGTAAAATAACTTGACTACTACCACGCAGTGAACCGCAGCTAGAATAAGGCAAATGAGTTACTTAGAACTCAAGTCTTTTAGCTCGAAATCATTAGATTGCCGCGGTTCTTGTTTCTAGATAGAGGTCAAAGATATTTCCGGCTCAGCCAACTTAATTTTATTGGATTGGTAAAATGAAAAAAAATGAACTACCATTTTATTTCTTCTAACTACTCCATTGTGTTCATTTCTGAAAGCCACATAAACTTCGAACAGTTAAACGGGTATGTTTGTTTTCAAATTTTCAGTGAGTACAATTGAACCGTTCAAGTCCATAACTCCGTATAGCTCTGCCTCTTGCTTTCAAGTGAACAGATATGGACAGAGAAAACCTTGAAGGAGGGCAAATAGCAAGTCCTTTGCTTGTTCATGGAAGGGCAGACAACGAGGGTGATGGTGGTTGCAACGGTAGCCTTGGCAATGGTGTCGATGGCATGACGAGTGACACATCTAGCACAATGGTTCTTGTGCTCAGCACGTGTGTTGCTTGCTGCGGCTCTTACGTATTTGGGGCTGCTGTAAGTACCATTTGACGTTGTTGGAAATGGGGAGTAAACTTCTGTTAGTCGATGTTCACGGGAACTTGGTTGATTACAGGTGGGATATTCATCACCTGCTCAATCCGGCATTGTAGATGACCTTGGCCTCTCTGTTGCACAGGTAAGAAGTCCTTGTTGGTGTGATATATTTTCTTGCTCCCTGCAAATTTAACCCAACTTCTCGCCATTGCATAGTCCATCTCTTCTCATTTCTCGAGCTGAGCAGTTGTACTTGGTTTATATATTGGCATAACTATATCTGCATGCATACACAGGATATTGTTCCACTTCTATGAAGCACAGATACGAATGCAGTTCTTTTTTATGTTATAGAAAGATAATGAAATGTCAAGAAGGAAAAAGATAGGGCAATGGTACGGCTTGGATGGAGTTTGATTAGCTTCCCGTACGTTTTTTTTTACACTTGGATATGCCTTAACAGCTTTCCATACTTTTTCGTTTTCTCTTTTTCAAATCCTTGCGAAAATGAGATTGCAAGCTACATGTGGTAGGTCTAGAATTGCCGTCTAGAACCAGAAGTGTCCATATTAGGGGTTAAGAAGGGAATGGACTGGTATAGTTCAATGCATACTGTGCCCCGTGTTGGCACATATTATTAGTAAAATCTTCGTCAAGCATGATCTTACGCATGTCATTGATGGAGGAACTGCTTAGGGAGAGATTACAGTTCAATTGTCGAAATTAATTGCTTTGGGTGAGGTAGAATTCACAGACCAGCTTCGTCTCACTAATTCTATTTTCTACATTTCTCTCTTTGGCCTTCTTTCCGCCCTAATCTCTGGATGTCATTTTGCAGTATTCCGTTTTTGGTTCAATATTGAGCATTGGAGCACTGTTGGCCAGCGTAATGAGTGGGAAGATAGCAGATCTCCTTGGCCGGAGATGTGTATGTTTTCCTGTTGCTATTTAGATTTTAAATTTGCAAGGCATGACAAAAATCTTGACTTTAAAGTTGTACCGATTTTTTTGTCTTGCCCTTAGTTAGGTTATTTTCGTGCAGACGATGGGGTTTTCAGAGATATTCTCCATCATTGGCTGGCTTGCAATTGCTTTCTCACAGGTTTCTTGTCTATTTCGTTATTCCTTTCTATCTCAGCTTTTGGTTATTCATTTCTGCTCCATTTGATTATCGCAAAGTAACATTGATTCTTTAATCTTTCAATTCATAAAGAAAGTCAGGGGAGTTGTATAGGCCAATTTAAAACCATCCACACCTGTAATTTACGAAGTAAACGATTAGTCTAATTAGAAAAACTCTCCATGGGGATAAAAGCCATAATCTTGAGACCCCAAACAAATACATTGCATGAATTAGTATAACAGTACTCATGAAACCTTTAAGCATTGCAACCTTTACCTGATTCACATTGCCTGAAATCTTTCCACAAAACTCCCTGAGCTCTGATCTCCACTCTCACTGGAGCAGGAGTGAGAGAGCAAGAATGGTTCTGTAAAATTACCTTCAGCGAATTAGTGCCAGAGAGGCTCAAGAGCATGATGGCATGAATAAATCTTAAAAGTTATGCATCTTTTCAGTTGGTTTAACAAGTGAAACAGTTGAAACATAGTATAAGATTCTCATGCCTACTCCGTTGGAGTTTCTAGTTCTAGGCTTTTACATAATATTTACTCACCTCTATGTTCAACTTTGGTACAAATTTTTTTTTTTTGTACGGCGAAAAAGAAGATTTTATTAATCAAATGTCGGGATTACAAGCGATTAAAGGGATAGGATCGCAATAGAAGGCATCACAACGAGAGGGCAACATCCCAATGAGGTTGGCACCCTGCCCCTCCTCGAGAATCATATGCCGCTCTGGCTCAAGAAGGCATTAAGGTTGACAAGCAATCAACCGAGCTGAAATAAACCAGAAACAGCAGATACAGGGTGCGAGAGGAATAGAAGGCCCATGGAACATAACAGGGCAAAAAACACAAATCTAGAGCCGCCTAATCAACTGCCTCAACGAAATACAATTACGGTTCCTTCCCGTATCTGCACTCTGGCCTCACATAGAGACACTCTAAAGGCACTTAGTTGAGCCCTCTGTCGTTTAAGTGCTGTGTTGTTATAGGACTTTGTTGGTTGGACAAGCAAACCCTAACTTTGGTTGATTTGTGATTAGTAGATGCTGTGGGTTATCCTGTTTGGTGAACCTAGCGAAAATTTTGGGGGGATTTAGGAAAAAAAAAGAGGGAGAAATTAAGAACAATCCTTTTTACTCCTCTCGGCGGGACAAACTTTTTCTTTCAATGTTTTGAGTACATCTTCCCTCAAAAGTGAAAAATTTTCAGAGTCTTTAACTCAATATAAAGCGTAATACCAATGGTGTGATTCGGAGTAGGGGTCATAATTGTCTTTTGCTTCATTAGTTGTGCATTTTATGCAAGGGTGAACAAAATATATCTATCTTTCCAATGTCCCATGGCATTGGTGTTAGGGCATAGACCTCTTCATTATGTGGTACAGATTGATTGGCTCCTCCTGCATTGAAAATTGTTGGAATCGTTGTACTTTTTCTATGTTTTGGGTACTCCGTTGGGCTAGTGTATGTTCTTCTTTTGAGGGATTCCTTTAAATTATTGACTATACTTGAGATTTAAGGGTGGTGCGTGACCTGCATTTTTTTGTCTTTTATTTTCCGTTGAAGAACTTCTTGCCGTTCTTGCCCTGCTGAACGTTTATGCTCTTTTTATTAATGAAGTTTTTGTTCTTGATAAGTAAAGGGTGCTTGGTGCCTTTACCTTGGAAGACTATCTCTTGGATGTGGCATTGGGCTTCTTTCTTATGTGGTAAATTCTGTAGCAAATGCAATAGCTCTTCTATTTTATAATTTATTTGCTTATTGATGTGAACTTGTAGATGATTTCCTCCCCATTCTAAACAGGTACCTGTGTATATAGCGGAAATCACACCAAGGAATCTCCGAGGAGGTTTCACCACTGTTAACCAGGTAATTTAGTACCGTGACAATACTTAAAACTCAAGTCTGGATCGACAGTTTCCTCATCTGCATCTTGTTGATTCTACAGTTGATGATATCCTGTGGTTTATCAATGACATTTCTCATTGGAACTTTCGTCTCATGGCGTGCCTTGTCTTTAATCGGTGATTTGTTGTTTGTTCACTGATTTGATTCAATCTGAAAGTCTTTCAATCGAAATTCTGACTAATTGACATCACTTCAGGAACCATTCCATGCGTATTACAACTTCTGAGCCTGTTCTTCACTCCAGAGTCTCCTAGGTGGTTGGTGAGTTAGATTGAAGATTCATTAGGAGTTGTTTGGGTGATAGATAAACATAGCGTGCATGTGGATTACTTTGTCGTCTCTTTCATTGTTAACTCTCTAGTTTAGTAGTATGTGGCGTAACTGAGTTTAAAGGCTAATACATCTACATTATAAAAGCATATGAGACCGTCTTGTAAACTGAGGAAACCATCACTCAACAAGCTCAATGATTCCTTTAGTTGTAAAAAAGAAAGGGAAAACATTTAACGATGACTATAATTCTCTGCAGGCAATGGTTGGTCGTTGGTCAGATTGCGAGGCTGCATTACAGTGCCTTCGAGGAAAGAATGCTAATATCTCAGAAGAAGTAGCGGAAATTAGAGTAACTGCTTGACTTTGTTGGTTGATTACACACTAACTTGCTTTTTTTTGTTTCCTTTCATTTTATTACTGGTCAAATTGTCAATCTGAACATACAGTTAGTTACTTTTTTTGGTTGTTTTTTCAAGTTGAGATGAACATATATTATTTTACAGGAATACACAGAAATCCTTCAGCAATTCTCAAAACCAACAATTCTTGACTTGTGCCAGCGGAAATACGCTTATTCCCTCGTTGTTAGCTTCCAAACTGAAACTGTTGTAGCTTCTTCCTCATTTCTCATGCATTGAAACTTTTATATTCTGTATTCTTCCGAAAACATTTTAGGTTGGAGTTGGGCTGATGGTACTGCAACAAATTGGAGGGGTTAATGCCATAGGATCCTATGCAAGTGCTATTTTTGAATCAGCTGGTTAGTATTACAATTTCAAGATGACTTCTACAATTGTTTGTCAATGAAACTTAACGGAAACAGATACACAAGTCTCTGCTTTTATGTAGGTTTTCCAAGCAGCATAGGGACCATAGCGATTGCCGTTGTTCAGGTATTTGGAGTCTGCATCTTGGTTAAATACTACGCAGTGTATCGATCATGGATTTGTTGACCGATTTATGGAGGAAAGGAAATGATGGACAAAAAGATGAGAAGAAAAAAGAAAATACCTTAAATTTATTGTGTTTGGTTCCGTACCATTTTGTTATCCACGATCCAAACACGGCCTTGGAGATTTCTGCTTGCCACATTTACGAGATAAGGTAGATAATTTCCTTCAGGTTCCAATGAACTTGTTGGGAGTGCTGTTGATGGATGTTTCTGGAAGAAGGCCGCTTCTAATGGTACAGAAATGAGGTTTAGCTAGAGTACTGTTTTGCAATGTAGCCAAGTCATACTTCTAAAATTATATACTCTTGTTTGCAGTATTCTGCAGCAGGAACGTGCTTGGCCTCTTTCCTTATAGGGTTGTCATACTTGTTGAAGGTTTCTTCTAACGTACCGAATTGTCATGATTTTTACCGATGATTCCCACATTAACAACTGTAATTAAGTTAAAATTGAACTTTCCATGAGCAGGGCTTTCAAGTGTGGACGGAGCTCACTCCCATTATGGCGGTTGTTGGTGCTGTGGTATGCAAAGCTTTTAGTCGACGCATTCTTTTTTTTTTTTTTTTTATTTGCTGGATACTTTTAGTTGTTGCGTTGTCTTCATACATCAAGAATTTGTTCGATTTTCTTGCTGCCTTCAGTTTATGGTACGTACTTGGTTTATGAGAGTAGCAAGCACTCATTTTCTTCTTTGGATTGAATTGGTTTATGCAATTAGCATTATGAACTGCTTCGGTTGGTTGTAATTTAGAATTCGTGTTTAAATGTAGAAGTTCTTCCAAGTAAGACGTTGAAGCGTTAGATTCAGTCTTAATATCTTTTGCTATGGAATCAGGTGTTCAGAGGAATGTTTGCATTAGGCATGGGTGGAATTCCGTGGGTTATGATGTCTGAGGTATGATGCACTTAAATGGAATCCATATTGTGTAATCAATGAACATTTGAAGCTCGTTGTGGGGAACTGTATTACTTTTTTTTTTGGTGTTAGATATTTCCTATAAACATGAAAATGTTGGGTGGAAGTCTCGTAACGGCAGTCAACTGGTTCGGTACTTGGATTATTACGTATGCCTTTAACTTCCTTATGGACTGGAGTTCAGAAGGTATAACTTGATACATTTCTCTCTCTCTCTCTCTCTCTCTCTCTCTCTCTCTCTCTGTGGGTTTTGATTATGGTGTCTACATAAGTAACAGAGTTTTTTTCTCTCAGGAACCTTTTTCATGTTTGCAATGGGGGGTGGATTAACTGTCCTGTTCGTTGCAAAAGTGGTACCGGAAACCAAAGGACGAACTCTAGAAGAAATACAGGCAACAATGAATCCCATTATAGCAACCTGATAGATACTTAAGAGAGTTGGAATATTTGCTTGCAAAACAGATTTCTTATATTTTGAGTTTAAGGCACGTGGGTCGTTTATAAGTATCAAGCAAAGATTTTTTCTACTGCAGGAAACCATAAGAGTGTGTGATGAGCTAGGTAAAAAGTTTAATGCTATGTTCATCATCTGCTTTGATCATATATACTTATTTAGATACGTACGGTACGCGATTTGATTGTTTTTTCGATACTTGCATAGCTCAAGTATCTAGATCCTTGTATGGAAATTGTAATCACAAAGGGCAAGGATTCTAATGTTTGAATAAAAGCTTTTGGACAATTTGTTTGATTTTTGAGGTGTCATTAACCAAGAACATAACCAAGTTCATGAATGACTCTTAAATTACCTGCTGCATACATGAACACTATGAGTGCATGAATTAGTACTTTACGTAGAGTACTCGGTTCCATATATGCACCCCATCTGTAAGCGAATCTACTTCGACAAGCTCTGTTCATATGGACAAATCATAGAAGGAGTCAAAAATCTCTGAGACGGAAAACCTAGTAAGACAGTCTGCATTTGGTTCCTTCATTCGTGGTCGTATTTGTTTGTTCATTCTGGTTGTGAGAGAGGCGCGGAGTACATGTATAATTAAGGTTGTTGATGGAAATTTGGTAGTATTTTGTGAGTTTACACTTACGGTCTACTAACGATGAGGATATACGTGAAGCGCAAATGAAAACCTCTCTGGGCGTTATTGAACTTCTGCCATTTTTCACAAGTTTTATTGACAAACACAGTCCATACATTCAAGTTGATGGCCATTACTCTGCTAATAACCAGAGCCCATTTTTCTTCTTCACCAGAATAAAAGTTTGAGAGTAATACTGGCGGCGCAGTACGTCCACAGGAAAATAGAAACCATAACAACTTTGCTGGCCGTCTCGTTCAGCTCCTTCAACATGTTAGAGAGTTGTTCCCCGAGCAAATACCTCGCGAAGCCAATGGCTATTCCAGATTTGATGGCACCGTGCGCAAAGACAATCTGATCGGAAGCCAGAGTTAGGCTAAGATACAGAGTGTACACGACGGCTACCTCCTTGGGTCTCCGAATCACCCCTTTCTCCGCCCAACCGAACCAAAACGAAAGGCTGATGAGGAGCGAGAGGAGCACGGAGATCACGTCCAGGATTGTTGCCGGGTACCAAGAAGGCTTGGATGCGGCACTTTTGGGCGAACGGAGGTAGAAGATTTCAATGCAATGGAGGGAGACAGGCGTTGCCACAGCCAGGGCTAGTGTCCAGAATCCACAACGAGCTATAGCGGCTCTCCACCTCGCCGCTCTGCTTATCTCTTCGACGTCGTCTTCATCGTCGTAGTCGTCAGAGTTGTGGTCTTTGTCATTGTCGTTGTTTATGGTATGGGTATGATCAGCATTGTCTTGGCGCCTCCTGGTATGATCAGCATCGTCTTGGCGACCGCTGCGATTCCTGATCGACATGGTTGGAATTGGGAAGGAGAGACGGGGAGAGATGGAAAGAGAAAATGGAATTTATGGTGGGGTTTACTTTTGTAAAAAAAATCCTAGGTAATTGTAGTGAGCAATGCTAGGTATCCCGAAAATGAGAAAAGTTTGTATAATTGATTTCTCATTTTAAAATATTTTCGGGGTTTCCTTTTGTAGTAATAAAATTATTAGTTTGTAGTGGACCAGTGGTATAATCTTGAGAAGGTGAAACCAAATTTCTCGGAGAAAATCAATGGTGGTTACTGGTTACCTAGAATTTGGCTTGAGACCCGTTCTCCGAAAACAAAAAAGTGATTGATTAGGACTAATTCCTCTCTCTCTCTCTCTCTCTCTCTCTCTCACACACACACATCCGACTTGTAAATGAGCCGAGCTTCGGCTCGTTTATTAAATGAGACAAAAACTCGAGCTCAAGTCTTAACGAGTCGAGTTTAGTCATTTATTAAACAAGCCTCTTTAATCGAGCCGAGCCTCCCTTAACGGCCGAGCTTTTGTCGAACAAGTCAAGTTCTACTCGACTCATTTAGTAAACGAGCCGAAAACTCAAACTCGAGCTCGGCTCGTTTACTAAACTAGCAAAGCTGAACCTTAACAAGCCGAGTTTGTGAGCTGCTCAGTTCATTTATAGCCTTAATCTCTATACCTAGCTAGCACCACTCCTTTATCCAACATGTCTATACCTACTAGCACCACTCTCTTGTTGGCTTTTATCTTCGGGTGATAACATAGTAATTGTGTCTTTTGTGTTTTGCGAATTTGTACGTTGTGTTATGTTCCTTAAGCCCTAATTTGGTCTTTGTTTGTCACCGGTGTGTCTTCATTATTATAACGGCGACAACACAGTTGTACTTTTCTTATTCTTATTAATTAATACATTTCTTGCTCTTCAAAAAAAAAAAACACAAAAAACACTCTTTAGAGCACCACCAAAAATAAAAAGATCACTGAAAGAAAATTTGTGTACTGTTAATTAATTGGGTCAATTTGTTCAATCCGCGGGGGTCGCGTGGCTTGGTCGATCTCCTAAACCTTGTTCAAGAAAGTAAGAATCGTGTAACTTTTTAGTTCTTGAATGACATCCACAGTTTTTTTTGATGGGCAATTTTTTATTATTAATTTTTGTAATATTACAAAGATTAAAAGAAAAAGGATAGAAAAGAAATTAAAATTACTTAATCTCCAACACTACCCGAGATCCAATCGCTGGTTCAAGACCAACAAAAATCGTAAACACCCAAAAACTGAAACCACCACTGCCCAAACCACCACCCCGCCGGAAGGAACATCAAAATCACCGCCGAAACCCGGGGGACCAGCGCCTGTTGCTGCCCCAAAGTAACATCGATGCTCCACCCTTGACTTCCACAGTTGTATTGCAGATCTTTGGATAAATTGGATGGCATTTATGTTTGGCTAGTTTTATACTCCCTCCGTCCCTTTTTTATAGTCCAGTATTCCATTTTGGGCTGTTCCTTAATAAGTGTCCATTTTGTAAAGTTAGTGGGTAAAAGTTGGTATATTTCCTATTTTGTCCCTAAAAATAGATTCCTTTTTGAAAAGTTAGTGAGTAAAAATGTAATGATGATGGGTAAGTAGGAAAAGTGGAGGAAAAAGTTGATGTGAAAGGTATAATGATAATGTCTTTTTAATAAGTTGGAATTACGAAACGGGACAATTAAAAAGGGACGGAGGGAGTATAATTTGATGGTTCAAGAAGATGGTCCAAAATTCATATAAGAGGGTGAAAATATCCAAAATTTTGAATTTTAACAATTTTTTGGGTCTTTTTCCATAGTCTTATGTGATTTTTTTTTTTACTTTGATCTATATACTTTTTTCAATTCATCCCTTTGAAATAAAAAATACAGTACTCCCTCCGTCCATTTTTAAATGTCTTATTTCGTAACTCCAACTTATTAAGAAAACATAATCATTATATATTTCACATTAATTTTTATCTCCACTTTTCCTATTTACCCTCTATAGAAACATAATTATTACACTTTTACTCACTAACTTTTCAAAATAAAATCTACTTTTATGGGCAAAATAGAAAATGCACCAATTTTTACCCACTAACTTTACAAAATGGACACTTGTTAATGGACAACCCAAAATGGAATACAAAAATGATACTCACACAACAATCCAAACACAACAACTTACACAACCTCTCACATACATGTGGGCTTCACACAAACTACTATGTGCGGAGCCCACATGTATGTGAGAGGTTGTGTAAGTTGTTATGTTTGGATCGTTGTGTGAGTAGTATTGTCCAATGGAATACTGAACTCTAAAAAAGGGGACGGAGGGATTATAATATAAAAATGTAACCAAATCTTGTAAAGATTAATAGAAAACAACTAAAAAGACTGTGTTAAAAAACCACTAAAAAGTTAGGACAAGCTCAACCTTAATAATATAACTAAGAGATAGACTTATTCACGGAGCCGCTGTAAACATGTTGTTTACGGAGCCGTGCAATCTCGGCCATCTGGTTCGGCTTTAGACGATCTGTTAGAATCCAAAGCGTCCAAAATACTTTAGACGCTGAAAATTCACCTCCGTAAACAATTATTCACGGTACGCTCTGTAACAAAGTTTTTCTCTATAACTATAAACCATATAATAACCCTTAAACTCAACTGAGATGCCACACAAAATAGCAACCCAATCTTGTTCAACAAGATGATCTAGCTAGGTAGTCTGGAAAACTGCCCAAGGAACCCCAACGCAAGCACAGCCAAATAGTTGCTAACCAGCGGGGGACCAAGTCCCCTGAAAAGACTCAAGTAAGGATCAGACAGGTCCTTAATCGCCGACATCGGCTGCTTTCCCACCGAATGTTCGGAAACCAGTACAGCAAAACCCTAATCACCACAACTCTGCAGTATATCTCGACCCACCTCGTGGCCATTTGCTCCGCGATAACCGCCAGCAGCGTGAACGTGGACTTGGGAGCCCTGCCGCCGCCTTGGCTTATCACGGTGAAGAACAGCGGCCCCAGCATAGTTGACATAGTTTTATTAGGGTTCGGGACAATGCGTCCCATTCTGAGGGGAAGGAGACAGATTTTGGAAGCGAGGACTTGGGAGAGGGAACGAGAGATGGCGGAGACGGTTGTGACGGTCCGAGTTGACGTGGTGAGCGGGGTGACAGTGGTCGGGTATGGAGGGACGTCTTTGGCGGGGAATAATATCAGTGGAGGAGGCGAGGAGGAGGTGGTGGCAGCAAAGAGGGGTTTGGGTTTGGGTTTGGGAGGGCGGCGAAGAGAGAGCGTGAGGGTTGCGGCGGTTTTAGATAAAGCGCGGGGGTGGCGGAAGGCGAGAGAGGTGGGTTTGGGGGCGAAGAAGTTAGGGGGAAAGACGGAGGGGGGGAGGCCTTGTGAGGATTCCTAGGGTTTTGGGGGCGACGAGGAGGGCGAGGGCGGCAGCAGGGTGGTTTATGAGGGTTGAGGTTTCAGTGGCCACGAGAGGAAGGGTGCAAACAGCCATTGTTCTTCAAGCAAGTTTTCAACCCCTGCCCTGTTGGTTCAGAAGTTTGATTATAGTATATAGTAGTACTGCATGGGCACCATTCCGATAATAGCGGTCAAGGAATCCTACGGGTCAGAGAAAAGCAAGCTGGGAGGGCAAGGAGGGCCAAATTGGCCAATGGTCTCTTAAAGCCTTGTCTTGAGACCCTGTTCGCCTATGATTTTTATTTTTGAAGTGTTTTATTTTTCGTTTTGCGAAATAGATCATTCTCTAATAATATATCTACTTTAATTCAAAAAATAAATATTTATTTCTTTAGCGGAACGGAGCCTGAGTGGAGTCCACATGCATGGCCCCCACTCAAATTTGAATAATTACATTGATCAGTTAGCTTCTTGTAAGGGATCCCTTATTTAGCTTAAGTGTGGATCTCAATGTGATCAGAACGTGATTTAATTTAAGGGTTTTCGTGAGAAATCAACAAAAAAATATGACTGGGAAGAGTTTCATCTGAGCAGTTTTCATTGAACGGTTCAATAAAAAACTGGTCAAATCAAACACTTTCGTATCATATTTTTTCTGATTTTTTGTGGAGGCCTTTAAAATCACGTTTTGAACACATTGAATGGTTTGGATCGTCAAAATTTGATCGGAAAATGGAGGTTCGCACTTAAGGTCCTTACCAGAAAACTCTTTTACATTGATTTTCCTATATATTTTAATCATACCCAATAAATAAATTTATGATAATATCCCATCATATAGCTCTAAGTGTTTTTTTAAAAAATTTGTAAGATTATTTCTCTAATTAAGGTTTAAATTTTTACACCACCTTTTTGTGCAAACACATTTCTTTTCATTAATCACAATGTGAAATTATACATACCAATATGTATTGTCATTTCTGCATAAAATACTGTACTCTTATCATTGCATTACTGGTATCTCCACTGATTTTTGTTTTTTTTTTTTTTTTTTTTACAAGTCAATCAGTTTCATTTCAATAAAAGTGCCCATCGGGCAAATACAGGAATCCACCAAGGATACAGAGATACAGGCTAAACAGAAGCAACAAGTAGGAGCCTAAACTCTACCACCGAGAAATAAGTACATACTGTAAAGTAGAGTCGACACACGAAGTTCGACCAATAGAGCCGTTCACCGTAATAGAGAATAAGCACCTACGGGAACGGAACCTAATCTCTGAATAAGCAAGAAAACAGGGGATCCCTTTTCATCAAATCAATCTAACCCCGACAAAAAAGCAGCCAACGGAGCAAAACCAAAACCCATCAACGACGGACGATCCTCAACAGGCGCCGGATTATTCGCCCACCAACCCAACCACACCGGATCTGAAAATCAGACCGGTAGCTACTCCGGATTGGGAAGACCAGCCGGAAACTGGAAAAAAACAGAAAAACAAGAAAAAAAACCCCAACTCCATCACATCTTTATTACCTCACCGCCGGCCACTAACCACCGGATCTGAGAAGACAAGGCAGGCCCCGGTCGAGTCAAGCCCACAGAACACCGGCCGGAGGTCCGATCATCCGAAGCTTTGTCGCCTTAAACACCCAACGCTCGCCATTCCAGACAGGAGAGAGAGATACACCGGAGGAGAGAGGGAGAGAGGAGGAGAGGGGGGGGGGGGGCGG
>BPLS01000366.1:171604-195291 GCA_019656275.1 Rhododendron kiyosumense | reverse complement strand
CCCAGTTTGTTTGTCCAATTTCGACATACGTGCCTTTTAAAAAATTGTCTATATCTCACAATCTATAATGTTTTATATAATTTCGAAAACATCATATTTTAGATCTAATTGAGATCTATTAAACAAGATCCATATTGCATATAAAAAATATAATAAATTGAAACATATAGACAATTTTGTAAGAGGTCCCAAATAGTGAAAAGGGACAAACAAACCGGGACGGAGGGAGTAAGTCCTATCAATTACCTCTTGCATCTTGCACCCTTAAACTATTACTTACATTTTATAAAATTATCCCTTATGCTACAAAATTCTACACTTGGCTACCTTAAACTATCTGAACGTTTCAACTTGGGACGCTTATTAATCTTTTGTCACTTAATAGCCATGAAAGACCTTAGAATAGCTTTCAAATGTTATTTTCCCTCCAAATATTGCGATAATGTCGAGGATGATATGCATATGAACTTGCATCACTTTTAAACTCGAATAGTAGACATTTGTCTCTTTTTTTTTTACATGAGGAGTTATATATTTGGCATCTCGATTGTGTTGATAATACAAGGGTACAGAGAGGTCTTAATTGGGATAAAATTGAGGGAGATTCAAGGATGGGATGGGTGAAAAAATACAGTCCAGGCAAATATCTGATCTTTAATTTTGTTAGATATGCAAGTTTATATGCTTGTTATTGTGCGCATTCTGATGTGTCAAGTTTTACATATACTTTTGGGTTGCATACTTGTGTAGTTTCGATTTTCCCATATGCTTACGCTACTTATGCACATTAGGGGTCCATAGTTTTTTTACCCTTGATTTTGATGTGATTGGGTCAGGTTGGTGTTTGGGTTATGTTGGTATTTATTTTGGTTCTTGTACTCTTTTGATTGATTACTTGTCAACTCTTATTTTGTTTTCCAGGTTCGAAATGTATATGATTGTCAGGAGTTTAGCGTGTCAATTTTGTTGGGATGTTTTCTCTCGTTTTGATGCCTTTTTCTTCGATCCTTTTTAATTTTTGTAACATCTTCTAAGGATCAATATTCCTCTCTGTTAAAAAAAATCTGCACATTCTTGGCATTCTAGTCCCATTTGAGCACCATTCTGGACAAAGGACCCAAGTTTAAAGATTTAAGTAGTTTAAGTAAAACTGAAAAGCGTGATAGTTTAGGAGAGAAAGATGTAATTAAGCTTTTTTTAGTTTTTTTTTTCGTGTCGAACAATAGGAGAGATTATTTACCTCATGTATGAAGTACCCAGTACCAATTCGGAATATTACATCAAAAGTGAGAGTCCACGAAATAACTAAGCCCAACAACTCAATCCATATAAAAAATAAGCCCATCATAGGGAAAAACAAAGAAAAAGGAAAAGCATATCTAAGGAAAAACACTTTTACGCAGGTGGAGATATTCAAACTCCTAATCTCTTAGTGAGAGATGCTAAAGTTCTGAGGAACTGAAATAGCCCCAGTTGGTTTCCTTTTCTAGCTAAACAGGGACGAAATGTTTATTTGTATAACGAAAGACCTATGCACACAGATCTATTATACAAATCATGCATAAACAGTTTTTGTGGGGCCCACCTCACAAAGATGATTCGAACCGCTCATTTTTCTTAAATTATTTTGTAGAAAATACGCTGATATTGGTAATGGTTTTTTCAAAAAACTTCAAAGTGAAACTGAGTGGTTCACCCTACAAATTCCGAAAAATCTCTTACAAATTGTCTTGATTTTTTAATAGGACCCTGCCAAGTGCCAAGTTATATTTTAAAAAAAAATGAGCTGTTCAGATTGTATTTACTAGATCAGTGGTGGGGCCCATTAAAACTTTCTATGCATGATATGTGTAAGCTTGATTTTTTAAAAGAACCCCTACCAAGTTATATTTAAAAAAAATAAAAAATGAGTAATTCGAATCATATTTACTGGATCGGTGGTGAGGCCCTTAAAAACTGTCTATCCATGATATGAGTAAGAGATCTGTGCGCATAGCACAACTCCTTTATAGAAAGAAAGAATGCAGAATAAAAGTTTGATTCTGCTCAAGGATCAAGCAGTCTTAGCTAGCCTAGTGGAGCCTGGTGGGTAATGTGCTCCGAAGAACACGAGTTTAGCTTGAGGAAAATTGTAGAGTAAAATTGTAGAGTAATACCTTTCTCGGGTGAGTTTTGAAAAATTAAAAGAGAGAATTATATTAAAGGGTATTGTGACTATTGTCCGAAAATGAACTTTTAAGTAGCACACGGAAAACAGGTATCCCGAGCTAATTTCATTTCCCTTCACGTTGTCTTGAAGATCCCAACATAACCAGGGTAGACACACCCGTAAATCATCGCGTTTTCTTACCGAAATTTAAAAGTTAGAACGTGGGAACGTACCCACAAAAGTTCCATGATTTCCAGTTCAGCCCAATCAAATATTGTCTCCCGTCACCCCTTCCCCTATAATTCCATGAATTCAAAAAAAACAAAAACAATGAATATTGTTATCGACCATTGTTTCACGTCACCCTTCCCATATATGATACCACGAATTCGACAAAATAAGAGCAATGCCAGACATCTACATACGGAGAACAGTCTCTTAGACCCTGGATTGTAGTTTACAGTTGTCAATTTGAATGAAGCCTTATTTCTACAATGCACAAGTCCAAACAACAAAACTATATCTGGTTTACTTCCATTTTATCCCTCTTCACTAATCCAATAAGCGAATTACAACAGCAATATATCTGTTTGATTCAAAAAATTCGAACCCTAATATGGGCAACCTATGCACACGGACTTGAAAGAATCAAACCTCATTTTCATCTTGGTCCTGTTCAATGCTGTCTTCTGTGTCTTCTAGTTTGTCAAAGAATTCATCAAGGTACCATTGACAATTTTCATACCAATTACCCTTGTTGCCACAGGCCCGCCACTTTTGATCTGCTATCATATCAGCGGAAAGTCCCCATTCTTGCATCTCCTCTTCAGTATGGTGGATTGCCAGGCTATAGTCTCCACCTTGTGCTAGTTGCACCACTCGAAACTCACAGTTACCAAGATTGTTTAGGTACTCAAATTGCTCCACTGTCCACTTGAACCATTTCGTGAGGAAAACACGCGAAGCTAGACCATGGGACACGATAATAAGGTTTAGATCATCAGATGGGTCAAGGTGAAACCTGTTCATGTCTATATCCCTCCATAAAGTCTCAAGAAAGCCTGCATGTATCATTTAGGTTTTCAGGATAAGTTTATTTTCAATACTAGAGTACCGCAAAAAAGCCATAGACTTATATGCAACCACGGCACGAAATGCCCTCAAATGCAACAAAAAAACAACAAAAAATTTGTACACTTATTGCACTTTGAGTGCAGAAGAGATGAGCCCTGATCAAACTAAATCAAGAGAAAATAGAACAAAATCGAGTGGAGACTACTGTATGGTCCATATCTTCTTGCAAACGTGGCCCATAATTTTATGCAATATCAGAAATTTTAAAGTTTAAACTGCCAACTGCTTGCAATAGCAAGGAGCAAGCACCGGGTCTGTGACGGCTAAAAAGTGTATCTGACTAATGTGCAAGTCATTGCGACGCACGTGCAACTGGTGCAAGAAGCAGAAACTTCAATGTTTATTGGGTAAAAACATGGGACAGATAGCACAACAGGCATGTACTATAGTGGGCTGTTGAAACTTGAAACAAGCTATACATTCTGCCTTTTTCTACTAATGACATCCCCATGAAGTAAAGCAATAGAGTAGTGTGGTTATCTGAAATATTGGTGTTTCTGGGACTTCTACAAGGCCTACGCGTATGCCAAGCCTCTGCGTGATCTGTGATGCCATCTGAAGGCTTAAAAGTGTTAGCTGGAATATGGATATTAGCCTGTAAAAGATCCTGGGCAAAGTTAGCCATGTAGCTCCTGCTCAGAAAAAATGTTCCTCACTTAGAACTGCTAATTGAGATAGAATACATACGGAAAAAGTCCATCACCATATCTAGGGTGGAATCTGGCCAGCTTCTTTTTTCACATTTCGAGATCATCATGCCCAAAGCCAGGATTAATAGTATTTTAAAAGTGTTTCCGTGTTTAAATGGAGTGGAGTCAAAATTGTCTAGCATCAAACCGGAGCTATGGCAAAACTAGAACACCTTTCAAGAGTATCAATACCGTTAGATGAAAAATGAATGAATGTGACAGACCCAAAAATCTGGGTTCCTACTGGAACAGCTAATAAAGCCACTTAGCTGCCCACTGCTATTAAACACCACCCCCCAAGTTAAACTGGTCTTGCTGCACCAGGCACCAAATCATGGGTGTTTAACATTCATTGAGAAAAAACGCGTTGTAATTATATAGCGATATTTAAAAAGGTCTTGAGGATGCCCTAAAGCGCTCATGTATCATTAGGAATATACATACCATAACTGTCGAAGCCTAGAAATATACGTGCCCAGCCATTGAAATGTGAATCGCAGGCTATGTGAGGTTGATTGCGACAATCTGCATTCAGATTGATCTAAGTGCTCCCTAGGTCATGTTGTTGATCCTGCTTCCCTTACCTACATAAATCCCAAAACAGAAATAGAAGTTTTCCGTTCCCTTTTTCAGTTTTGTGTTTGCCTAAAGCTGGGATTAAGAGCAAATTATGAGTACCTCTGCAAGTTCAGCCACAGGGCCTATAAAGAGGAATGATACATTGTGGGGCCAACAAAAAAGATACACTACACTGGACCATGCATGTTACATAGGGCTTATGAGTTAAGTGCTATAAACTTCCTATCTCAAGCATTCATTCTTTGCCAGGAGAGGAGCAAGGGCCAAACATTCCATTCGTTCTTTCCGAGCTGCAATGGTAGAGCACCTCGTTTACACGTGCACCAATGTTTTTCAAAGAAAACCCCTCTGTTTTATAATATAGAGCCAGCAGAGAAGATTCCAAGTCTCAAAACCAATGACATGTGGAACGTGTCAAGACCAATGAAGGTGCAACATCTGCATGGTATGCAGAAGAATACTACATTCACGGGAGTAATCCTCAGCCAAGGTTTTGTTTTAGAACTGAACGAGATGATATGATTGTGGTTCAGTGAATAAACTATCTTATCATGACTGATAAGTGATAACAACTGTTTGAATTCAAATGTGTTGTTAATCCAGAATCTTACCGTTTGTACTCTATAAACAAGAGGGACATAATTAGGATAACTGGTTTTTTCAATTCTTGGGAAGTTGGGATTGAAATCTGATCGATATCTAGGGACAGAAACTGAAAAGAAAGCATCTAAAAGGGAGGCTATACGAAGATACGGATAAAGCAAGGTGTATATAGCACAACCAGAATCTTGAAGGCTTGTTAAGTCTTTGGTGAAAGTCCAGCACCATAAGGATGTCGTTGAAGAGGTAAAGGTTACAAACTCCCAAGTGTGCTGTTTCAAAAGAAACTGTTTTGCTCTCCTCTCCCTTATGTTAATTTTTGTTCTTCATTGATCATATGTTTTACTTTGTAGCATGTAATTAACATTTTGCAAATCAAATCGGTATCAGGAACCTATAAACAAAATAATCGACATTGTTCAGTCAAATAGCTGGAACAATGGTCCTTTGAGGACAGAAGATCCAAAACTCAAACCACCTATCCATGCAAAAACTCTTGCATTTCAAGAATTTATCCACAGGATCCCCTTTAACAAGTCTCATAAGCATCAAGATATCATATACTCCAATTAAATTAGCACAAAATTGAGCAAGATAAACAGAAACTCTATCAAGTCTAGGTAAGAACAGGAACTATGAAGGAAATAGGTTTAAATAAGTCAAGGAGGAACGCAAGTATTAAAACTTTTGCTCTTACAAATTCTAGGCTTCTAGCTGTTCACTTGTTTTAAAGTCATTAACTTCTCCAGACAAATAAATGAGACACAGTCAACTAATTTACTCACTAGAAGACTTGTGAGGGGCGTAGCTCTCTAACATAGGGGATGTGAATTGTGCTTGGTATGCAGTTGCTCATCTGTGTTTGTTTTCCACATAGGAACACGACTAAATAGTATTGTGAAATTGGAACCTTGGAACCATTAGCAAATCAGGACCGTGATACTTTACAGCCACAACGAGGACAACCCGAACAACTTAGGTCTAACTTCGTGTATATGCTAACCTTTTTTTTTTTTTTTTTTTACAAAGTAAGAAGGTTGGGAGAGGGAGACTAGAGTTGCAACCCCCCCACAATCCCCCCCCCCCCCCCCCCCAGGGAAGAGGGGCTCCCAACCACCATAGCATGCTCAACCAGTGAGCCAGTACCACCCATTGAAGGAGCCAAGCTCACTTAGGCGTCCTTTCGGAGTAAACCCAACCAATGGTAGAGTAGTCCGTCACCACAGCCCCACAAAGGTGCAAGCTGGACAAATGGTGCCCAATACACAGTATCTGATTACATCCGGTGGTTGTATAAACCTAACCTTCTTACATTAAGGACATTACCAAACAATGGCACTTTTTGCGCTTTATAAACTCTGTCATTCCCTCTAATACTAGTCTATAAGCAAGTTGCATCATTGTGAAAATTGAACAAATCTGTATAACAGTTCAATATCCTTTGTGTAAATAAGATATGGGATTTACCCACACACCACCTTACATCTTGGCAACCACCACCGGCGGTTGTATAAACCTAACCTAACCTCCTTATAATAAGGACATTACCAAAAAATGGCACTTTTTGGACTTTATAAACTTTGTCATTCCCTCCAATACTCGTCTATCAGAAAGTTGCATCATTGTTAAAATTGAACAAATCTCTATAACGGTTCAATATCCTTTGTGTAAATAAGATATGTAACCTTGCTTCTATATCAATTCCTTTGTAATTCAGCAAAAGTTCTGACTTGAGGGCAAAACCCAAATATTTTTAAAAACTATTCGTAAGAAAACTGAATCCCCTTGAACATCTTTCTTCAGTTATAAAAATTACTCCAAAAAAATAAACCCAGAAACTAAAAGCCAGAGTAAACAACAAAATCAAAACTTTCCTGCCCAAACACAATTAAACAAAAAAATAAAAAGCAAAAAGCAAAAAGCAAAAAGAAATGCAATTGAAAAATCTTACTGGAAACGCGATCGTAGACGTCAGCAGCCGACTCCCCTTCAGGAAAGCGATAGAAAAACCTCCCGAACCTCTCTCTAGTCTCCTTAATCACCTTCATCCTCTGCTCCTCCTGAAAATTCCCGAAATCCTGCTCCCTGACCCTGCACTCCTCCCTCACTCCGATTATCCTGTCCCTGGGGAACGACCGCCCGATCTCGCGGAGCGTCGACCGGGTGCGCACGTAGGGGGAGACGTAGAAGTAAACCTTCCAGTTGCGGGAGCGCCCGTCGTCGGAGACTACGCGGCGGATCTGGGCCCCGGCGAGCTTGGCCTGGGCGACGCCGTTTGGGGTGAGCGGGATTTTGTAGTCTGGGGTTGTTGAGTAGGCTGAGTTGTCGCGGTTGCCTTGGCTCTCGCCGTGGCGTACTAGGATTATTCGCTTCGGTAGTACCTTGTGATGAGAGTGTTGCTGCTGCTGATGTATCATAGCTTTTCTCAGTATATCTGTATTTCTGTCTCCCTCTCTCTATTTCTCTATCTATATAAATGTAAATGTCGATCTGCCTCTCTCTCTCTGAATGTTGATCTGCCTCTCTCTCTCTCTTTCTCTCTGAATGTCGGCCTGCCTCTCTATCTCTCTCTGAATGTTGATCTGCCTCTCTCTGTGTATATTTTTGGACGCGAGTAGATAATAGGACGGTCGAGATCGTGCTCGACACTACGTTGCCGCCACCCGGCTGAAAAACTTCTCAGATAGTAGGTAGGTAAAGTGGGAAATGGGTTTGTATGAATGGAAAGGAGGAGGAAATCGAAGGTCAAAATGCGGATCAAAAAAAACAATCGAAGGTCAAAATCAGTATTGAAATTTGTTTATTTTTTGACTTTTCTTAAAATCTTTTTTTTATAAATAAAATAATAATAATAATAAACTCAAAGTACCTTTCAAATTTGGCAGAATTCCATTTTAACCCCTGATATTTGACTCCAATCACTAAAGACACCCGATCTTTTAAAAATATCAATTAGAAATCTCAACTATCAAGAAACACATCAATGTTCCCCATGACATCAATCTCCATCCCAAAACAAACAGGAAACACTAACATGTGCATTTTTTTTTGCCACGGGGCATGAACATGGCAATTACATGGAGCTTTTGGGGCCCTTTTTTTTTTCAACTTGTTATTGAGGAGAGGAAAAAGAAGCACTAATTTATCCAAAAATTCCGTCAAAACCAGAAATTCGACTCTCGCTCTCTCTATCTCTCCCCACAGAACATTGGCGTTGGTGAACCTAGCTTTACCAACTTCCTTTTCGTTGAGCCCAAGAGCTCAGTTCCATTCATCATGGACACCACAATAAATCTCAAACCCTTAAACCCATTAAAACCTCGTAATAACTCCCTCTACCGTTCAAACCCTAACTTCAATAAGAAAAATCCTATCTTTCCTTCTTCTTTCCTTGACACCGCCTTTAACTACATTCACCCATTGCTTATGTTTTCTCTTATGTATGCCTCATATTTGATATTGGTTTACGATAACATTAGCGGGCCTGGAGATAGATTATTGGTGGGTCGATGGTGGGGCCGTCGTTTGTAGCAAGAACGATTATGGCGGCAGCGACGTCTTTTAGTAATATTCAAGTTCTTGTTGAAAAAACGTACATTTTAGGAAGGATTTTAATTAAGTTTTTTTATAACGTTCGATATCGCACATGGGCTCACCAAGTCAGTTTTTAGAGCAGTCGCAGGGGGGCATTGTGTAACCAAATTCATGGGGACACTCTGGACCCAATATTGGCTCTTGTAACTCAAACCCATGACTTCTTGGTTCTAATACCATTTGTCGAGACTGTTTTTTCACAATCTCTCCTAAAACCAATTGTTTTTAAGCAGGACATCAATTAAATATGTTATGACCTTTCACATCATACCCACAAATGTGTTTTCATAGCAGTCACAAAGAGTGACATTGTGTAATCAAATCTTTGGTGACACTCTGGATCCAACAGGGATGAAGGTAGTAAAAGCATAAATGCTCTTCAGCCAATCATCTCATGTAATAAGGACTCACCCGAGCGATGCTGTAGAGACCCGTATTTTTTTTGAAAATAGTTTAAAGGTTTTATAAATACTAGAATATCGAATAAATGGGAAAATTGTGAGTTTATTTGATTTGGAGTTTAAATGATAAGATTTATGTTTGAGGGAGTGTGTGTGTGTGTGATTTGTATATGTACTAGTATATGTGTGTGTGTGTGTGTGTAGGGGATTAAAATCCCATTTCTCTCTCTCTAACTCTCGGCTCCCTCTCCCTCTCCTTCGGCTCTCTCTCTCTCTACTCCTCCACCATCAAACTCACTCCTAACTCAAAACCCACCAAGATCTTCCACCAAATCGTCTTCCTCAAGTGTTCTAGGCCTCGGGTTGTGTTCGTTCAAGCTCGGAGGAGGTGTATTTCGCTTGGTTTTGAAGTCCTTGGAGCTAGGGCTTGCTCGAATCGCGTGAACTTCGATTTTTGATCATTGGGGTAGGATTTCTTACTCGTTCTATGTGTTTATGAGTTGATTTTATGCTTTAATCGAGTTTTGATCATCAACCTTTGTGCCTTCGAAAAAGCTGTCGAAATCTGCAGAAAATCGCCTAAAATCGCCTAGGGATCGATCCCTAAGCATGAGGGATCGATCCCTCATTCAAATCTGGACAAAACCCGAGTTTTTGCCTTGGGCATCGATCCCCAAGAGAGGAGGGATCGATCCCTCCCCTCTCTGGAACATTCTGCTTTCTTTCTGGGTTTCAGCCCAACTTCAAACGGCCGTAACTTTCTCATCCGAGGTTCGATTCATGCAAACTTTGTATCGATTCGAAGGTCTTGAAGTTAGCTTTCATTTGCCACCAAAATCATCTTAAACCGATTAGTACACAGAAAGTTATGACCAGTTGAGTAGAGGTGGGTCACTCCACTGATGTCCGTGGCTATTCCTAAGGTTGTTCTTGACCCGTGTTATGATTCCTTATATGATTAGGATATGTTTAAGTCACTCTTGAGCATAATTGTTTATGCCCTAATGAATCGTTATTTGATATTGTCTTTTAGCACTCTTTAAAGCATAATATCAACAGCGTTGGTTAGGGAAATGTACAGTAAGGGCGATAGAAGTACTATGGGCTATAAGGGATAAAGTGGTGAGAGTTATGAGTAGGCATGAGCTTATCTAGCGGTCCGATGGGTAGTATTGTGACTCGTATCCTCGTGTCTCATATTGTTGAGCTCCATAGGTTCTTTTGACACTCGTTCTATAAGATTATCGTTTAGAACCCAGCGGGTGATGTGTCGAGAAGTCGATTGTGGTTTCGATATGTAGAGAAGGACGTTGTGATACACGTAGAGAAATGACATGAACTTAAGGTAATTATTAATGTACGATGTGACATGTTTATGAGTTTGTATTACAATGTGAATTTGGGAAATGTTACTTGCTTGTACATTGAACGATGGCTTACATGTGTGTATGCTTGAATTGAGAATTTGAATAAAGGGCCCGCAACGCGAGGTGTGGTAATGCGAGGACTCTAGAGGGCCCGCAACGCAAGGTGTGATAATGCGGAAACCCAGGTGAAGAGAATTCACTGTCACGCAAGGGGTGGTAACACAGTTGAATGTCTTTCCCAGGTGAAGAGAATTCACTGTCACGCATGGGATGGTAACACAGTTGAATGTCTCCCCCCGGATGAAGAGAAGTTTGATTGATCTTAGAAGTTTATGTTGAAATTTGGATTGTTTGTTTCTTGGGATTGTGGCTATTGAAAAAAAGAATGAATGGTTAATTCTATCAAGGTTTTATTAAAGAAAGGATTTGGATTTTGAAAAGAGGATTTTTACTAAAAACCCTCCGGTATTCTTAAGCGAATCAACGGAGCTTGACCTGTGATGGTCTTGAGTTTTCTCTAAGTTATTTTGGAAATCAAAAAGGAAAGTTTTATGGAATAAAGCTCTATGGTGAATGGTATGAAATGAGGAAGTGATTTGTGGCTTTTATTCGAAAGGTTATGAGATGGTTGCACTATTGTTGTTATTTGTTTGGCTAATGTAAGTTTAAATACTACTTCTAGTCGACGTGTTGACGGTTAGGGTTATCCTTAAGATATCTGAAATTCCAAAGTTAAATCGTCGGTTCATTTTGGAAATTCCTCTTGTATCTCATGTTCTTTATTGAAATTCATTCTTTTTTATTGCATGTTTCATTTTATTTACATATAGCTTGAGTATAGAATTTCCTACTGGGTTAGTGTAGCTCAACAAAATCCTTCTTTTCAGGTTTTAATGCTAGGCAATGACTTGCATTACATCGTATGCTCAGTGTGGAAGACATTTTTGGAAACTAACGAAGTCTAGCTATTTAATCATTTTTGTAAATCTCTTACTTTGATTAAAGACAAAGATGTAATTAATTCATTTTGTTTTTCTTTTGACTAAACCATTGTGATTTAATGACTTGTTCGTACTTATACTTAAATTAATTTGGGCCGTGGTGCCAAGGATGTATTTCTCAAAACTTGGGGACTTTGTTTGTAACTAAGTAGGTGGGAAACTCATCTTGGGTATTATCTACCTTATGCGAGCATCTTTTATCGAAATGATTTATATATTTATGTTTAAAATCGAGGGCGTGACAGATGCCAGTGCATAATTGGAAGTGCAACAATTGCTAGAGCTTGGACGGAGCGGAGAATGGTTTTGGGGATCGAAGACTGGTATAGCAAAATTTGGCCTGCAAAAGTCATTCATTTAGGTGAAGAGTGGAGCCTCTTTAATATGATGGCAACCCTCCTAATTTTCATTGTTTCTCACTTTGACTATACAAGGTGCTTATGCATAGGTCGGATACCAACTCAAAAGAGAGTAATCAGAGAGAAAGAAAAGAAAAGACTTGCTAGAGAAACACTGAATAGGATTTGATAGGTCTAAAAGATCTATTTTATTATTGATAGTTTTCAAAGTAACTATATGGCCCTGTTCTTCCTAAGAGTGGGCAGATAAAAAAATAATGTGAGAATTTACTTAATTGTCCCATGTAGTGAAAGTACAAAAAAAGTTTGGAGAGATTCGAGGGGCAAAGGGGTCATTATACCCACCCGAATAAGCTTATCCTAGGGGTGGGGTGGAATAAACAATCTGGGTGCAAAATGGGAACTAAACATCAGATAAGGGTGAACACGGGTTAGCTTATCCCTCAAGATTTTATCTCCTTCCTTCTCCCCTTGGCAAATAGGCCATCAATGTTAAGGTTCATGTGTGAATACACCTTTTATGGAACAAAAGGATGCATATAACACCCCTGTGATTAGTGAAGTATGCATGTAACACCCAATTCTCTCTATTTTAACGAATGTGTATCTCATTCACCTTTTGAATTTAACCAAATCTCTAATCCGAACTGTACATAATATATTAAACACCTTTGTAAAGAATCAACTCAATTAGACATCAATAATTCAATGACTTAATTCTTGTTAAAAGGAATGATAAATTTAAATTTGAAAATTTACTTCATAGTAAATTTGATTCAACCATGTGGTTTTCATTTTTTGATGGACTTGAATTTTGGTATGAATGTAGAACTCATCAAACTCTTCAATATCAACGGTTCAGATTCAATTTTCAGTATATGGGATGAAGTGGTTAGATTTAAGGAAGAAGATGAATGCATATCGGATTTTTAATGCACGTCCATCACACTTGACGTAATTATAAACGAAATTGGGTGTTATGTGCACATTTTACAAATCACGTACTCACTCCGTCCGGATTTAATAGTCCATCGTTCAATTCTAACTGGATAAAAAATGAGTTATATCTTTAAATTAATAATGAATTTTATATCCAATATGGATCTCGTATGATAGATCTCAATTAGTTCTATAAGACAATATTTTTAAAATTACATAAAATATTACTCACTCTGTCCCAAATTTTAAGTGTCCACTATGGTTCTACGTGCCATTTTCAATAACTTATATCTCTCAACAAATATTAGGTTTTATGTTTTTAAAATCATTATCTTGTAGAATTAATTGAAATTTATCAAACAAAATCTATATTGTATATTTTTAGAAATGTACATTGAGAGATATAAGTAATTAAAAATGACACGTAAAACCGTAGTGGATACTTAAATTGGGATGGAGGGAGTATAAATTACGAGATATAATCGATTGAAAAATGGAACGGACTCCAAAAAAGGACTATTAAATCCGGACGGAGGGAATAATAAGTGTTATGTGCACATTTTTAGTAAGGCTCCGTTTGATAACAGTGATAGATGGATAGGATTCGTAAGGAGATGAATTAGGATTGAGATTCGTAAAGAGATGAGATTGATAATGAGAATGGATTGATAATGAGTATGTTTATTTGGGATGAGATTAGATGATGGGATTATTAGTATCATGTTTGTTTGAGATGTGATTGGATTGATAGAAGAAATTGGTAATGAGAAGTGATTGGTAATGAAAAGGGGTTGGATTCGGACTATAAATACCAAGTCCCCTGGGGTATTGCTAATACCCCATAATCCCCTGCTTCCTAGTCCTACGGACTAGTAATTCAAACTCATTTTTGGTTACCAAACACATTATTAGTAGTCCCATGGGATTGGTAATCCAATCCAAGAGTTAATATGGTTATCAAATGGGGCCTTAGATAACAGTGATAGATGGATGAGATTCGTAAGGAGATGAGATTAAGATTGAGATTGGTATTGAGAAGGGATTGTTAATGAGAAGGGATTGATAATGAGTATGTTTGTTTGGGATGGGATTAGATCATGAGATTATTAATATTATGTTTGTTTGAGATGTAATTAGATGATGAGATTGGATTCAAAGAAGAAATTGGTAATGAGAAGGGATTGATAATGAGGAGAGGATGGGTTGAGATTATTAATAGCAAGTCCCAGGGGTATTGCTAATACCCCCTAATGCCCGGCTTGGACATCCCAAGGGATTAGTAGTCCGGACATTTTTTTTGTTACCAATCAAAGAATTAATAATACTCCCATAGAATTAGTAGTCTCATCCCAACCTTCAAACCCATTATCAAACGGGGCCTAAGAGAATTGCTATGGTTACTATACATTTGTACTGAAGGTGTACAACATGATGAGGTAGAAAAGGGGCCCCCCAAAATTTTCAAAAAACTCAAAACAAAACCCGGGAAATTAGACAGAGAAAAAGGAACCCAAACTTTTTCTAAAATCTTACTGAAAACCCACCCCAAACTCCATTGACGCCGACAAAATCCCCCAAAGTGCCATTAACAGCGACCAGCACTTCAAAGATCAAGCAAAAAATTGATGCATGCTTGTCAAACATACAATCCCATTCATTTTGACAAGTCATTAAAGTCCTCAACCAAGCAATACAAACATTGTCTGCAATTACACCATAGTCCAGATTCTCCATTGAATGCTTCACAGAGGCTGAGATTTGCTTGATCATCTCTCGCGTTTGAGTAACAGAGTGTTGTTCGCTGTCGAAATGAGCTTTGTTCCAATGAAGTCACAAACCCCACAAAATAAGAATACCCTTCACAATATGATAATTCATCAGGTGCTGCTAGCACCCAATCAAGAAACCAATCCAAGAAAGTACTCGGCTAGATGAGCCCAAAATCCAGAGCCAAGTCCGACACAGCCCAAACTCCACAGTCCACGGGAGAACTCACAATTGAAACAAAAGTTCTCACCTTCGTCACGCATCGCAGACATTGATCAGCAACCAGAATCCCCTTCGCCTCAAAGCTTGATTCAAAGGAAGGATTCTCCCGTTCATACACCAGTTATTATCGTTGGGGTCCTATAAAGTTGAGATACAAAAAAATGGGCTGTCTAAACAAGAAAAATTCATGGTCGAAAGCTCAAATCAAGAAAAAAATTTGAGAGAGTTTAGATTTTACAGAGCAAAAAAATTTGAGATGTAGGGTTTTCATTTTAAGATCAAACCCACCACCATCTCCTCCCCCTCCACAGCCGCAACTTTTCACTCCGGCTCGTTGTGTTCTCCCCCTTACACAGCACATCGACTCCCCCAAAAGCCCATTTAACAGCTTCCAACCTCTCCTCAACCAATAGCCCCCCTTTTGCATCCCAAACCTCATGAGAGAGAGACAAACACACCAATTTTGTTCTCGACCTTGGAGGCACCGGTCGCCATTAATGGCGCTTTGGGGGATTTGTCAACATCAATGGAGTTTGGGGTGGGTTTTTAGAGTTAGTAAAAGACGTGTTCCTTTTTCTCTCTCTAATTTTTCGGATTTTGTTTTGAGTTCATTTTGAAATTTTGGGTGGCCCCCATTCCACCTCAGCGTTTTGTACACCTTTGGTACAAATGTGTAGTACCCATAGCAAGTAGCACTATTGATACCGACGGGGTTGGTACCGAAATCGTAGGGACCGCCGTGCTTGGCTGTCTCCGGCCAGTGGACGGTCGATCCGAGCCGTCCAAAAATTCTTAAAAAAAAAAAGAGGCCTTCGTCAGGAATCAACGGCTTCCGAGATGTGTAGGGTGTTCGATTCAAGCACTCATTTTTCATGTATTTTCGTGTATACATAAAAAGGGGTGTCTGATCAAGCATCCTACACACCTCGGATGCCGTTGATTCCCGCATAAACCCCTCATTTTTTTTTTTTAGAAATTTTTGGACAGCTTGGATTGGCCGTTTGATGGCCAGAGACGGCCCGGAGCGGCCGTCCCTACGATTGCGGTACCGACCCAATATCATTTTCGTAGCAAAATTGTATTTTTAAACCATAACAATTAACAATATATCTGTATATGACCCAGACAGCAAGGACCAAAAGTAGACTTCGCCCATACTGGAGTTCGGAAATAAGACTTCTCCTTCACCCTTTACGTAGCCTACCCGAGTAAAATGCAGATTCCGCAAAAATTCCATCCCTCTTTTTCGGGATCTGGGTCGCCTTTGCTTTCTCGAGAAATTAAAGATTTTCCTTTGATGGCTGTCTCTAGCTCCATCGGTTTTTGAGCTCTTAATATTACACATTCTTCAGGATTCTGCAACAATCTCATTTTAGCATTCCAGCGACTGTGTGGTAGAGTGAAACTCTTATTCTTAGCCAGATCTTGAAATGGGTACTCGAATGCGTTTCAGAAGTTACGTTTTCAAGCAAATCTGATTTGGGCTTGTTTAAAAAAGAAGAAGGGTATTTCAATTCATTACTGATAATGGGTGTTCTTTACTTTTGTGATCAAGTCTGAGTTGGGTTTGTTTTCCTTTTGTTGTTGGGAACTTTTATTTTCATTTTTCCTTGAATTAGTTTTGTTTTCGAAAGATCAATGGCTCATCCAGCAGACCATAGAGTATCTAGTCCTGGTGTTCCCAGATGCGTGTTGGCTTTGTTGAGTCTGTTTTAGGTGGCTTGCATTGTGGGTAGACCCATTTTTTGGGACCCGGGGGCTCTGCTGCCCGAGGGGCACAGGAGCCCCTACCCACAATGCCAAACGCTGCCGTTTTGATTAAATAAAAAATCTCAACTACCAATTTGTAATCCTATGGAACAGAAACGTGATTATGAGAGCCTTAGAGACAAAATTTGATTATGTCTCTTTAGAATAATATGATCAGAATAGTAAGATCTTCACACCCGTTCAAACAGATTAAAAATTGAACCACTTAATTTTTTTACTATATTTTTTAATATATAAATGGTCTCAAAAAATTAGTGTTCAAATTTTCACTCTATTTGAATCGGTGCAAAAATCATATTATTCTTATCATATTATTCTAAAGGGTCGGAATTCATTTTTATCTTTAGGGCTTTCATATTAAGTATATATTCTTTGTTTAGGACCCTATGGAGTATAAATATGATTATGAGAGCCCTAGAGATAAAAATGAATTACGATCCTTTAGAATAATATGATAAGAATAATAAGATCTTTGCACCGATTCAAACGGAGTGAAAATTTGAGCACTAATTTTTTGAGACCATTTATATATTAAAAAATATGATTAAAAAATTAAGTGGCCTAATTTTTAATCTGTTTGAACGGATGTGAAGATCTTACTATTCTGATCATATTATTCTAAAGAGACATAATCAAATTTTGTCTCTAAAGCTCTCATAATCATGTTTCTGCTCCATAGGATTGTAAATTGGTGGTTGAGATTTTTTATTTAATCAAAACGGCAGCGTTTGGCAGTGTGGGTAGGGGCTCCTGTGCCCTTTCGGGCAGCAGAGCCCCCGGGTCCCATTTTTTGGCCCTTGAGGGACAATCCATATGCTCAAGCTTCATGTCCTTCATGTGAGCGATTGCGACTCGGACAAACATCTTCGCTGTTCCCTTGGGTGAGTTCATCTGTCACTTAAACTAAACGAATTCCTGAATATGAAAGTACTTATATATTAAGAGCAAGTTTAGCGCAAGTGCATCAGATGCTGTAAATAAGCTTTTTAACTATTGAAAATGAGAAAAATTCATAAGCTTTTTAACTATTGAAAATGAGAAAAATTCACATGCATCAGATTAGATAAAGAGCTCTGTTGAACACATTTGTTACCGTTCTTACTTCTTAGTTTCTTTTGCTGAAAGGACTATTCTTAAGAAAGCCTATGGTTGATTTACATTTTAAAAAGTTATTTTTGAGAGTTGGAATGATAATGAATAAAGAGATAGAGATAGAGAGAAAAATTTATTAAAAACTGTGTGAAGAGTTAGAAGTAACTCTCTTTTCTCTCTGTCTCTCTCTATGCCTATAGCAGAAAAAGGACAATAAGTAATAGGGTTATCTACTTTTTTGGTTCTCAGAAATATGGCCAAGTTTCAAATTCGTCCCTATAAAAACAACAGTTTCAATTTTGTCCTTGTAGTAGTAATCTCAATTCAATGTCATCCTTGCCGCTAACCATGTAACGGAATTAGCTAATGTGTACAAAGCAAAGTCATCTACAGTTAAAAGGTAGTCTTTACGTGTCACCTATTTGGAGAAAATATTACTGTAGTAAACCACCTCTAGAAAATGACCCAAATTCAGACTTCATCCTCCTCATTTCTAAGCAAAACCTCCCAATTTCAGTCACTTGGATATAGTTTCATCATATGAGCAAATTAAAGATAAAAGTTTAGGATCAAATAATACTGCCAGCCGGAGGTTTCATCCAGAATTACAAGAACAACCCAATCTTCTCTCAGTGCTTAAAATGTGTAAACGATCTAGTATTCAAATTTGTTTGAGGTGAGTTCATCAATTAGTATTTAGAAATCGTCCAAATCAACCATCATTTTTTATTAGCAAATTACCCTGAACTTTAATAGTAAAAGATGGGAAAAAAGGCCATTTCTCTCTCGATCTCGCCCATTTGACAGGTTAATTTTTCCCTTTTATAATCAAATACGAGCTGGCTCTTATTTTGTCTTATTTGGCTCCTATGACATGTATTCGATAACCTTTGCCTTCCCATATTAGTTGGACAACAGGCACATTGTGCTTCAATCTTATAAGGGGTCGTGTCAAAAAAATCTATTGAAAGGGGTGATTTGTTAGCGAGAGATTATTAAAGAAGAGATCTATGAAGAACTGAGGAAAATGGTTTTAGAGAGAGAAAAGTAGGAGAGAATAGGCCAACAAGTTTGTAGCCTAACGGCACATTCTTACCTCTATCACATGGAAGATGAGGATTCGATTCTCGCCATGAGAGCGCTTAGCGGTGCCCCTTCCCCCTTCCCGTCCCTTTAGAAGCAGTGGCGTAGCCAGGAATTAATGATAGTAGGGGCACTTTTTAAACACACTTCAACCAAAAAAAAAAATCACACGGAGTAATTAGCAACACCAAAATAATAAAAGAATGCTTGTGCTAAAAAAAAAAAAAAACTAAAAACTAACACATTTACTAAGGAAGGTAGTAATTTCATAAACTATCAAAACAAATCAATTATTTGAATTGTCTCAATGGACCAAGTCTAATAGCAGTTTGATACGCAATAACTAAAATGTTAATATTCAACAATCTTGATTTAATCAGAAAAAATGTGCTTTTCATTTCAAATTTTATGCTTAAACCTTTATTTCGTCACGCGTTGTGAGTTCTATCAACAAAAACAAGATTACTTTTAAAATTGTGAATAATTAATGAAGTATAATGCATATAACTCATGGTTTAGGCACTTACAAATTTGGACATTATGAATCAAGGAGTTTCAAATGGTGAGTGGTGACTCTCTTTTTATTCATTAAACATCTCACTTCGCAAGTGTAGTGGAATTGTTGTAATATTGGAAACAAAAAGTTGAGAATAAAATGTATTAAAGTGATTAAACAAAGAAACAATTTAAGAAACCAATTACAGGAAAAAATACAAAATTTGGGAAGGAAAAAAAAAAAGAGTATACAGTGGGGGCGCGTGCCCCCGCTCGTCCTCAAGTGGCTTAGAAGTAGGTGAGACATCTATATTGAGTGAAAGTAGGAGAGAGAATTTTTTTTATGGAAACTTTTTACTCCGTTTGTTTTATGAAAGACCGTTGTTCACCGACCAAGGTTATTGACGCAATCTATAGCTCAATTAGTTGGTAGCGGGTGATTGGCTACTGGGTACGTGTGCATGCCAGTGTGGTAGCCTATTTGCAACAAAAAATTTCTCATATTTTTGGTTTAGAGGTTTGCGTTTGCTGTTCGTTTGGGTTAATGCTTGAATAGGTGTGCCACGACATCTCTATTGCTAATTAATAATTTTTTGGTGTCCACTTTATTGCCATGTCATATGCCGTTAGATAGATTCTCTGATTCTGTTAGGAAATTGACGGCAAGGACCCTATTGAATCAGGATTAGTATTACAAGGATGAAATTGAAACAATTATTTTTCTAAGGACGATTATGAAACTTGCCCATATTTTTGAGGACCAAAGAAGTAGATAAGTCTAAGTAATAATAGGGTAAATAGATAATATTGGTGTAGTGTTAAAAGAGACGTGAGTAGATAAAATGAAAAATTTACACTATGCACAAACATTTTTAGTAAATAACCGCTGTACTTGCTTACCAATTGTTAGGTAAAAATGCTAGGAAACAACGCAATTTTTTCATTTTACTTACCCATATCTCTTTCACCACCACACCAATACTATTTATTTTACCTATTTTTAATTAAAATATTAGTATTTTATTCCCAGGAAAAAAATAAACAATGCATTGCTAGAGGGAGAGAGAGAGAGAGAGAGAGAGAGATGCCCAAGAAAAAAAATAAACAAATACATGGCATGTGTACAATGCATAGCTATCTTTAGCTAAGAACCGTAGAAAATGTGGGATTCCCAAAGTGATAGCTAACCTGCTGCATGGTTGTTTTGGGGGTCAAGTTCTCTCCTTTACCTATTTTTATGTATATGCCGAATCTGATGTTGTTGCTTTAAGTAGCCTGCTGGGATCACTTTCGAGTTTGGTAGGAATTTGGGAGTGTTGCGTTACAAGTGAAATGTTTACTTGGAAGTACTGATGCTTTATTTTAGGGTGGTTTCACTAGTCTCTTGAACTGCCATAAGATAAGGAGTTGCTTGTTGGTGCCTTGCTTTAGTTCTCTTGTTAAATATCTGCTTGTAATTTTGTATTTGTGCAGCCACTTGTGTGTTCTAATTTTCTAATTACTGGAGTGGTAAAAATAGGCCTTCATGATAGGACTTATGGAGCTTTGAAAATGAAGCTTTGAGCTTCTTACTTGATCAAATGGAGCCCGTGGTTGTTTTTTTTTTTTTTTTTTTTGTTGGGTAAAGAGAGATTTTATTACCAAAAAGAGACACGAATACAAGAAACAAGGAGAATATCCCAGAAAAAGTCCAGGTACCCACGGGAAACAAGACTGGAACACCAACTAAGAAAAAACAAGAGCTAACCTAACTACTACTGGTTACAAAATATGTTCTGAAATTTTCCATGCTTTACACAAAGCTCTATTAATAGGACTTCGACCATAATTCCTTTAAAAAGATGCCCTATCTCCACATCCTTGACAATAATATCATAAATGGCATCCGAAGTGTACTGCTTGTTGCAAAAAAAACAATGTCATTCCTCGCCTTCCAAATGTATTACACTATACCCACCATTGCTAACTTGTAGAGGGCAGATGAAAGACCTTTCTTCTTGAGGAGCTGAATAGCCAAACCTATTTCTTGCCCCCATTCTGTTGGACTTCTAGAAATGCTAAACATATGAAGAACTTTACTCCAAATGCATGCTGAGATAGAACAATAAAAAAAAAAAGATGCTTATGGGACTCATTCACATTAGAACATAGAATATGGCCTCTCTTTTGTAACACAATCATGTTAGATAGCTCTAATATATTCAGGTAGCACTGCACAATAGAGTGCTAGGGTTAGAAGCTGGACACAATGGAAAAACTGACCAGAATCCTTGTGTGAGCACTCATAGATTGGGTGAGTATCTCCATCTTGTTGTGAAATCGCCTTTTCTTCTTTCCTATTTTACCCCACGAAGGATGATAGATACCAAAGCATCTGACTAATTAACTTTTTAATGTCATATTTTATACTCCAGGTTATTTCTATGGTTCACAACATTAAGAAACGAAGAGAAGAATTGTATCCTATAATTGTCAGGTTCGTGATCGTCTACATGCGGCCTTCTTTTCTTTTTTTTTCTTTCTAGTTTTAAGCTTTTCACCGTTCAGATTATTTATTGTGAACTGTTAAGATGTATGATGTATCTGAACTTGACCTGGGTTAGTCATCAGCTCCGATTTTTTGCTGTCTTTTGCGGATGTAGAAACCTATCATGATTTATATAATCAGATTAGGCCAGACTAATCTTTCAAACAGAAGTCTATTTAAAACCTGGCTTGAAATACTTATTTTGGTTCTAGTAGAAGAGTGAGACTTTGATGTAAAAGGACCCTGCTTGCATTATGCTTTCTATCTCTCTGCCTCAATTCTAAATGGTGGGTCAGTGCGTATATGTTTTTCTTCTCTCTTTGGTTTCCTGCTGAGATATGAAAACAAGCTGTTGAGCTCAATGCCTGTTTATATATCCTTTTTATTGAGATTCCTTGAGTTCGTTGTAACTGAAATTTAAAATGTGCAATTATATGAGCAGGGATCAGCATATCAAAGGTAAAAGCTTGAGGGACAAGGAGGAAGTCCTTTTAGTCATTGAGGAACTTGCCCAGGAAGTTCTAGGAAGCTCTAATTAAGGGCGGAAGTACACCCACCATGGGTTGGGCAATAGCCGAGGTCCACTTTAGAAACCTCCCCAAAAAAATTATAAATGTCTAATTTTTACTAGTAGCGGAGTCACGATATTGATCTGAAGG
The DNA here is from genome assembly GCA_019656275.1 of Rhododendron kiyosumense. Lineage (NCBI taxonomy): Eukaryota > Viridiplantae > Streptophyta > Magnoliopsida > Ericales > Ericaceae > Rhododendron > Rhododendron kiyosumense. Next base: position 172,864 of record BPLS01000366.1, on the reverse strand, counting down.
GAGCCAGCTTAATAGTTATAACTTTTTTATCAGAACGATACTTATTATATCACAAAGTGTTTGCGTAGTTGAAGTATACTAATCATTTTGCTTTTTTCTTTAAGCTATTTCAACAGTCATTTGTTTATTTTTCATTTATGAAAAAATTGAGAATGTAAAATAACAGATTTTTTTATCAAATCAAACAAAAATTATTTAGATTATAAGTACCTACATGAATAATTATCGATAATATTCAAAATCAAATATATAAAATTTAAAACTCTAGGTTGGAACCCCGGGTCCTAACATAGCTTCGCCCCTAGTTTTTGGAAGCTCTAGACCTTGTTTTTGGAATCTCTAGAATATCCTCATGTAAAGTTTTTTGTGAGAATTAATCACATGTGTAATTCTAGAATTATCTCTAAAAATATCTTTGTACTAGAGTAACTTTGAGTTCAAATATAATACAAACACTCTCCTTCCCCACTCTTGTCTTTAGAAATCTCCCTCTCCCAAAAATCTTGAACATATTTTAAATACATGATACGTATTCGATACAATTTATACAATTGAAAAAAAATTTGCCCGCCCAAATTTTTTTTTGATTAGTCTAGAATAGAATCAATTCCTGGTTCCGCCCTTGGCTCGAATATGTAATTATTCCCGTAAAAGGAAGTGTTAGGATCGTCACACACATACGCACACGATATATGAGTATAAACAGTAAAAAAATACGTGGTTCCCCAAAACCGGGTACGTCCACGGGAGCAAGAGCCAAGAGCAACTGTTGTTTTTTATTATCACAATATGGAAAATGGTTTACAACATAGAATATTTATACCTACACTATTCTAACCCTAACTTGGTTTGGCCTGTATCCCTAAAATACCATTGTACAATACCGTAGCACCTCTCAATTACGGAACACCTGAGCCTTCGGCCTAGTCTACTTTAACTGGATCATCGGTGATGGGCTAGATGCCGTCGCTCCGCTACGCTCCACTCGTTGCGGTTCACTCCGCTCCGACATCTAACCTTCTTTCTAGAACTCCTTATTATCTCTTTATACTCAACATATGAGTTACAGTTCTAACAAGAAGCCTAATCAAATTGACAAAACTGTATATTTCTTACATACAACTTGTGGAGTGATGGTGATGATTGATTTTTACAAAAAATAAGATCCAAGAAAGTTGAAGAGGAAGGCAAGTGAAGCTCATCAAGCAAGGGAAGCTACAGTGGAGGAGAATGAGGGCAAAGCAGTTCATCAAGCAAGGG
>BPLS01000366.1:126521-145968 GCA_019656275.1 Rhododendron kiyosumense | reverse complement strand
AAACAGTTTTGATCATCTTTGTAAGCTCGGAATGGATCCGCAAAAAATGTCACACCCTCGATTTTCAACATAATTATAGAGGAATTTTCATAAATATAATCTCACATTAATACGTACAATTCCCCAAAAGAAAGTTGACATTTCCATTTCCATTAATTACGCTTTAACGCCCAAATTTTCACAAAAGTACGTCTTAGGCTCAATGGCCCCAAATCGTCAAAAAATATCGAGTATCAAAGAAGTTAAAAGTTTACAATATCCCTTAATCAAAAGATTTACAATTAGAGTTACAAATACATCTTCTCAAAAATAAATTACAAAGATGCCTTAATAACTCTTCAATGTTAGCTTTCAAAATCGTGTCCACAATCCATGCACTCCCAACATGAAGTTATTGTCCAGAGTTAGCACCTGAAAAGAAAGTAAGGTTTGAGCTACACTAGCCCAGTAGAAAGCTCTAATCTAACAATATATGCATGTGATATGTAGGAACGATAACAAGGGGAACAACAGCAACTGAGACCAATGGAATGGAGCAAAAACAGTAATCCGACTTCGATCTTTCATTTCCAAAATCAATCATATTTTTCAACGTATAAACTTTGGAAGCATCATGAATCAAAATGTATCTCGCACATGTGTCATGAGCCGAAGCTCTTGCCGGGCCATTTATAGGACCCCGATGTCCTTTGCCAGGCTCTTTACCCTTTCGGGATGTCCTGATAGGAGCATATAGCTCATGCCGGGCCATTTATAGGACCCCGATGTCCTTTGCCAGGCTCTTTACCCTTTCGGGATGTCCTGATATATTTTCGTTGTGTCCGTAAAATTTCAAAATCCTTTTCCAATCAATCCGTACCGTTCAAATCCATCTTTGGTCTAGAAATAAATTTTGTACATTCATGTTCAAATAAGCATTAGATATGAGTACTCCAGTTAAGGGATCATTCGGGAAATTCTTGGAGTGATTTAGAAGTGAACGGAACCCAAAACAATAAAGGATGGATCAAGTCAACAAAATTGCCCAGACACAAAGTGTTATCGATAACCTTTAAGAATGTTATCGATAACAATAGGTTGAGGTCCATTAAAACGCAACGTTATCGATACCATGATGGGAGGTATCGATAACAAATGGGTCAATATCATTCCAGACGCGAGGGTATCGATAACAGTGGCAAATGTTAGCGATAACGTTACAACGTTAGAGATAACAGTGCAATGGTAGGGATAACAATGACAAATGTTAGGGATAACGTTGCAATGGTAGGGATAACAATGACAAATGTTAGGGATAACGTTGCAATGGTAGGGATAACAAAGACAAACGTTAGGGATAACTATGGAATGGTAGGGATAACAATGCAAAGGTAGGGATAACAATGCATTGGTAGTCCTGGAATGTAATGTTATCGATAAAGATGGTAAACGTTATCGATAACAAATGGGTTTCGAGCAGATTTTTGACAGAATCACATGGGTTTTTCAACAACAACAACAACAACAACCACAACAATCAATGGCACGAATCAAGGCAATAGAAACAAGTCATAAACATATATTGAAAGTTAGAACTCCCTACCTCAAGCTCAAAGAACGAAGTCAATAAATTCTCCAAGCCCTAGCCCCAAATCTTGGAACCGGATGAGATACGCTTCCACCGAACTCAAACCAACGCAATACGGACTGCAATACGCAAGGGAAAAAGGTTCTGAGGTTGGATTTTGGGTAATTTTGGTTGAAATTTGGTAAGAGTGAGTGAGAGAGAGGGAGACCGAGAGAGAGAGCGAACGGGAGAGTGAGAATGGGGAAATTTATTTCCCTGCCTCTCACACCACACACATATATACACACTTCACAAATTTACCCTTCTAAATGCAACACTTTCACATTAACCCCAATCTTAATATTCCAAATCAATTTCCCCCTTTTTATTTCTATTTAAAACATTTAAATCAATTATATGTATTTACGGGTCTTTACAAAAAACCTCGACCTAAGAGTGTAGACAAGCCGCGTCCTATTTATAGAAGTTAAAGCTGCAAAAATTTTAAAAAACACCCACTGATTGTAATCTTTATATTCTATGACAGTGTAATCTGTAAAGAAAGAAGGACGCATTGAATTTGGACATAAAGATTAAAGACATCAAAATGCAAATTGCAACTCAACCAAAGTCAGTCTTTACAACCACCGGACAGATCATGTCTTTATGTAGATTGCTCTTTATTGCGATGGCATATTATACCCTCAACTCATCTGGTAAAAGGTCGTTACAGTTTCATGGCAAGTATTATCCAAAACCTGAACCGACTTCGATCCAGAACATCTTAAAACAGACGAGTGTTTAGGGTATGATTGCCCAATTTCGCCGCTATTCTCATTGGAACACAACCACCTCTGTGGATTTCGCCAGCATCATCCTCGGCAATGAAAAAGGAACAGGAAGGGTGGGCTATGATTGCCCAATTTCGCCGCTATTCTCATTGGAACACAATCACCTCTGTAGATTTCGCCAGCATCATCCTCAGCAATGAAAAAGGAACTGAAAGGGTAAAAAAGAAAACAAGGACTAAACTGTAATGGACCCCATTCCTATTCCATCTTTATTCCCTACGCATCAGGTTACAAAAATACTGCAATGGACCCCATTCCTATTTCATCTTTAATCCCTACACATCAAGTTACAAAAAGTCACTTCCACGTAAATGAAATGCCGAAAATGATCACATGAAATGTGATCTACTGAACTCTTGAAACTAGAAGCAGCATATATTTGTCATCAACACCAATAGATCACGTTCTGGTCGAAGGATAACCGGCTATGGTTTAATCCGTCCACAAAGACGCCAGTAAGCTCCAGTGTGGAAGAGAGATTTCTCAAAAACCCATATATCACGGACAAGAACCTATGCAAAACAAGCAAATCCTCAGCTATCTTTTGTTTTTGAGGGAAGGACAAGAAATTAGTGACATGCATGGCTTAAAGCAAGGTAAACTATTGACATAGAAAGAAGAAAGATAACAGTAACAGAAATGTAGTTCAACCTACTTGAGAAGAGACATTAGAGTTTGAACCCTAAAACATATGGCCTTAAGCATTACCTATCATGCCTTTCAAAAAAAAAAGCTATCATAAGAACAATCTCATCAACGCAATTACATCCTTTCTTTCCTGGCATAAGGAGCACCCCTATCCTTTGCACCAATTAATAGCAAATCACAAGGAAGAAATGAGTAACCATATCTCTTTCCCCTTTTCCTCCCAATTACTTTCTTGAGCAATGGTGTGCAATAATCTTAACTAATGGCCCACAATAATCCTGGTCTTCCTCTTCCCCAGGTTTCCTGCTTTACCCTCCAATGCGTTGGCTACTCCTCACCGATAGAAGCAAACTCTATAACCACATTTTGGCAAGACGTTTATAAAGTGCCCAACTTTTCGACCTAGGATTATGGCTGGTATGAAATTCTTCTACATTCACAGGCAGATGTCAATACATTATAGAAACATTTCCCCGCTTACAGTTGATTGTGTAATTATGTCTGTTCCAATTGCGGGTATACTAGTCCCAACCTGCCTTGTGGATTTCCACACTGTCAAAGGATACAACTAGAAGCTCATTCCACTGGCCTAGGAGAACTTCCCCTCACCATAGGCCACAGGTCTCTTCTACCTAACAAGACTACAGACTCGGTCAGCCCCTGACGCCCCCGACGAGAGCTCTAGGGCACCCTTGCTAGAGTTGATTACAGCGGGAGCACCACAAGCGGAACCTTCAGAGGAAATTGGATTGGAGGCTAGAGTTGGAGGTTTGTCAAGGTGAGGCGACACTGCCCACATTGGAGTTACACCCCCTGCAAGAATCATAACAATCTCTCTCTCTCTCTCTCTCTCTCTCTCTCTCTCTCTCTCTCCAAGCTCTCATACCTTGAAGCATTGATACAGACACAGGACGTGCCACAAAGATGACGACAACACTCTGACATGCAAAGTTCCAAAAAAATATTGGACACAGAACTGTTGGGGACACGTTGAAGCCAATATATTCATGTATTTTATGCCATAAATGAAAAATGGAAAAAAAATGCTCTAATAATAATTAGAACACCAGATGTGCCAGTATTCACATACATCATTACATTGTTTACTAAAGTTTTCAAACAAAAAGCGTTCATCATTCATATGGATCTGTATCATCAGAAATAAACCAAGCATCATTATCAACAAAAAGAACTCTTTCCTAAATTTTAACTAGCAACCTACTATTTCATTTGAGAGCCCCTGAAATGTCCTGAGGTGTTCTAAAGTGTCCTTGGAGTGTCCAAAAGACATACATTGAGAAAAAATTAGTACAAAATCTATGATTCAAGTGTCGGATATGTGTCCAGGAGTGTAAATGTCTGAAACCGTATGTGACACCTCCATTGATGCCATCAAGTGCCTTCTATCTTCCAGTGCACATTCATAAAATGATTTCTAATTTTTGCTCATTCAATTCTTAAAACACAACGTACCACAATTCATATCTCTTGGGGCCCTATCATAGGCTTTTTAAAAGTATGTACATATATTGTGATAGTATACTAACTAACTCAATAACTTCAGCACAACCTTCAAAATTGTCGGATACTTGTTTCAGTTTCTGAGATTTTATTCTGTATATCTCATACAATGCTTTGTCAAGTTTCTATGTAAGAATCACCTAAGAAGCATGGATACGGATATGGGACATGAATACGTAGACACGTGGTTTTTCCGAAAACCAGGACAAGGACACGATAGGGGATACGTTAAGTACATACATGAATAAATATATTTATATGAATAAAATTTTTTCCAAATTAAAGATGAAAGGTCCAATGAAAAATGAGAATAGAAGATTGTGTTTTCATCATTAAGTTATTTGATATTGGTTTTAAATTTGGTTCGTATCTCAAATATTACATTTTTACTCCATTTGAAGTTTTAAAAATCATGTAATGACCCAAAACGGGTCTGATTCATGTCCGATACGTGTCGGAGCGTGTCCAAAATGTGTCCGACTTAAAAAAATAATTAAATATTCAGACACATAATTTCACGTGTCAGACATGTGTCGGGAATGTGTCCGTGTCTGACACATATTCGACGCGGATACGAAAGGCCTGTAGAAGGGTCCGTACTTCTTAGAAAATCACAAGCTCAATACCCCCATAATTTGAACAATATAGATCCCCCATTGTATAATAGGTACAAATGCACATAAGCCACTAAGATGACATTTTTTTTCCATCCTTCCATAATTAAAGGAATGAATAGCCACCAAAAGTACAAGGACGCAAACACTGTGCAAAAGTTGTACAAACCAAAACAAGATCTCATCACGAGAACTTAGCTCCCCTATGGAACCAATAAATGCAGAAAATAAATCTATTGCACACTTGTCATGTTGAACGTTTGAACTGTATCTGATTGATGGGGCACCACCCCGTCATCGTTCAACTTCATCCTATTCCACTAACATGAACGCACAAGGAAGTCAATGGTAAGCACTATTCAACTGATTAAGATGTACAAGTCACAATTCATTCATGAAAGTAGTTGGACAGAGCTGATCCGAAAATTCTTACAGTTCTATATACCCTACCTCCTTGTTTTTATCTCCAGCAACAATAGCACCTTTTGAATCATATGCCTCAAACTTCTGCAAGAAGAATATCGAATTGAATTGTTTCAAAATATATAAAATTTACTTCCACTTACAACCCAAATGACAATATTCCAGCCACACAATGCCAATTTAAGGAGATACAACAAGTTGTGCTTAAGTGTATCCCACTATGGAGTTAATTACAATCCTCAAAGAGAGAGAGAGAGAGAGGTTTTTCCCTTTTGGGGGTGTTGAAGAAATGACTTGAAGTCCATTGGACATCCAAAAGCTGCTTATAATCAAATTCCAAAACAGTACTAGACTAAAAAGAAGTCACTGCTGATATAACACAATCAGCACAACAGCCTTGGTCCAATATCCTAAATAAAGTAAGGCACTATGTTCATTTGAGTCGCCTAACCTCCTGTTTTATATAAAAGGTAGAGTCACCTGTCTCATCTAAGAAGCATGGACACGTAAACCAGTGTCAACATCACACATCTTGTCCGGGATAAACTGTCAAGTTTGTATGATCTATAACAAGTTTTTTGGTGCTGGGTTGATGATAGGAGTTCAGACTTCAGAACACACAACAGAACTTATTGGGTTTATCATTTGCAACAACTTTTTTTGATATATTGTAATCCTATTTGTATGCATATACCAACTAGACAATATAGGTCAAATCAAGATCCAAAACAAATGTCACTAAAAAAAATCAAGCATGAGATACGAATGTTAATTGTGGCAACTCATACGAAATAAGCTCATTATTGAATTAAAGTGACCAATTCACTGAATACAGCATATGATCAGCTAATAAATATTACACTGTGCAGTACGCAAGTGTGATAATGAAGAGTCAAAAGAATTAGGTCATGAAGTCGTTTGTAAGGTTGCTGAAAATGGAAGTGCAAGTGTTAGCTCCTCTATAGTGTTTGTATAAGTTTATAAATGCTGTCTTCGTAAGTTAATAAATGAGTGTTCTATAGGTGTAGGTTAGAACACACTGCATGGAATGTTGTTTGAGGATGGGTTATAGGTTGCCAGCGGAGACAGTATGGATCGGCAACAGAATTATTATTTTTACCATCTGGTTCAGCAATTTTGTTTGCTGTTTGTTACAGAATATTTATCAACAAAAAGTAGTAGGCACGTGCCAAACCACCTGTATACACACACACACATACAAGCTATCGATATACTTGGAAAATGAAGATAAGGAATGTTTCATAACTAAGAACTTCAAGAAGTAACATTCACATTTAACAAGGTGTAATAAGTCAAGGCTGTTAACTGGTTTCCTATGCGACCCAAAAAGGAAGTGCAGGGTTCAGAAGTTTGCATGACTGAACTGATTCTGCAGTAAAGTTCCAATGATGTACTCAAGAGTCAACACCAAAGCTTAGGAACCCAACGTGCGTAGGGACATTCATGAATGAAGAACATTGTAATAGCTAGAGAATAAACATGTACTACTGCAACAGAATCTGATTACAAACATCGTACCTGCTTGGTCAGAAACTCAAGTGTAAGCTGTATAAACACTTTGTTGACGTCATTTCGATCAACGCCGATCTGTAAAAGAAGTAGATATGCCCTGATATCATCACAAAATAGTGGCAGTACTGGCTGTCTCAAAGTGAAAATCATCCATATTCCTATTCTTATTAGTTACTATGATAATTCACCCGAATTGGGATATAAATACTAACCTACGGGTGGAAATAAAAGAGAAAACCCAACTTCCCTTGTTAGTACAATGCACATGGATAATCTACAAATCTGAATCCTGAATTCCAAACAACTTTCTTTTATTAGCCAGAAATCTGACAATCTATTGGGACAATCTCCAGCAAGCCATTAACATTACCCTCCACTTGTTCTCCTTCCTTTTTTCTCCCTCAGATGAAACTTCACAATTGTTTAACATGAGAAATTGCAATTTTTTTTGCTATTGAAGGGAACCAACTGAATCAATAGATTCAAGACAACACCGCAACAACTGGCATTTCATGGGATCCCAGTATAGAAGGGAGTAACTAAAGACATTAGACATTGCCAGGAGGCTGCCGCCGCAGCAGAGCAGCGGGGCGCTAATTCTTTCTCACGTATGATCAGGTACCAGAAACATGGAAGAAGGCCAACAACAATAAACCAGAAGTTTATGCACCCTAACATAGTGCCAACTGCATAGAAGTGCATATACAACATGTACGAGGAAAGGGAAGTCATCATTTTAAATTTTCCTATGGCGTTTCTAAATTTGTTTAACTTGGGAAAAAATTGACCAACCTTCAATCACATATGTGACGTCAATAAACTAATATGGAGTTTGTTGTTTTAGCATAATACTTGCCATGCGAGCACGTAGAGTTCTTATTTTGACAACAGGTTCTACTAGTTCCCAGTAGAGTGTACTCCATCTCGATTCCCTTTGTTTGATTTCATTCTTGAGGCCCTGTCTTAGAGAAACAGAGAGAGGGAGAAATAATGAGACACGCAAACACATAGAAAGACAAGAACCAGGAAGAGGAGAAATAATTAGTGAACATTTTTAGTAGAAACTAAGTCAAAAAGGAAAGAAAGCAGCAGATAGATAGTAAGTTCCAATGATGAGGCAACATAACAAAAAGAAAGAAGAGAAAGGAAAGGAGAAAAGAAGTAGCAGCAGCTTACAGAGTACATGTTCTCTGTCACTGCTTTCCTCAATGATGTTTTGTCACCTGTTGCAATTTGGGTGTTTATCTGCATAAGAATTAAAAAAACAGTCTTGGAGAGAGAGCAACTAGACTCAATAAAGATGAACTTGTAAAAAGAACAAAACAACAATAAAAGAATTCAGGAAGCCAGAAAGTCTTTTTTTTCCAAATAAATCAAGTAACATGTGGGTTAGATGGGGCAGGGATTAGCACGGTATGCAAAATGCTAATAACAGACCTAGGTCAACTGAGCCTTATCTTCAGGCTTTGTAATTGATCTGCTGATTAGATTCCCTAATTTAACGTATCTAAGGATTAGCGCAGCTTCATAAATGTTATAGTTTGACAAATACAGCCTATGATGGGACCTTCAATAGTTGAGCTGAGTAATTCTCCAAACCCTAGGCAGAAGTCCAGTCTTAAATTGATGGGCTGCCAAAAGCTTCCGCCTATATATTAGAGCTGCATGCTTCTGGCTAGACAAGGCTCTAAAGAAAGATGATCCAAACTCTTGCACTAGTTTTGACCCAAAAAAAATAAAAAATGTTGGCACAAACAAGTACACTAATAAGAATATCTCAGAATTAGAATTAGAGGAGGACATGAAGTCTGCCAAGAAGAAATAAAAAGTAAAAAGACATACTTACCAATCTAAAAATCACACAATGCCCACCATTCCAAAAAATCATTAACAAAAGAACATGAATCCACTTAGAAGGGGCACAGAACCAAAGCCCAAAACAGATGAAATATACAACATTCTATCCAACAAAGCTCCTTAAAACCAATCAAACAAAAACCCCTGCAGTACGGTCCAACAAAGTAAGACAAAAAAGGGAGCCAACTACACAATTCTACAAAGCTTTCAGGTTTTGTTGCAACGAAAGCCCCTCAAGCAAATCACAAGCATTTGATATCTTTATTCAGCTTCCTGTCTGGCACCAGATGATTCACCTAGGGTTGGTATTGGCGAGATATTCAAGTACTAGGTTGGGACGAAAAGCCTATCGACCCAAAAGGCACTATGCAGTATGCAGATGGAGAGGAATGCATTATCAAGGGGATTCATTTTTGCTACCGTCGAAGTTGGAACAGTTGAAGTGGTCAGTGTCGTGAACGAATGTAAGCTTTCCGCGTGACATGAAGAAAAATGCCCAATGATCTCCATTTCAATGAGATGCAGCAGCAGTAATCTAACTCTGTTTCGGTCTCCTACAACTCTCTCTCTCTCTCTCTCTCTCTCTCTCTCTCTCTCTCTCTCTCTCTCTCATTTATTCATATTATACTTCTTTTTTGTCTTTTCCACCCAAAAGACATTCAATCTTTGTTCTATCTTCCCCTTTGATCTTTCTTTCTGTGACACTCCCACTCCCACCCCCATCTGCTATATGTGTATATAGCAGCAAATTTGTGTGATTATATCTATTTATTTGCTCGGATCTAACATAAAAATGAATCTCCTTTCCATTTTGCAGATTGCGACCAATTTCTTCGAACAGGCGCTTCCATTTACAATCAGACAACAAATAAACAATCATCATCTAAAATCCTACTTTTAATCGAACTCCACATGGGTTTTGTATGTCTTTCATCTTAAACAATTCAAGATCGAAAATTGAAAATGGCACAAAGATTGTGTTGGGCGACCAAATCTCATACATACAGGTATACGTAGCTAGCTATACATGTCTATTATGAACGGAAATTCTTTTACTCTTATATCTTGGAAGGTACACAGAGAGAGAGAGAGAGAGAGAGAGAGAGAGAGAGAGAGAGACAGGGAGATGGGAGACCCTTACAACTGGTTCATTAGAAAAGAAATTTGATTTGCGCTTTTGCTTCATGTGATGCAGAAGGCTTCCATTCATCCACATCACCGACCACTTCAATAGTACCATTTACAACAGTAGCAAAATGAATCCTTTTCCAGGCAGGTGGTGTTGACAAAATATGCAAGGGCTTGGGTGTGAGATCGCTCCCTCGACATTTAGTCCCACATCGGCTACTTGGCAAATGGTGGGCATGTACATAAGAAAATACCCACCAGCTACCCGAGGTTAATCTTTTGAGCCACGTGGTTAGGTAAAGGGTTAGCAGGTCAGCTGGCGCAAGTCGTTGCATTGGGTGATTGGCAGTCATGATATGTTTTAAAACAGTATACATGACAAGCTAATTATATAACACCAAAATTAGTCATGTTATCAATCAATGGAATGACTACCATAACAATGACACACAAACAACATCAGTGTTCCCAAGGACCAGATGAGGCATGCCTCAAGGCTGAAGGCTATCATCGAGGCGCAGCATCAAAAAAATGCCTCATGGGTATGTTTTACATACAATTGCCGCACAAAATAGAGTTGGCATACACATATTACTTAGATTTGTTATAGTGAATGAGGTTTAGTTACATGCTTATATTAAATAGTATATACAGAAGATGTCTTATAACTTCATTTAGTAATCTAATCATTCCAACTCTATCTTCAATAATGATTCTTAAGAAATTTCACTCACTTATCAAATTCCAAGTAATGAAGATACCAACAAATTTGGAACTAGAATACTAAAAGTTATGCTTCAATGCTTTTGAGGCTTGCTCCTTGCCACGTGAGGGGGTAAAAAACGCCTCACCTTGCCCACTCTCCATTAGATACATTGACCAAAATACACCAGACCACTGAACAATTCACCACACAACTCACTTATTAGCCCAGCCACTGCACACTAAATACACCTACACACTAATGAAATAAACCTTATAAGAGAAGAGTATGCCAAGTTGCGACTTGCAAAGGAAAATAAGAGAAGAAAGAAGGAAAGCAAAGAGGAAGGTGAACCAGCTAGGGCTTGTTGACATAAAAGCCAACCAGGGTTTAACCATGAAAACCAAAGTTCAATCTAGGGCCGTTCACCAAATTGAGTTTGAATGCAATGGCGGAGGCTCAAGTAGGTTCTCCTCAGTCTTAAGTCTCCCTAATCCCTCTCTTTCAGTCTTTTCTTCGTGCTAATTTTTGGCTCAGAAGAATAGGGAAATGATTTTCACACTCCCTTTTTTGATAAATGGACTCCACTTTTTGTCTTTTAGTGAAAATATTACACATAAGAGTTTCATTAAATGACAAAAGATGGAGTGCATTTATCAAAAAAGGGAGTGTGAAAATCATTACCCTACTGAATATCCATATTGGCATTATTTCAGTTGTTTATGAGCTTCCAACCTTTGAATGGACCAAAGATGTTATTAGTAGCGTTCCTACCTCTTATGATGTATTCAAGGTAATTTTCTCTTACAAAGCTTTGCAAGTTGATGATGGAGCAACTTTACCTATTAAATGCAACTCATGAGAAGATCTTTACCACCCAAAATGTCTTAGGAGACATCATTGTATAGCTAATAGGTATCATGTGCAATTGTGATCAAAAGAATAGTTTGAACCTTGCTTAACTCTACAAGGTAGCAAGGGAGCTGTGAGGTTTGTGCCTTGTGATCATGGGTAGGTCTAGGGTCTTCCCTAGAGGTAAAGAAAACTTTAGGCATGTCTGGTGGGGTGCTAGCTTTTGAAAGAGGAGAAACTTCACAAACTTTCTCCCTGTTGTGGAACATCTGGTGAAACTGCAATAGACTTGTGTGGAGATGGGGACACACCCAAACATGAGACCATTGTTTATTGTACAAGATTCACATGATCGAGCATAAAATCTGCAACTAAGGCATCACGAAGAAAAGTTTTACTACACTACAATTATGTACCCTTGACTAATAACTATCCAATTGATGGTCTTTTCTCGTAGTTTGTAATCATGTGGATAATAGCCAATTCTGGTGTATACTTAATAACGTAGATAATAGATGGACCTTTTTAAGGAGAAATTCTTATCGATTTACCATCTGCACGAAGATCGTTCAATTTAAAAACAAGGCAGTCTGCAATCTTAGAGCAAGAAATGAGAACTAGAAATTTGTTTCAGCAATGCTAAAATGAAATTTCCCATTAGGAACAAGTAAATGCAATAATCAACTTGAAAAGGAAGATTCCGCAAAAAAATTATTGCAGAGCTAATTTACAAACTGAGAAGCACACCTCTTTGTACAAAGCCAAGGCTTCATTGTAGAACTTCTGTTTTGAATATCCAGATTTCCGTAGTTTAGTAATTGCATAAGCACTTCTGAGCTGCAAATAAGCAAACAGAGAGTATGATCAACCTAAAAACCAGAGAAAACTCGACCCTGCAAAGCTGAGGCCTTATTGTACTTCTCATATCCCCCACAATTCAGTTAAGGCACATGCTGTGAAGTGGAATCCATTGTAGTATTTCTTTCCTACTGGATACTATGAACTCTTTGAGTACGCAGAGTGCTAAATAACAAACCAAACAAGAATAAGTTTCCACACTTCTCCTTTTTCATACTCAAGACATTTCCTACTCGTAGCAGTACACTAAAACATACATTGGTCAATCAAAATTTACAGCAAAAACACGTAAAAGTGTCACCTCTAAAAGAACATCCTCCTTTGTTCTTCTCCAACCGCTTCTCGTGAACCATCTGGTAGGAGCATAAGTCAAAACTAGAGGACAAAATCTGTTTTCCATAAGCTCAAATGGGTTGTAAGACAAGTGCAATTCGAAAACTAAGGTTCTTCTCTGATATGCAACTTAAGTTCAGTGAATGGAAGCAAAGACAGATAAACTATGTTCTATATCAGAGCAATCTATAAAAGATAACAATGACCCTAAGAGGTACAATGCTTCATGATACATTTCAAACTTGCTTAGAGACGATGTCTCAAACCTTACAAATCTGGTGTGGGTAACCAATGAGTCATCACCCCAGTATACAATGATGACAAGAATTCAGTCTGACGTCTGACTGCAGTTGAACACATGAAATTATACTGGAAATACCTCAATTTCCTAGAGTGCCAAGAAACTGGATGTTTGTCTCTATGAATGTATCTTTGTGTCTCATGATTGTATTTTTTTACGTATCTTTTCATTTTAGGCTTAGAATCACATCTCTTCTCTTGAGGGTAGGTTAGTCACTATGTCTTTTAGGCCAATGTTTCGTTTTCCTATTTAACCTAGTTTTAGGGTTGTACAATTATCTCATCTTTATCAGCAATACACTTCTTCTTCTCCTTCGTTTTGGTTTGTGTATCATTTTCTTCCAAAAACAAGGTAGGAGTTACAGTAACTCATAGTTGGGTGACCTCTCCACTCATTTCAATTGGTTGTGAGTTGGATGCTTTAACATGGTATCAGAGCTAGATTTTCGGAGGCTTTCCCCCTCTGTTTGTGCCGTAGTTGCACCTTGTTTCGTTGTGATCCGTATGTTCCGGATCCTTTGTTGACCTCTCCATGTACAAGTCGGGGTCGCACGTGCAAAGGAGTGTTGGAATTTGTCACACATTAGTTAATTATCACCTCGGAACTAATATATGAGCTTGGGCGACCTCTCCCCTCATTGCCAATTGATTCTTGAGTTGGATGCTTTAAACAGTTGGATTGGGAAAATTGGGAATTCCTAACAACAAAGGAACAAACTATTTGGAACCTTGTGCAAATTCTACCAACTTCCTAATGACTAAAAGTAGTAGTCTGAACATTTTAAAGAGAATAGTACCCTTGCATGTTCAAATGTCAGCCCAAATACTCATTCATGTCTCTATATGCACAACATGTCTCCAAAAAAGCTGAAAGTCAATATCTCCCCAAATTGCAATCCTATAAAAGTTATTTACCTTATTTTTCTCATTTTCTGCTACTGCTGCTAGCCTGCTACGGGGTGTGTGTGTGTATTTCTTTCTTGGTAGTGGGTTGGCTTTGTTAATGCTTGTATTTTTCTTCACTTATTTTTTGGAGCTGGAACAGAACTGGTTGGGAGTTGATTTGGAGCCTGCACAGAAATTGTGGATTGTGCGTCTTTTTCGTTTTATTTGCTGAGAAGTGGATTGCACCGGTGTGTTTTGGTTCATGTCTAATAGGGAGAACATGTTGGACTGGGTATTTTGTGGGCAGATTGGGTTATGTATTAAGTCGGGAGTTTGCTTTACGAGTCAATAGTTATCAACTCCGGGGAAGGATTGAGGTAGCATATCAACACTTGCCACAGCAGGCTTCCTGACAATCAAGGGTTACGAGCAGCGACTGATCAGCTGAGCCTCGACGATGCTAGCTAGGGTCAACAGAGGCTACAAAGGTTGTCCCTCACTGATCATGACTCAAAGATGCCAGCTAGGGTCAGCAACTCATCTCCGCCTCCTTTGTTTCTCACTGCCCTCTACCAACTTCTCAGGTGGCTCAAATTTGTAGCGCAGTCCTTTGTGTAAGAGGCTGCATAGCCAGTGACGCACCTCCTTCTTGGTAAGACTCTATGTTGGTCTCTTCCTACTTTCTCACCCCTTAGCATATAGCTTTAATTTGTAATCTTTTTTTATTTGATTTTAAAAGTTAAGTTCCCCTAAGGACTTGTTACTAAGCGAGAAGCAGGATAACAAATAGTATCAACCAATACTCCTCAAAATATGACTAACCTCCGCCAGAAAGAAATTGGTTCGCGAGGAGCGTACGGCTCATAGATGATTCCAGGACTTGTCATGGACACTTTAAACGACCCCTGCATGCATGCAATTGTAAGCATGTGAGAACTCAAATTTGCAATACAAATACATAAAACCAGGTAATCATTTGAGCAACTTAAGTATATGGTAATGGAAACAAACTTTGCATGCTTGTGGTGCTTCATTTTTCCATTACTAGGTTATCCTCTTCCAATCTAAGCTGGCAAAATGTATTGATGTGATACAAAATCTAAGTCAAAAGGAATTAAAATGCTAGCGCCAAATAGCGAGATAGTTCAACCAAGTATAGTAGCCGAAAAACAAGCTCTACATGCACAATCATAGCAAAGTGATAGACTGCTTCAGATGATAAATAAATAAAAAATACAGAATAAGTCATCGGGCTTCTGTTAAAAATGTATCTGGTTAGAGATATAGTTTTGGAAACAAATGGACGTCCTTAACTTTTAGCTCCCTAAACTTTTCTAAGTGGTATACTAAGTTAATAACATTCCTCATGAGTTAACACAGTCAAACAAATAAGTTTTGACTGTTAACAAAATCTACGTAGTAAGTGTTGATACTTCACCAAAAATATGCGCGTCAAAATAGTACACTTAATTTGCAAAAGGATGATGTCTATCAAAACCCCAACGAATGTTCGAGTAATTTAACCCTAACAAACTCATAAAAAGAACTAACAAGTCTCCCAAATAAATTCAAAACTGGACTAATAATAGAAAACTTGATGATTGTAATAGAAATATTAATAAATATAAATCTTGAGTGCTATACTTACCATATATCATCATAGTCAGGGATTTGTATTTGTAATATAAACAGTTAGAATCTCCTAATAGACATATAAACCCAATTGGTCTTGCTCTTGCACATGCATAGAAAGTCATATCCCGCCAGTATTCCTGTTTAGATTTCTTTCTGCAATTTTGTCCGTGACGGCGTAACCTGTAGCATGATGCATCAGTATTGCCTCATGTATAACTGTCCATGCTTCAAAGTTCCCAATCTATCGACTCCCCTGCTTAGAGACATAAGAGATTGTACTCCCTTCCGGCTGACTGGCTGTGACTTATCCCAATAGAATCTATCCCACTCAATACAGATTTTAGAGAAAATATAAAAAGACTGCATGGACAAAGAATTAGGGGACAAAGAAGGGTATTGCTACAAGCCTCCATGCAAAAGACACTATTCACCTCATGCTCTGGAGTCTATTGTTTTTATGAGAGAAGCTCTTTGACCCCAATGATTCTATAAATGTTAAAGAAACACTTTCTTGAAGACAGTTCTAACAAAAATCTTGTACTCTTGAAAAGACCAATATGCAAAACAGCAAAATATATACAATCTCTCTCCCTCTCCCTCCCTCCCCCACACTCCCTCTCTCTCTCTCTCTCTCTCTCTCTCTCTCTCTCTCTCTCTCTCTCTCTCTCAACATGTATCTGCTCATATATTATAAGAATGGTGAAATTGGATTCATATAGCCGACCCCAACTAACTAGGATAGAAGGCTTAGTTTGGCTTAGTTCAATTTATAAATACAATTATATACACACATACAGATATGCATAAATAAACAACTAATGCAAGTAGGCACTAATGTAATTTACTAGCAACCAGAAACCTCTTCCAAACTTATCCAGGAACAACCTCAAGAAGATCAGTATTAAGAGAAATGTAACATACCGTCTGTCGCGCTTGAGGAGGGGCTTTTGCTTGTGTTGTTACTGATCTCCTGTCGCCCATGTAAATGTATAACTCAGTGGCCTAGAAACATAACAGCAAAAGGCACTTGATATTGCAGCAAAATGAAACATTTTGAGGGGTGCAATACATGAAACTCAAAATACTAATCTTTTCACAAAACTAGAGAACAAATTAAAATTCTTCAGGAAAGATTTGCTCGGGCAGCATAATATGAAGTATAAACCATGCTGGTTTTAATTTCTGTGCTCCAGAGAGTTACCATCGTACAACGAAGAGACTTTGTCTTTCTGGAAGTCCAAGCAAGATCATGGTTGCACTCGTATGAGACAGAAGAAATGCCCCGAAAATTAGTTTCTGGAACTGATCAATAAAGCAAATGAGTAAGTGACATTATATTCTCTCCTAAACACTCCTGGAAATAACACTATAACAGCACATTATTGGGGAACAATTTAAAAAATAAACAAAGTACACCCATACTTCTGTGATTACGAGGAACAACACACTAACCCTCGTATAGGAAAGAAGATACTCTTTTTTTGAGCAGCAAAGAAGATACTCTCCAGTACTCCAGATTTGATCAAAAGAAAGCACCATGACTAATGATAAACTTGCATTGCACCACATTCAGAACGTATTTACATACATTCAAATTTACAAAAGCTATTTTAGAAGTTTTCAGCAATCATAGATACGCAAGGCGCTAACCCTGCACCTTGGCAACTATGGTAGACCTACACGACTAACATGGAATAACTCAATCAAAAGAACTTTTTTGACCTTCTTTCACCATACCAACATAACCCAATTACGTCCTACGTCTCAATCGCTTGGTGTTGGCTACATAAATCCATTTTAGCCAATCTGTCAAGGGCTATATGCTCAACATTACCAATATCATATAATCTTTTACTATGAAGGCAAATGTCAATGTAGGTCTTGTCACTTCTCCTTCCGCAGGCATTGCCATTATCAATAGTCAAATCCCTATTTGTTACCATTGCACTGACAGATCTACGTAACATGCTTCCATCCTATTTTGATATAAAACAGACGCTTACACTCGATGGGGTTAGGCCTCAACATGAAAAAAAAAATAGCATAACTATTATAGGAATATATCAGAATGTTTAGTTTGAACAGGAATATATAATATCTATCTATTACTACTA
Organism: Rhododendron kiyosumense; assembly: GCA_019656275.1. Lineage (NCBI taxonomy): Eukaryota > Viridiplantae > Streptophyta > Magnoliopsida > Ericales > Ericaceae > Rhododendron > Rhododendron kiyosumense. The sequence continues at coordinate 128,167 of BPLS01000366.1, read as the reverse complement.
TAATAAAGGGAACACCGTTGAAGCTGGCTCACATTTTCTATTTCCAAAATCACCCGTACTGTTCACCCTTAATAAAATGTTACTTTTGCTGATCAGAAAAAAAGGGATAAATATAATTATGATATTTTCATGAAAATCAACCAAACCCAACCGCTTCAGTTAACGAATCCTACAGAATCCCCACCCCATTTGGCTGTGAGGAATTACGGAAAACAAATACACGTACCAACCTAATTCACCTAAAATTGCGTACGCATTGCACGTGCACCGAGTACTAGTTATCATACATACAAGTATACTCATAAATGTGTATGAAGCCGACGTTACCATTCACAATGACATTTGAATAGCTCCTTAAGCTTCCAAGCCTGAAACATTTTCAAAAATGCTAAGTTTCAAGTACTACAATTACGAGACTATTTCTACCATTTCTTTTTTTCTTTTGCTAGGTTCTTTTCAGCAAGTAAAGAGAAGATCGAGATAGAGGATGAACTTACAGGGAAGAAAATTGTCGAACTTCAGCCGTTCGATATAGGCTGCGAATTGTATGTAATCGTCCGAAAGCCATTTTTGATCGGAGAGAGAGAGAGAGAGGAGAGCGAAGAGTGAGTTTTTTTGGTTACGAGAAGGGTTTAAGAAATAATTATAAGGTGTGCCGCTAATTCTTCGAGGTCGCTGCTTCGTCTATGGATGATTGCCACGTCATCAAGCTCCAAGGAACAAGTGGAACAGGATCATTTGCTAGTGGAAACGGGGATGGTGCTGTGCGAGAAATGCATAGCACCCATGTTGTGCTCCATCCGAACTGTTTGTTTGAGCCAACTGCGACGCCCTGTAGCTAGAGAAAAAATCTAGGTTGAGGCCATGGTGACCCTAGGGTTTGACGGTAGGAAAAAGACTTAAGTAAAACTGTGGTGATCCTAATTATAAGTCTAACCACTCTTGGTGAAGTGTACGTCGTGAGTTATAAATAATAGATTATGAACATTGGCAGTAGTTGGTAGAATTATTCTTTGCAGATTCCTTTTTGTTTGATTTTTTGTTGAGTAAAAGTAGCAAAATATTCGCTGTAAAATCATTTGTGAAAAATGCTGAAGCAGATTTAAAAAGTTAATAAAGTCAGTTTCAATAAGCTGTGTTATCTCACTTATCGTTTTTTTTTTCTTTTTCGGTAATGGAATCTGCAAAGAATAATTCTACCAACCACTGCCAGTGTAAAAAGAAAACAGAAAAATATTAAATAAAAATCTTAAAAGAATGAGTTATAGAGCATTACATTGAACTTGTGAATTACCATGTGTTAAAGTGAGTGTCAAAAGTACAACGAGGAAGAAATGTGAAGCATGGTGTTACGCTCTTAACTTTTAACATAAATAAATAATTCATTTCAATAAACGATCTTTGCATTATGTAGGTAGTACCAAAAGAGAGTTCTCAAATGATCACTTACAAATCAAGTCCCAAGTTTAGAGAATTTACATCATTGGCACTCCGGCTCCAAATAGCTTAAGTATAAATACGAATAAATTCTTAAGTTACAAACGTCTTAGTCAAAAGAAAATCTAGAGGAAATAGTTACAACGCATCTCTATCAAAAGAAAGTCATTATAAAGATGATTAAGTAACTAAACGGTGTTAGCTTACAA
>BPLS01000366.1:45582-126511 GCA_019656275.1 Rhododendron kiyosumense | reverse complement strand
AAAGTCTTCCACATCCAATCACACGATGCATGCAAACTAATGTCCGGCATTTGAACTTGAAAATAATTGTGACATCCTACTTTTTCAATTTAAAAAAAAAAATAGTATTTTGACCCTAATAATTAAATCTTTCATTTATCTTTTTCAAATTTCTTCCTAATAAAAAAAAAAAAGAGTTATCAATTATCGTCTACTTGTTTATTTTATAGTTTCTCCGAAACTCGAATAACTTATATTGACATTCTAAGTTGGGTGATAATTAGGTATTTTTCCTCAAAGAGTAATTATTGAATGTGGAAGAGAAATTTTGGGCTGAATGTGTAATTAGATTAGAACAGTATCAGTATGTACGTGGGCAGTTTACAGAATGAGAATATACAGGAGGTAGGGTTTCATCCTTTCATCATATTAAAAAGAGAGCGTGGCTGCCTTGTGGAGAGAGAGAGAGAGAGAGAGAGAGAGAGAGAGAGAGAGAGAGACGTAGACGTGTTGCAGAAGTTGTGACGAGAAGAGAAGAAGGGTTAGCAATCTTGTTCCTGTATTCTTTTTCCCATTCTCTTTTACTCCCCCTGCCGTATATATGTATATGTATATCGCACATTTTTTTAGCATCAGTGATGAGTTTTGGAAGCCTATGTGAATGGGTATAAATTAAGGGTTTAGATCATATGCTGTTGAGGTGTGAGTTGCATGTGCGTACATGTGTGGCAATAGGTTAATAGGATTTGTTGGTGGCATGGATAGGTTAATTTCTAGTGCAATTAGTCGTAGGTTAAATATTTTATTACTGTATAGTAGTAAGTTTAAGCATTAGAGCTACAGTTCGCATAGTTGGTCTTTTTAGTGTTAATATATGTGTCATGTTCTTTTAATTCAGATTAGCAGAGACCGCGCAAGCATTGCATTTGTGATCGGTCATTCTTTAAGGTGAGTGGTTAAGCATGTGATCCCTTTCTTGGAATCCTCTTGAGCCTATCGATTCTTGACAATTCATTATTGCTTGTGATCCGATGATAATTATTCTTATTCGTTGCTCTCATAATTATTGACAATTGACGTACTCTTTGGCATACAAGGTTCATTGATAAAAATTAATAGGATTGTTGGATTGCCCTTATTTTTCTTGTTGTTCGTTCGTTGACTCCTTAATATTATTGTGACTCTGCAACGGCACGGGGAATAATCCTGGCCGGTCAGGTGACTCCGGTTCGCCGTTGTTCTTATGTGTTGGGACCGTAGAATATGTTTATATTTATTAAAGTCCAAAGAAAAGACCCGTGAGATATCGTGGTGACTTTGGCCACTAGGGAAAAGACTTGTGAAATACCCTGTGACTCTAGTGCTCAACGGATAGGGAAAAGACTTGTGGAATACCCTGTGACCCTATTCCGGATCGGTTTAGGGAAAAGGTCCCAGGCGCCATCCTGTGGTGACTCTAAATACGGTGTTGGATCCAACGGGCTAAGCCCTGAGAAAATATTTGGCAGTTGATAATTGGAATTTGGTACTTGGTGATTGAAAGATATGGTTCCCACTTTGGTTTAGACTCCCGTTTATTGTTGTTCATCTTTTGGATATTATTGGACTCATTGTTTGGTATAGTTATTTTGGTGATTCGATGATTGTTCATATTATTCATTAATCTGTTATTCAACTGGTGGATACTCTTTGGTTGAGCTGTTGATCAGTTTGTTTAGTATTTGGTTTGCTGTTAGTATTCGTTAAACCATCTATCTCCCTAATTAATTTGAAACCATTTCTTGGAACCCACAATATCTTTTGTTTAAAAGTATGCCGCGTTGAATTCTTTACCCTAGCATGCTTAACTACTCACTGAGCGCGTCAGCTGACGGATTTATTCCATATTATTTTTCAGGTTAGTTCATGGAGCATTATAGTGGACTCTGCGGCGTTGTCGGGACCTTGTGTTTGGACCTCTAGGGCGTCTGCATTTTTATTTATTTTCTATTGTCAAACAGTTTCCGCACTTTTATTTATTAGCTTCCGCAATTTATTTAATTGGCAGTTCATTGTCGAGTTTGGAGATTGAAAAATATGAGTTATTGTGTCATTTGCTTAAGAAAAATGTTGGTTTGATGTCGTACATTTTATTGTGATAAAATATCCAGTTTTTCTTTTATTTGTTTAAAGTTGCCAAAATATTTTTAATTAGGCTTCGTGTCCCATGATTGCTTCATGGTACACGGCCGGTCATGCTCCCGGATTTGGGGCGTGACAAAAGTGGTATCAGAGCCAGGTTTCGATTTTTATATTTGCATGTAGCATTAAATCATGTCTTAGAAGAGGTCCAGGTCCCCGGAGTCCTATAGGCGTGTGAGTCACAAGTAATTGTTTAATATCGCATTTAGCTTACTGTCCATTATATTTTATTTTCAAGGTTAGGGAATGGTTCGTCCACGTCGTAATACTAGGTTGACAGATGAGGGTCCTGCAGTTCGTGGCCGAGGTCGGGCCACTCCTACAGTTCGCGGCCGTGGTCAGGCCACTCCTTTAGCACGTGGTCGTGGTCGTGCCAACCCAATAGGCCGTGGCCGAGGTAGTGTTGAGGCTGAAGTTTTTGATGATGCAATTGAAACAGGAAATGATGCTAATCTAGCCAACCCCATTGTAGATTCAACTGATCCAATTACAGAAATTATTGCAAATTCTGGTGCACCCACAGGTTCTGTTGACCCCGTAGCTGCTGTTCAGGCCTTCCAGACTTTTATGGGATTACTTGCTGGGCATCAGGCCCAAGTGGCGCCAGCAACTGTATCACGGTCTCTGACATTGGACAAAGGCAATACTTTTGATAGATTTCTAAAGACTAATCCACCGTCTTTTATGGGGACTGATAAGCCATCGGATGCTGAGGCCTGGTTGTTGCAAATGGAAAAGATCTTTGATGTGTTGGGTTGTTCTGAGGCCCAAAAGGTGTCTTTTGGGGCATATAAGCTACAAGGGGGAGCTGAGCATTGGTGGCGGTCAGCAAAGCAACATTTCAAAGACAAGCAAGAAGAATTGGTTTGGAGTAATTTTAAGAAGGACTTTGAGGAGAAGTACATTCCACCCGCAGTCAAAGACCAAATGCGGACTGAGTTTTTAGCTTTAAGGCAGGGAAATATGTCAGTGGCAGAGTATCAACAGAAGTTCGATGAATTGTCAAGGTATGCAGGAGTTTTGGTGGAAAAAGAAATAGATAAGGTGTGGCATTTTCAAAGGGGGCTTAGGTCCGATATTCAGGGAAGGGTTTCTTTACTTGATGTTAGGACACTACCTAAACTTGTGACTAAAGCTTTGACAGCAGAGAATAATTTGAAAGAGGAGAAGATGAGTGAAGAGCGCCAATTTAAGAGATCTAGAGAATGGTGGCAATTAGGACAGAGCAATAAGGATAGTAACTCTAACAAGAGGACTTGTACGTCAGCGCAGTCAAATGGTGATAGGAGTGAGCAGATTGAGTGGTTATGCAATCGTTGTGGGAAATCTCATTATGGTTATAGTTGTGATGGCTCGCCTAAGTTATGTTACAATTGTGGACAACCTGGACATATAGCTGCACATTGTAAGGGAAAAGAAGATGGAGGAAATGATATTGATGCGTCTGAGGGGCAAGGTGCAATTCGTTTTATCGTATCTACTAGAAATATCATTGTTTAATTTATTAGTAGGCCGTGTTAATTTTAGTTTAACTGCATTTCTGAATTTCGAGGACGAAATTTTTTTTAAGGGGGAAATGATGTGACATCCTACTTTTTCAATTTAAAAAAAAAATAGTATTTTGACCCTAATAATTAAATCTTTCATTTATCTTTTTCAAATTTCTTCCTAATAAAAAAAAAAAAGAGTTATCAATTATCGTCTACTTGTTTATTTTATAGTTTCTCCGAAACTCGAATAACTTATATTGACATTCTAAGTTGGGTGATAATTAGGTATTTTTCCTCAAAGAGTAATTATTGAATGTGGAAGAGAAATTTTGGGCTGAATGTGTAATTAGATTAGAACAGTATCAGTATGTACGTGGGCAGTTTACAGAATGAGAATATACAGGAGGTAGGGTTTCATCCTTTCATCATATTAAAAAGAGAGCGTGGCTGCCTTGTGGAGAGAGAGAGAGAGAGAGACGTAGACGTGTTGCAGAAGTTGTGACGAGAAGAGAAGAAGGGTTAGCAATCTTGTTCCTGTATTCTTTTTCCCATTCTCTTTTACTCCCCCTGCCGTATATATGTATATGTATATCGCACATTTTTTTAGCATCAGTGATGAGTTTTGGAAGCCTATGTGAATGGGTATAAATTAAGGGTTTAGATCATATGCTGTTGAGGTGTGAGTTGCATGTGCGTACATGTGTGGCAATAGGTTAATAGGATTTGTTGGTGGCATGGATAGGTTAATTTCTAGTGCAATTAGTCGTAGGTTAAATATTTTATTACTGTATAGTAGTAAGTTTAAGCATTAGAGCTACAGTTCGCATAGTTGGTCTTTTTAGTGTTAATATATGTGTCATGTTCTTTTAATTCAGATTAGCAGAGACCGCGCAAGCATTGCATTTGTGATCGGTCATTCTTTAAGGTGAGTGGTTAAGCATGTGATCCCTTTCTTGGAATCCTCTTGAGCCTATCGATTCTTGACAATTCATTATTGCTTGTGATCCGATGATAATTATTCTTATTCGTTGCTCTCATAATTATTGACAATTGACGTACTCTTTGGCATACAAGGTTCATTGATAAAAATTAATAGGATTGTTGGATTGCCCTTATTTTTCTTGTTGTTCGTTCGTTGACTCCTTAATATTATTGTGACTCTGCAACGGCACGGGGAATAATCCTGGCCGGTCAGGTGACTCCGGTTCGCCGTTGTTCTTATGTGTTGGGACCGTAGAATATGTTTATATTTATTAAAGTCCAAAGAAAAGACCCGTGAGATATCGTGGTGACTTTGGCCACTAGGGAAAAGACTTGTGAAATACCCTGTGACTCTAGTGCTCAACGGATAGGGAAAAGACTTGTGGAATACCCTGTGACCCTATTCCGGATCGGTTTAGGGAAAAGGTCCCAGGCGCCATCCTGTGGTGACTCTAAATACGGTGTTGGATCCAACGGGCTAAGCCCTGAGAAAATATTTGGCAGTTGATAATTGGAATTTGGTACTTGGTGATTGAAAGATATGGTTCCCACTTTGGTTTAGACTCCCGTTTATTGTTGTTCATCTTTTGGATATTATTGGACTCATTGTTTGGTATAGTTATTTTGGTGATTCGATGATTGTTCATATTATTCATTAATCTGTTATTCAACTGGTGGATACTCTTTGGTTGAGCTGTTGATCAGTTTGTTTAGTATTTGGTTTGCTGTTAGTATTCGTTAAACCATCTATCTCCCTAATTAATTTGAAACCATTTCTTGGAACCCACAATATCTTTTGTTTAAAAGTATGCCGCGTTGAATTCTTTACCCTAGCATGCTTAACTACTCACTGAGCGCGTCAGCTGACGGATTTATTCCATATTATTTTTCAGGTTAGTTCATGGAGCATTATAGTGGACTCTGCGGCGTTGTCGGGACCTTGTGTTTGGACCTCTAGGGCGTCTGCATTTTTATTTATTTTCTATTGTCAAACAGTTTCCGCACTTTTATTTATTAGCTTCCGCAATTTATTTAATTGGCAGTTCATTGTCGAGTTTGGAGATTGAAAAATATGAGTTATTGTGTCATTTGCTTAAGAAAAATGTTGGTTTGATGTCGTACATTTTATTGTGATAAAATATCCAGTTTTTCTTTTATTTGTTTAAAGTTGCCAAAATATTTTTAATTAGGCTTCGTGTCCCATGATTGCTTCATGGTACACGGCCGGTCATGCTCCCGGATTTGGGGCGTGACAATAATAATAGGTTGAGTTACACTAGCCCAGTAAAAAAAATTTTTACTAATTCTATTTGCAAATATGATGACAAGTGCATGGAATGAAGGCAAGAGAATGTAGATCAACGGGATGGATAACAATCAACTCATAAGTTTGCCAACATTCACTACGACCAATCTAAAGTGTACCGTTATCACAATTAGCCATATAATACTTGCGACACAAGAAACTCTAACGATTTCGATGAGCCCTATCCCAAACCTCCGCCGACTGTTCCACCCCTTGCGTTACAGTATATCACCTCGAGAGTTACTGTTGCCACCCCTTGCGTTATAGTGAACCCTAACAACTTGAATCACCGTATTACCATCTATTGTGTTACGAGACTCACTTGAGTCTCTGTATTATCACTCATTGCGTTATGAGACTCCTTACTCCAACTCCGACTGACACACACTTACATTACTAATCAATATGCATGCCAAGACTTTCCTATGTTCACATTCGTATACATATCATCACATGATATGCCAAATTCATTATAAACATACCACATTCATTCTCAAGTATTATCAATCACATAAGAAGCATTCCAACGACGTTTTAATCAAGTATAAATTACTAATTACTACTCTTTTCCTACTGACGAAGGACCAATGGGATGAGGATAACATAGATTAATCAAAAGAATTCAATTAAGCATGCTTGAAATAGGTTACGAGGTGTCCAAAAGTGATTAGAAGTAACCGGGGATCAAAACAATCAAGATAACATGAAGTGGCAAAAAGTTGTCAAGAGACAGGGGGATTGATCTCTCATTAAGTGGGGATCAATACCTCAAGGGTGAAAATCCAAATTGCAGAGGGATCAATCCCTCCTTGAAAGGGGATCGATCCCCAAGCAGATCGGGGCGACTTCTGCAGATTTTTTACAGATTTCAAAGGTGCAAAGAACGACGAACCAAGCTTGATTTCTACACCCAATCAATATATTACTCCGGCAAAGAAGTCCTTACCTCGAGTCAAGGAGCGAAACTCAAGAGATTCGAATGAGCCCTAGCTCCAAACACTTTGAAATCAATCTAGATCTTCTCCCCGAGCCTCACCCAACACGATACGAACCAAAGGTTGCGTTCTAGAGATGAAATAGAGATGGATCCTTGAGATTTTTATGAGATGGAGTAGAGTTTTGAGTGAGAGCGAGAGAGAGAGATAATGGGAGATGAAAGTAATCTCGTACACATACAAATACACTATATACCTTCACAAAAGCATATCACACATTTACTCCTCTAGTTTTCATTCTTTCACTTTAAGCCCTAATTCAAATATCCACCATATAAATCATATTTTCCCAATTTGGCATTTCATAAAAATTTCAATAATTAGAAATATACGAGTCTCTACACATGCGTTATGTAATGTATTTACCCAAAAAAAAAAAAGGTGTTATGTGATGTAGGAATACTAACTTTTTTGGACACAATTATTTATTTTTTAAGAATTGACGTTAATTTACAAAATTTTATGTGAATTTAATAACATGACACTTTTCTAGAGGAAAATGATATTCAACACTTCTTTTTATTTTTTTGGGTCAAACTCTCAAATATTGATATGTAAGAATATGGTCAAGTGATACTCATCTAATTCAACGACAAAATTGGTATTTTGGATTGCTCAAGTAGTTGGCCTGGCCATCGGTAAGTGGTTCATTGGATGCTCTTGAACAAGCCTTATTTATTATGAAAGTGCTCTTGTTAATTCCTTGACAAAAAAACATCAAACTAATAAACCATGAAAGTTCTTTATTTCATACTATCAGCTTAACCAGTCAAGTCATATCAAGACACGATCACAAGGCGGCAACTTCAACCGTCTCTCACCCCCACCCCCCACCCCCTTTGTTTTTATCGTACGAAAAACATCTTTATTAAATTCTTCAGCAGTAGTCGTCTTTTCGAATACTCATAACAAGAGAGTCACGAGTAATATCTATTCCGCAATATCTAGATGAAGTGCCAAGTATGTCATATAGTGGGTGTGTTAACCAACTTTTTCTATATGTAGTCTTTTCACAAAAGGGGATACACTTGTGCATGTTTGCTTTTGTTCTATTGCCTCTCTTACACAGGCTACTTATATTAATTTGTATGCATTACACCATGACCTTTCTGAAATTTAATGTTCTCCCCTTCCTTCTATATTGTCATTTTTTCAATATTATTGAGATCAAAATAAAAAAGAAACAAAGCGAAATTACATAGTAGATAGCAGCAAAGAGAGTCAAGGGGGAACAAGAAGAGTTACGCGGTGGGAGAGTTTTCTTGAAGGCCATATATTATGACTTCGAAAAGTGCTTTTCCGAGAAGGGCTTCTAGAAAAGCAACCCACGGGCTGATTCGGAATGCATATCTCATTGCTAGTTATAATTAATAAACTACGATACCAGTAACAACATGCACTTTTATTCCAGGTATAATGAACTGAACATTTCGCAAACTATTCAATAAATTAAATCAGCTCTAATGTACATGATTGCGAGTTGCTACTCATATCTTACTCATACTTTTCTATTTTACAGAAGCAAAATCAACAATAAACATGTTGTTCACCTTTACACTTCTTAAGAAGTTTCATCTGCTGCACCAGTTGGTGAACATGGAACAAATGGAACAAAGCCCCTTCCACCGAAAACTGGTCTCATGAATCTGTCATCGAATTTTCTCCAAAAGTAGTGAACAGTAGACGTGGGGTTTGCCATTAACAACCTTAGACTACTTCTCTTACGGACCGGTTGGTTGCTACCCTCATCAACTGGTTGGTTGCTACTCTCATCAACTGGATCACCATTTTCGAGGAACAGAAGTCTAAGATCTTCTAGGCTTGGAGAATCAGTTGCATCTGAGACCGTTGGCTTTGCATTTCTTAACAGCACTGCTTCGATCAGAGGCTTTGTCACTGAACCGAACACCTGTTTGAAAAATAAATTACACACTAAACCAAACCAAACCGAGTCTTATGTTCCAATCAATTAGAGGCAGCTACATGAAAAATAAATTATTACACACTGAAATCATAAAATTTGGTTTTATCCATAGCAGACATTAGATATACTGTGTTATCTTGATTTTTCAACAAGGCACTGAAAGTTGAGGAGTGGTTGGGGGCTTTAGCAAACAATGTTACCAGAAAGCAGTAATAGGTTTACCTGTTGGAGGGCACATTCCAAGACATTGTATACTTCCATTACAAAATGTAAATTTAGTGATTCAAATTAATCCAAATTTCTTTCATGTGTGTTTCTTTACGGTTTTACATGGGATTGGAAAAAACAAACGTAATGAAATTCGTCGCAGAGTAGAGTTTTACCATTGCAAAATGTCAATAACAGGAAGCGTAATGCTTATAGATTTTTCTGGAGATTCCAATAATGATTAAGTTACGTTCGGATGTCTACTTATTTAAAAATAAGTCTACTCGCATCTACTAATCTAAAACTGTTCAAAAATTGTATTAGTGTAATCTTACACAAGCCTACCACTACATTCACATGTACAAGGTAGTGATTAATTATGCTGGAACTTCTAGAGGTATCATTTGGATTACTTACCACTGTGCTAAACAGAACAACAATTATCGTACTCGTGATCATTAATGCTGACTCAGAAGAAGATTCATCAGCGAACTGTAAAAGTTAGATTGTGGAAATCAATACTTAGTAAAAAGCTTTACGTAAAACAAAATAATGGAAATCAGTAAACACATTATTGTACCTTGTTGTAAGATAAAGCAATGGTAACTGCACCTCTAATTAGGCCTGCCCACCACATGATAAACTGAAATTTCCAGATAATCAGCAAAAATGTCTAGTCAAATGAAAGAAATCGTTGCATAGATGCCCAAAATATTACCTGTTGCTTGAAAATAATCTTGTCACTGTCTTTTTTAGCGAAGCAATTATAAATATTCACAAGAGGGTACACAAATGCTGCCCTCCCAACCAACACCAGTCCAAAGAGAGTTGAGCTGACAGCAACTGAAGTTAGGGGACTGATGAAAGAATACAAACCCAAGTTAGAAGAATTGGAGTCAATTTGGCAAAATTTCATACCGAAGGAATTTGTCTTTTTGTTATTGTAAGGGAATAACAAAGTTTTGAAGACAAGTAGTATACAGCTACAATTCACTCTTTGGCACCATTTTAGGTAAATTAAGAACTTGTCTCAAGATAATACTTATGTGGTTTAACTGGGATGTGGCTTTAATCTCAATGCAACTTTTTCTGAGGCTTACGTAATTGGCAACCAAAATAGTTTTTGCTTGGTTCAGCTGGTTTCGAATTATTCTTTTGTCATGTCGAGGAATCATAATTGGCAATCAACTACAGGATTTAGGTCCAAACAGAAATAGCTTATTTACCTTGCATCGCTGGCTGTCCATTTGTCTACATCTAACGCATCCATACCCACATACAAGAATATGAAGGTTTCGCAAATGAATGAAATTGTGGCGAATCCATGCCTGAAAGTGTCAAACAAAGTTGAGTTAGACCTATGTATCAGAACTCATGGTTTAGGTATCCTGCTGGAACAATTTTGTCACTCATACATTGACAAGGATAAATCATCTCTTTCTCTATTGGACCAGAAACTCGAACAGACAACAAACAAAAGGGAACACACACAAGCCTAACAGCACGGAATAAAGTGCAACATGGGAATGAAGCCCCGTACAAGAGAAGATATCCAAGTGAAGCTATCCTAGTGAAGCTGGAGATTGAGAGAATTTTTTAGAGCTACTTCATCTCTTGGTCAAAAAGTCATAAAAAAAGGTTTACCCTGTTCTACTATTACGCTATTCTTTTCTAATATGTCAAATCTGATATTCACTGGCAGTTGAATTCTTTTTGAAGTGAATTTGTTGGGCTTCTGTAAATCTTAAACAGGTTGATCAAATTGAGTTGTGTTCTTTATGGGGAAGTATTTACCAGAATATTGTCTGGGGCATCTGACCCTCTATAGAAGAGCACTTCAGATTACGTTACAACAATGAAGTCGTATCCTACAACAATAATGACATCAACCCATCACAATCCTAAATGTATTGTTGCAATCCTCATGTTTTCTAAGATTGATAGAGCATGTGATTCTTCCTTTATTTCGGCCTTTGTTTTTGTTGACTTAGTGCTTGATCAAATCACTGAAGCTGTCACCTGGCCAATAACTCTAGCAAATCACTTATGCACCACTTCGTTTCATTGGCACTTTTTTGGTTCTTTTATGGGGCGGATTTGACTAACTTCTGAGGGAATCATGTATTAACTTTCAAGGGAATCATGTATAATGTATCAGATGTTAAAAAAATGTAACAACGTTAAAAATGAAAGTTATACTTACTTGGTTGTTACCCTTGAGCTTTCAGTAACATTGTGCCATGTATAGTGAGACATGACAATGCCACAGAAGAAAACAGTCAAAATCCCACTAAGATCGAGCAACTGCAAGATGAAACAAATATGTTAGGTTTAAAAGACATTGGACATGCATGGGATGTGTTCCACTATACCTTTTTCCAAGAAATCCGTAACAGAATCCACACACCATTTCTGAAATTACCAGTGCCGAAGGAATCAATACTATCAAAATCAACACATTTCTAGCGAAGGGCACAACAGTTTGTTTTTTTCCCTGATGAGGTTGATTTCTTTAACAAAGTTCAATTGATTTACGTCATAGCAAGGGAAAATATTGTTGTCCTTCTACACAATCAAGGGACCCTTGAAAGGAAATTTCCCTTCCTTCCAACTTTATAGAATTACCATGATAGGACGTACGTTCAGAACATTTGAACATCTTAGCCAGCGGATGTCTAAAAAATTAAGAGAAATATCACGTTTGCTTTCGACTGTTATTCAAAAGCAGAACTCTGATCTAGGATCTTGGCTAATCATGAATCCTATTTGTGCAGATTTTCCAGTGGCACCAAAAAAGTGAAATACAAACAAGACTTCTGGCATCCAATCTCATATTGGAAAAGATTCAACAACTTCTAGGGACATTAGAACAAGTGACAAAGGTTGAAAAGTCTACTGTTTGAAGGAGAGTAAACAACCAAGAAGCCCAAGGGATAATCCAAAATCTGCCACTCATTTGACTTGCATAGCTTTGATAGCTTCTTTATTTGCCTGAAGTCTTAAACCAGAAATGAACAGACAGGAACAAAACTAGTATGTGATTGCATCTTTTCAGCACTAAGTATAACATTATAAAGTATACAGAAGGCCCATCTTTGCATCACTAATTCCTTCTATATAGGGAGCTAAGAATGCACTTTAAATAATAATAATAATAAAAGACGAGTGATTTAATAATCCTCAGAGGGCTTAAGTTGTAGAAAACCCCACCTAAATGTGATACACATGTATAGGTATTGAACAAAACACTAATATCGAACTTTTTGTTTCTTCTCGCATATTCTATTGCAATTTTAAGGAGGTAGACAGTCTGAAAATGTCCCCCGGAAAGCTACGATACCTCAGCCACCATGTATGACAAATAGGCCAGAAGCATCATGATTGCAACTTCACGATCTGTGGAATGTCTGTTAAGGTAGAATAATGTCAACATATAAGTACAACCATACTAGAAAAACAATTAGCTTAAATGATGATAACGAAACTTCAATCCAGAAACACTAGGAACATATGCCTTTGAGTAATACTACAAGTAATTTTTTGGATTGAATTATTTTGCTTCTGTTTTCACCGAGGAAACCCACATACTAAATTTTCAGTTTTCCACAGTGCAAGTGTGCAAAACACTTTTATAATTCTTTATTGCATCCATTTTGTTTCTTGTCTCTGTATGTAAAGAGATTAATATGTACGTTTTAAGATCCAGCTCATCATTCTTTCTACACTCAAGCGTAATGCAGTTCTCCCTTTGGCTGCTAACTTGTGCATAAATATTCCCCCTAGCAGCTGTTTCATGCCTTATATGGGGCGAAAGAAAGGAAGGATTTTTCAGCATAAAAGTAACCGTTGGACCAAATCATTTTGGGAGTTGAATCGGATGTGAGAGCCTATATTAGGTCTTGGAGAAATCTGAAGACAACTGACGTAAATAGATTTATCTGCACAGATTGGCATATTTCCCCTAGGGTGTTTGCTTCAACTTGGGTGAATTGGATATGTTTAGATTTTGTTAGTAGGTCTCCTCTATGTTTGAAACTGAGCTTCATTTTCCTTGTTTTGCTGTTTTGTGGGCCTGATGCCTTAGTTTGTTCGATCTCTTTCTTTGGGGACTGCCCCTTTGCACCCGTAATTGGTTTTGTTTCAATGAATTAACTTACAAAAAAATAAAAATTGAGCAATGTTTAAGAGTCATAACCTAGGTCACATAACAGCACTCCTTTCCGCTCTCAAGCCTTGCCTTAAAGGCTCCCTCTCCCAATACTCGCCCTCACGAACTTTAGTAGTTTGGTATGCTTTCAAAGGGTGCTTTCCCGCTTTCACTCATGCACGCGCATTATGTAACCTAGGTCTATGACTCATGAAGTTTAAACTTTTACTAGGCCTGCCGGGCTGCCAGCCATGTTATTGGTTCAAAGATATAAGCAGAAAGGAAATAATGAAAATTCTTTTGTGACTTGACACATCTGTGACCACTGCCCTATAAAACCCTTTTCATGTGAATACTTATCACACTTTAGTCATCAATTCTGTGGAAAGTTCTAGTTATAATTTTCTTGACTTCAGACTTTATGAGAGTTTTGTAATTGGAGCCCAAGAAAAGGAAAGAGATCCAAAATCATTGGAAACATTGGGGAGAAGTCAGGTGGGGTTACTGTAGATACGGAGAACTATTTAAGAAGCAAATCCTGAGAGTATAAGAATAAAAATGAAAAGACTACAGGGGAGCCCATATAAAGTTTTGGGACGGGAAGAAAAAGCTAAAGCTGTTCATTTTTACCTTCCAAAGTAAAGTGTCTTTATGCCAAATGCACTTAAAAGCCCCACCTGAAATGCCATGGAAAGCTGTTAGAGGACAACAATTACCGTTAACACAAATCTAAATTCGGTAACACATAATTTTGATCAAAAGTTTTGAGTGATTTGTAATCCATTGAACAAATATAGGGTTGCTTAGTGTGACATAGAAAGGGGACTATCAAAATAATAAAATGGAAACATGAACCTGATCTTTTATCTGGCTGGGAAAGGTAAATAACAGTATGTCAAGATAAGGAAATACCCACTTGCTATGCAATTATTTGGATATTTGTGCGAAATTATTATATTTGGTATGACAACCTGTTGTGTTCATGACTACAGCGGCATGAACATGAGAGAAAGGAAATGTCCAGTTCAAATCTCTGCTGGCATTAATATAAACGCATCCAAAAGAAAACCAAGAATGAAGAAAAAGATTATTGAAACTCCAAAACAAGGATGCTCGTATCCAAATACACGATCCACAGTTGCAGAATCAGAACATCACCAAACTTCAAAATATTCTGCATAATTTTAACGGTTCATTCTGTAACCAAAACAGGTTGAAAAACAGATGATAACTTACTGCAATTCCAAGTGCAGTACTACTGAAGAAGAGGTAAAGGAAGGTTCCCAACAATTTCAAGGCTGTCAAAGTATCAATGTTGCTGATATTAAGAGATTGGACTGAATTGAAAAGCACAATCGAGGTAGCATCATTCACTACTCCCTCCCCAAAGATGGCACTGTAAAGGAAGGGCGTATCATCTTGATTGAGGACCTTTGACATGAGAAAAAAGAATTTGCAAATTAATGGCATGTTTCAATTATGGAGTATAAATCCACTCACCATCTTTTCGATTAATTTTCGGGATGTACCTGCAACGTGCAAACGGAATCTGTGGCTGATAGTATGGCACCAATAGCTACACGTAAATGAAGCTCTGACAATCAATACATGGGGATGAAAAGGGATCAAAGCAAAGAATCCAAAAATAAGTGTGAATAAAGGTCACCTAAGTAATCTTTAATACCCAGGGTTGTCACACCAATCCTTTTGAATAGCAAACCGACCCCTACAAAGGAAAATAATAACCACAATTACGTTAGGCTCCTTTTATTCGATATTGTATATGAACATATCATGTAAATAGCAATTCCGTCAGTACTGACTCGTACTAATAGTATTGCAATTGGTGATATGTTTTTACCAATGGATATTCTATGCTCACTAGTTAGTCAATTTATTGATGCTAAAGACATGATTGAAATAAAATGATTTCTAGGCAACAGAAGAAATCGTGTTTTGGAAATCTGAAAGAAACACAAACACGCAAAAGGCACAAGCAATTACTCATCTTACCGAGTGTTATGAGACAGAATGATATAATTGTGCCAATTATTCCGAACATCAATATTATTGAGAAGTTCTTGAAGAATTGCTTTTTCTTGACCTGGAAACTACAATAAAAAATCCATTCAGTAAATCAGAACTCAAGGTCAAAAACAAAAAAAGGTTATGCATCTAAGTATCTAACTAGGTTGAGAAGGAAAACCATCCCAACATGCCAAAACAGATCCAATTACAAAATACGAAAATACCTAGAGATTTCAACAAATTTTCTTGCAGAACCAAATTCCCCAGTGCTATAGAATTGACTCAAAACGAATCCCACATTAGTCCATTACTCAAATCTTTACTTAGTTTGAGTAAAAAAAACCAATAAAAACTTCACTTCATATGAGGCACTCAAATGGGAAACCCAAATCCAAGCGGAAAAGCCCGATTAATGGCATAATTCAAACAGTTAAGAAGCAAAATGGCCTTAATAAAAAAAATTAAGGATCTGAGGTCTTCGAAGATTTAAGTAAAAGATTGAACAACCTCAATTTGGTAAGGTCTGAGTCAAGGAGCTCTCACTGCACAATTTCTACATACATGTTTTTTACTCCCACAAACATATAGACCTATGTTCATACACACACATGCACGCGCGCTCTCGCTCATACACGGAGGGAGGGAGGGAGAGAGAGACGGCCTGACTTTTCAGGAGCTTAAAGCAAAAATTAAAGATTGGGCCTTTTTTGCTAGACTATTATAAAGGATACAAAATAGGAGACACCTCTAAAATTTGAAAATATTTTGGGGCCTAAAGTGGCCGCGGAAGAAACCGGCTCATAGAGATATCTTACCCAGCGTTAAAAATGATTGGGGGCAGCAGATAGATGAAGAACAGTTCTTCACTGAAAGTAAGTATTTGCGAGCTGTGGCCTTTGCTGATCAATAACACCACTAACCCAGCCACCAAACCCTAACACCAAATACCGAAAACACGAATTACTATCAGCCAAACTGATCGAAACCCATTTCATAAAACCAAAAACCCAGTTCACAAACAACCATAATTACAACTATACAAACCAGAAGAAGGGCAGTGATCGATTCGTTGGCCCACCGATTCTCCTCGACGAGGTGACCAATCACGATGCAAGCACAGAGGAGGGCGACAAACACAGTGATGGCAGCAACAGTGCTTACATCGAGAATTGAAGAGGAGGAGGATAGTGAGAAGTGGACCGGAATTGAATCAGAGATGCCCATTTTTTATGACTACTACTTCTTGTTGAGTTGGTTTTTGTAGATTTTGGCATTCACAAATTTGGTGAACAGAGATGGGGAAGAAAAGGAAGGTTCTGGAGAGAAGTTTTGAATCAGGAAAATGGAAATCAGGAGGATTCCAGTGGCTGCTATAAAAGTATTACCCACAGCTTCTGTGTATTTCTTTACCAGGGAATGGGATTTCAAGGTTCATACTTCTAGGCTATATATATACAGCAATACTACAAACGCAATTTTAGAATACAACTCCGGATATAAACTTTGTTCAAAACCGTTCAATGCACATAGTCTCACGTATATGTGATGGCTCCAAACAAAATTGTATTCTTTACTATTTTTCTCCGATGCTATCAACTTTTTAATTGTTTTAGCGTAAATTTATCTAAATACATGAGTTTACAAAAACTTTTTGATTGATTTATTGAGACTTTTACGTTCTCACTGTAGTTGGACCCCGCTAATGAACCATGAAATTTGTCCCACAATTGACAGTGAGTTATGAAAAGAAAGAGTTGAGACACAAGGAGGAGGGAAGAATGGTTGTTGGGGAGTTGTGTTGGATTCTCTACCAAAAAGACCATTTTTTGATACGTGGAACTCAATGTTTTGGTTGGATTACCGCGACAAGTGGAGGCGGTCATTAGTGAAGTTACTGTATTATCCTTAAGTTATCATGTAAGAAGACAGAAATATCCTTCAAGTGGTAGTGTTGGGGACTTTTAATTGGAGGTAGGAGTTAGATGGTTGTGGTCGCACTTATACGGAGGCTATTAATAAGACGCTGTACAGTTCATGGGTAGCGGGTGTGGCCGTTAGTTGGCGCTTAAATTTTTACAAAACTTATTGTGACGCGTGGCCGATGCCCTATTCAATTTGGCCAGTGAGGAAGATTTTCTAGCACATTAAGGCCCCGTTCCAGAAATCTTCTTAAAAAATAAATAGTTTATTTTACATTTTTAAATTCAAAAATAATATAAATGAAAAATAATTTTTTTATTTTTTCGTTTGAAATATCTCAATGAAATTTATCAAATAAGATTCATATTGCTAGAAAAATTATTAGCTTAAACACATAATTTTTGAGTTTGAAATTGTCTTTTTAAAAAATACTACTTATTCCTGTTTCTATAACGGGGCCTAAGAGGAGTAAAATAGATAAAGAAAATTTATCGAAAATCATACCCAGAAACTTTAGGACTCCAAAACGAACAAAACTAAGCTAAGAAACACAGGAACTCCTCTCCATGTCTCGAATAATTATTCAGTGGTGTTAAGGTGCCCAAGACCCTTATCACCACACATTTTTGCGGGATCCAATACTACTTATGTAGACCCCATATGAATGTCCGAAAAGTGTTGGGCACCGATCACTGAATAAACTCCTATATAACATCATCTCTCCTTAAACATCTAAACTATGGCAACACTACTCATCAGGGATGGAGTCACGGGGGGCCAATAGGGGCGGTTGCCCCTGCAAGAAAAAAAAAAACTACTATTATATGTAAAAAAATTATTTCTATGAAAGTATATAGGCTCGCTCATGTATAGAATTTTAAAAATATATATATAATAGTAACTTTTAAAATACGAGGATATCAACATTAATTATCAACATTAATTTTACCTGTTTCAACGGCTACAACGGAACGTGCATTTTCAGCTACAAAATGGGTGAAGACTAGACTCAGTATGGAAGATGAACTTTTGGCAAGTTTCTTGATCACTTACACAGAGAAGGATATTGCAAGAGGGTTTGACACCGATTCTATCATCGATGCTTTTAATGACATGAAAGAGTGTCGAGTACAATTCAAGATGTCTCATTTTACTAGATATGCTAAGGTGAGTGTTACTACTTCTGCAATCTGTTAATCTATGAAAAGCATGATTAAGTATATAGTGTTGCTATTTTGAGTTTTAATATATATACTGTAATAACTTTGAATTTCAATGAATAAAAAGTTATTTTTATTTATTCGAGTTATTAATTTTAATTGCTTGAATTACTTTAATTCTTGTAAATTATCATAATTGCACTTTGGCCCCTCAAGTTTCATTTCTTGCACTTTAGTCCTACTTAGCAAGCCTAGTTAGCATTTAACCATCCGGTTAGAGTAACTAAACCGAAAAGTCACCTAGTTTTGGCAAAATGACCGTTTTGCCCCTCGTTGGAACTTTTGACCCTTTTGGACCCTAGACTTTAAATTTTAATATTCATTTTCTTTTAATCTAATTGGTTGATTTCTTTGTCCATTGGACAATAATGATTAGGGAAACTATTATCCATTGGGTAATAGAATTCCATTTGTTTATATTAAAAAGTATACTTACTTTAATGTACTTTTTGATTATTTTATTATTTAGTGTGGCCTAATAGCTATTATCCATTGGATAATAGATGTTAGGGGAAGTTTTATCCATTGGACATTAGGGTAAATCTTTCAAAGTACTATGGGATCATTAAATTAATCATTTTCTTTAATCACATGGGAAAGTACTATTATTTTAATCAAAAGTGCATAGTTACAAAAGTATCATTTTATTTTATTTTATTAGGATTTTCACCACCTTTGTACATGTATATATATGTGTATATATATATTGTACCTAGTTGTATATTATATTGCCTAGAGTACCCTTGTCTATTTATGAGTTGGTAAGTAAATCCTAGGCATTTAGACTACCTTAGATTTTAAGTACCTAATAAACTACTTCTTTATTTGATTTTCTTCCATTGTATGACACATGCATGCTTATATATATATGTATTGTACCTTGCAAAGGGAGAGAGAGAGAGCCGAGAGAGAGAGAGAGGGAGAGGCCGAGAGAGAGAGAGGAGGGAGAGGAGAGAGAGAGGAAGGAGAGAGGGAGGGAGATTTGATTTGAATCTTGACATTTGATCACCTTTGGTACTTCCAATCTTGGAGATTTATTTTCTTCCAAATCAAATCTTAACCCTAGTGTACTTCTTTGAACACCTTGCAACTTCTCAACCCTTTGATCATGTACCATTCCCATCTCAACCATCCATTTGATTCAAGAATCTCACCAAGGTACACCATAGCCATGCAAACCTAGGATTTTCCTTTGATCTTTCCATAAAAGTTGGATTTGATTTGGTTAAAAAATTGGGGAATTGAGAGAGAGAGGGGGCCGGCCATCTTGGGGGAGGGGGAACCCTTTGCCTATAAATAGAGAGCCACTCTTCACTTGAAAAGCACACCTCAAGCAATTAGCTCCTCCTTCTCTCTAGAATTTCAAGTTTCTTTGTTCCAAGTTCAAGAACTTTCTTTATTCTTGAGAGTTCTTGAGCGAAACCACTAAACCACTTCCAAAACCATCCAACGATCTTAAAAAGTAGTGTAGTAGTAGTTAGGAAGTTGTCTCTAGGAAAAGTATTCCAAAACTTTTCCTTTCGAAGCAATCGGAGGGCCGTTACGCTGCCGAAATCAAACCGACGTCCAAACCACCGCCTAGGAGAACGGTAGTGATCCTTACTAACTTTTCAAAAGCTTACTTTATTTTTGTAAAGTAGTTGTAATCTTACTATGTGAACCTCTACTTACTTTCTTTAAGTTTAAAAGTGACTTTGATCGTTGTTTGAAAAGTAAAAATGCATGATTATGTTATTTATGGTATTCAAGCATGCTACGTGACTTAGATGTTCTTATTATACTATTTCGAAGTTCGAATGAATGCATGTCGTATGAAAAAGTCCCACACGCGGAGTCTTGGATGAGAACGTGACACGAAAACCAAGGAAGTTAGACACATGGCACTTAGGGTGTGTTAAACAAGTTGTTGTGTTTTCCGGGTTGGAAAATATCTTCGAAACTACGTAATGACTATTTCAAGGGTATTACGTAAGTGTGTGTGTGTGCCAATGGGAACCCGGTGCGGCGGAACCATTGTGAGGATACTCGAGAGACCGGAACGGCAGAATCGAGATTGGGTGTGTACGGTCTGGTTATCCGCGGTACGGAGCCAATGCTATGTGTGCCAATGGGAACCCGGTGCGGCGGAACCATTGTGAAGATACTCGAGAGCCCAGAACGGCGGAATCGAGGTTGGGTGAGTTAAAAAGGTGTTTTTGAAAAGGGGTAACAATGAAAAAGTTAACGATGAGTCAAACGCCAACGATAGTTACAAGCGAATGTGAACATGTTAGCATTATTGTCTTTATTCCCTACTTATGTACTTATCATGTGGAAATCGATGCTAGTAGTAGGATTATACTATTGAGCTTTCGTAGCTCATGGTGTTGCCTTTTTGGTGACCCTGGCATATTATATGGGTGGCGACGCCGGTATAATATGTCAGACTTGATAGACGAACAGGGCGATCTATTCACCTTGGAGGCGTACGGAGCCGAAGAACTCGCTAGAATGGAGGAACAAGAGGAGCCGTAGAATAGGACTTCTTAGTTCCCTTTTGTTGTCTTTTGAATTTCAAATGCTCATGTGAGAGCCGTTTTGTAATAATGAGTAGTAACTCGCTTATTTCTGTAATAAATTATTTTCCTTAACGTACCTAAAATTAGGGGCGTTACATATACGTTATTATGCATGTGTGTTTATATTTTTTTCTCGCATGCGCGGTCACTTCTGCGTGGTGAAATTTCTGGCTCCGTCTCTGCTACTCATGTACCCATTTTCCTATGTACCTACTGTTCATGTACAATTTTGCCTATGTACATTTGTTTTCGTAAAATTTTTGTCGCAGGATCGCACAAAAGTACTCCGGCTGGTAAGAGTTTTTTATGTGTGAGATACTGAAATCGCAGGATATCAAAGGTATACCGACGACATTGGTACAAGTGATCTAAACTCTCAAACTACTAGGAGTAAATTTTTAGGCATCACTATTACGATTCCAACATTCTTCTCGTTGGTCGCAAAGGAGAGCATCTTAGCAAAACAATGACGATTCTAACGATGAGCATTGGAATTTGGAATAAATTTCATTTAAATATGCCTCAAATCCTCTGTGCCGGAAGATGGTGTGCCCCTGTGCCGAGTGTATTTTGGGCCATTGGATCACACAAAAATTTCAAAACACTAAAAAAAAAGGCTCACACAATCTAACAGCCCAAATGCACCTGGCATAGGAGCACATTATTTTTCAACACAGAGAATCTCGGGCTGTATTAATGGATCTTATTTGACATTTTAAAGTTGAGATCCATAATTAATGAAAATTTAGGGAGATATGGAAATCCTATTGCAATAAATGGCACTTTGACTAAAATAGAAAGTATCATTTCATGTGTTCCTCATCTCATTGGAATTTCATGATCATTAAGAATTTTTTGTTTTTTGGATCCATGATTATTCAGATCTAACCTTCACTAGTTTGAATGCAATTTCACGAGTATTTAATCTTCATTTGGATCTCATTTCTTTAGCTGATTTAACATGTTGATGGATACTGTACAGGTAGCTATCAACCATGTCAACTCGAATGAAATTAAAAACCATATGGTTCAAGGAAAATAACATGATGTCTTCAAAAAAAAAAAAAAAGAAGGAAAATAACATGGAAATACTAGTATAAATTAGAAGATGCAATTAAATAGAGAGGAAAATAAACTGAGGTAGATGTGTGAGCTATGCGTGCGTCGTCGTAAACACCATAAAAGTAGGGTAAAAATGGTTCGATTTGGTTGGGTTTGTACAATCCTTCACCGAACTAAGTAGAAATTTTAGTGTGAGAAAACGGAAAGTCTAAAGAAACTGACGAGGCACACCGACGGGAGCCACCAATAGGCATGCGGGACTCACTCTAGGTCCCACGCGGATGTTCCGAGCCGTTTAATAATTTAAAAAAATATATGAGTGGGCCGGTAAAAAATCAGCTCAATCCGATATGTGTATGTGATTTATTCAATCTTTCATTTTTTTTTTCACAAATTCAAAAAAAGAATGAAAAAATAAAAAATTGGATCGAGTACCTACACGTCTCAAATGGAGTTGATTTTCTTGGGCCCAATCGTTTTTTTAAAAAATTATTGAACAACTCGGATTATCTATGCGGACCCAAAGTGGACTCCGAACACTTATCGATGTGCCCCGTCTGTATGTGTAGCTGCGTCCGAAAATTTGAGAAATTTATTAATCATTGGATCGAAGCTAGAGCAACTCATAAGTGGACTGATCTGGTTCCGTACATTGATCAATCATTTTTTTTTTAAAATCTTAAAAAATTAAATAAAATAAAGAGAATATTTCGCAGGTCTCATTTGGGCCACGTCTACTTGCAGTTAAATATAGTGTATATAAATAAACGATCCAATCCAATCCAATCCAATAATAATAAAAATTCTCCGAACCATCGAAAAATAACTTCTACAGTTTCTACTACTACATAAAATTAAACTACAAAATCGACAGGGTCACAAAAATATTAGTTGAAGTTCGTATACAATTTTACCAAACGTCCAACATTGCTTCAGAGTTTAGGATAAATTTTAAAGTAATTTTGGACGTTTCTTAAATGCACTTATCGATGTTGGATGAAATTAATTTTTTGCAAGGATTTTAAACGAAATATATTGGACGAAATAAACAGTTCCGATTATCTTTGTTGAATTCGAGATGGACTCAAAAGCGAATTGGCGCTATCTGTGCATGCGTTGCTGTACTAGTAGCAGCTTTTATGACTGCTTGCTCATGAATATCAAGCTCTAAACGGGTGCGAATCAATGTGCGATACGTGTCCACAAGATTAACGGCCCAAAAAGAAAGGGCAAAAAAAAATGTCAACATATGAGTTCCGATTTAATGGAGTAATTAGTGAACAGTCCTGAACCAAAATTTTCCTTAATTTTTTTTTATATATCAATAATATATAAATCAACGGAGATTAGTACATTTGTTCACAGTAAATTTTAAAAATTATCCATAACCTTAAATCCTAAATGTCAACAATAGGGCTTGAACCCTGGCTTCGTACTACATGAGGAGGACTAAGATGTCAATTTAGGGGTATTTCTAGTAGTAAAATTTTTATAAATTTTTATTTGAGGTTGAGACGTTAGGTGTTTCTGGTATTGAATAAGTTGTTGAAAAATGTCAAGTTATTTTCGGAAGTGAATAAGTAGTTGATGGGTTTGTGAGTAGAGTTACTGTAACAAAAAAATTTTTGTTGACAAATTTTTTGTTAATAAAAACGAGATGGAAAAATGTTAAATTTTTTTTATTAGTAAAAATGAAATAATAAAATATGTTTATTTATGTTTTTATAATTTTTGTTAGCAGAAACACCTCTTGAGTAAGCTCTAGCCTCTAGGCCATTGGCAATTTTTTCCATTTAATGAGGTACAGGACCACCTTGTCTCTCTCAACTTTTTAGCACAAGATCAGATACGGTCGTGACGCTACGCTAATGCCGAGGGTCTCGTGAGAGTCACGTGTTTCAAACCAAAGCTAAAGATTTGGAAAAGTCACGTTTTTTAGTAGTAGTTACAGACGGTTGTACATGATTATACTAACATCAGACTAGATAGATTGACAGCAAATTGGGTTACTCTGATTTTTCTATTGTAAGTGTCTTGGGAAATTTACGCGCAATTCAAAATGTCTTAGGAGATTATAAGCCCATCGTTCACTAACAGAAGCCACACTTGAAGCAGGGACAAATATTTTGTATGAATTTGGTCTCAAATAAGTTGATAGTACGTGAGAAGTTTCGAACATAAAAACTTAGGAAGGAATGAATCTCCAAAATTCCAATAATAACCACTAGGCCAACCCTTGGGGTTAGTATTCTATTGTTTGTATGCCAAAACTTTTTACTTGGAAAATGCAAATAAGTTAAAGTATGATTTATAGATTCTAGACGTTGAATTATACTCTATCTATTTCATATTGAGAGTCCATCACAAAAAGTCGTGTCATTTTTTAAATAAAAAAATCAACTACTTCCGTGTATAATTTTTCAAAAATTTTCACACCAAATTAAAATACTAATCCAGATTTTTAATATTGTGCGAAAAAATTCGAAAAATTATCCACGAAAGTAGTCGATTTTTTGATTTGAAAAAAGGCAAGAAAGAGAGAGTGAGACTCTTAATATGGAACAAAGGTAGTAGATGTTTAAAAAAAATGTTGAATTAAAGATTTACATCTTTTTCAGTGCAATAAAGTTTACAATTTCCAACTATGTATTTTCTATTTTATCGAACAACACCAAATTATTAAGCTGAATCGTGAGGCTCCTTTAAGAGTTAAGAGCCCATATATATATGTCGTAAGCAAATTGTCTCTCATGAAAAACCACAACAAATTGCGACGGTTAAAATCAATTCCGGTCGTGAATTTTGCAGATCCCACACTTCAAAATCTCTCCCTCTCTCTCTCTGTAACCCTAAAACACCCGAGGCCGCTGCACATCTCACTCTTTCTCCTCCCTAGGGTTTTATGCCCCAATGGGTGATGGGAAGGGAGAGATTTCTTCCCCTCGTGGGATTTTTCCGTCTCTCGATTCTAGACCTCGGAGGTTTTCTCTTCTTCCCCCTTCATACCCATCCTACTCCTCCCCAAACCACCATATGTCGCCCCTCTCCCGCCTTTTCCGCCGTATAGTTCGACGGTTGTTCGAAGTAGTGCTTTACAAATCGTGGTCGCTGGAGGCGTCCACCCCCGCTAGAGTGGGAGATCTAAGTTGGTGAATGAAGTCTGCTCTGGCACGACGGACTCCATTCGGTTCTGTTACCGTTTTTTCTCTTTTTGCTGGTTCTCTTTTTTGGTGTCCCCTGTGTGGAATTTCTCCCCGTTTGTGGGGCTTTTTTTACCCATGTATGAGTGTTTTTGGTTGTTTTCTACAGTGCTTTGTCTGTTTGGAGAGATGAATTTAGTTGGAGTTTGGTGTAGTCTATGGACTGAGTCCGCTCCTTTTTGCTTCTTGATCCCTTATTTAATTTAACCCTTATTTAAATATGGAGTTTCCTCTTGATGTATTATTTCTTTAATCAATAATATCACATGTTATCGTTTTAGGAAAAAAAAAATTCAATTTGGGTCGATTTACAAGTTCCGCAATTTTTGTACCCTAGCAAATAAAGCTAGTGTATGAAAATTATCGGTATCAAAATATCATGGCAAAGAAGATAAACTTGATTAGGCTGCTAAGCTTTATAAGGCACGCAATTGATTCTCTCTCTCTCCCCACGACGGTTAGAAATGTCCGGATTAGCTTATGTATATCTCGACTAAATTCTTTTTCGATTCGGTCAAAAGCAGGTCATCCACTTCAAGACTAGAGAATTCATATGAAAGTTTTTTCTTGCAACCTGACCTAAAAAATTGAACCCTGATCAATTATGTAAGAGCTCTCTCTTGTATTTTTTTTATAAGACCATCCATTGAAATCTATAATAAGCTAGATCAGTTTTTGAATCTTATCCCCTACATAAATCCAAGGTTTTATATTTAATCTTTTATATATCTTTACCCTCCATTCTATAAAATGGCATTTTCGTAAATACTCATCATTTTTTTAGCAAAAAATAGACGGCATCTCTTTCCAATTTCGAATTGATGGTGGCTCCTTGTTCCCTCTGTAGTCTCTCTCCACCATAGACATCTTGATAAGCCATCCTACGTCTCTCATCCTCCTCCTTTGATTTAGGTTTTTTTTTTTTTTTGCTCTCCACCCTCCCTGCTCCTGGCTGCCCGACCTCGCTGGACCAAACCCAAAGAGGTTAGATGGTTGTTTTCCTCTTCATTTGATCGTGGTTATCTACAATGAAAAAAAGTGAGGTTTGATAATTCATTTAGACTCTGTTTAGAATACATTGCGTTCGAGCATGAACATGCACTAGAAGAACTCTGTCTGAACATAATTTAAGAAAAAAAATCTTCCTGTATAAATCAGCTTTCCTGGCATGGAGTGGTCAATAATTTCGTAATTCATTTTAATTGTGTTCAAAAAGCGTTGTACTGTGCCTTAGGCACAGACAAACCCTAGTGTTATTATACATGCAGTTAAAATCTTCTTCAGCCAAACGTTTTGATTTAGGGACGAACATATAAAAACATAGTCTATACCAATGAAACTTTTATATCATTTCCATTTTCAGATTATTAAGGCTAAGTTCCGCTAAGGGCTTCTTGAACTTTTTCTTGGATATTTTAAAAAATAATTGGGTAAATGTCATAATTTTTTTACCTTTCTTATACATCTTGAGACGAATCAATTGTCCGGATGTTGGGTCCGGTTTTTGTCCCCGTGGGTCTTCCCGGGTGGTTTTGTTCCGATCTAGTTTTTCCAGATCGAGTGACTGATTTCCACAGGTTTAATATTATTTTTGATTTGGAGCTCCGCCATCCCGAGACAGTGGTGTCTGGGTACTAGCTTCACGTTAGCTGGCCATGTTGACGGTGTGAAGAAGTGAGCGTTTGGCTCTTGCATAGGCGCTAGACACTAGTTTTCATCTCTTAGTCTTTTCTTGTATTGTGTCTCTGTTTCTCTGTATTTGGGTGGAAATCTGTACTTGCCATATGTCATGTTCTGTATTCGGAGTTATCTGTAGATGCCGTATGGCTTGATTAATGAATTTTGCTTCTGCCGTTGAAAAAAAAAAAAGACGAATCAATTATCTATAAAAGTTAGGCGCAAAAGTAACAAATGCAAAAAAAAAAAAAAAAAAAAAATTGAATAAGAATAAAATAAAATAAAAACCTAAAAATCTTAGCGAAACTTAGCCTAAGCTGGGTTTGAACGCTTTTAGCCGCAAAGCCCGCAACCTAAAAAATAATCATACTTTGTCATAGTGCACGAATTGTAACGAAATATTACACGAGTAATTACATTTATAAAAAGCCTACAGGGTACATAATTACATCTCTATGTTCAATTAAAAAAAATTCAAAATGATAAACTTGAATGTATTTTTGTTGGAACAAAAATCCGTAAACTATAATCTATTGTTCTTAATTGAAGTTAGAAGTGAAATCAGATACTTCGAATGCTTCTACTTGGTTGGGGCCAATTTTGAGTCGAATCAATTGATTTAAAAAAAACTCTTTTAGAAAAAAGTTGAACTTTTTTGGGAAAAAGTTTGAGCGAATCTTGGCCGTTTATTATAACAATTGACGGATAGAGATTGATTGTGTGTTATGTTTTACACAACTGTTTGCGTGTAGCACTTTTGTTAATCCCTAACGTTAGGTAAACATCAGCCACAAAGAAGTCAAATTGAAATTGGTAAGAGTAGTATTTGCTCTCGTGACTTTTCTTTTTGCTTGTCTTTGTTTCGGAAGTTTTGCTAACCCTCTTTGGCGGAATGAGGGGTCCTGCTCTGCCCTCTAAGGCCTTGCGGGGGGGGCGGGGTTGGGTTTGGTCTTACTCTGATGATCGGAAACATTCATTTCGTAGAGTAGAAGAATTATGCAAAAAATCAGCTCGATCGAATATCAATAAGTGTCTCATCAAAACATTTTTATTTTGAAAAGAATGGATCCGAAACACTGAATCAAATGAAAAGAGTAGTTATTTTGCACTCCTTCTAGCATCCACATACCTTTTTTTTTTAAATTTTAATTCACGTGAAATTATCCTTCTACCATTTTGTTAGTTCAAATTTTCACCCTTCAAGGGATCATATAGTAAATTCATATGAATAAAAATAAAAAGAAGAGTGTGAATGATAAACAAGAGAGTGCAAAAGTTCAATTCGTTAAATGAAAATATATTCAATTAACATGTGCTTATTTGATAGGATATAACAAAGGTTGATGTATGATTTATTCATTTATGAAGGCTTTCTCAAGTGGGGTCCGGGTTGATGGGTCAGAAATCGATAAATTATTTGGTGATCTTTGGACACGTGGTGTGCCATCGTTATTATCCACGCAAATGTGTGATAATAAGAGATTTGGGCCACTGCTACAACCACCAACCACCGAATAATTACTCAAGAAATACGCACAAGAGTTTTGCTCTTATTTTGTGAATGGGATGGCAGTGCGATTGGCAATTGGGAGGGGTTGGGGTCGGAGGGTACTATTCCCGTCCCTGACTCGATCCCCAACAAGGATTTGTTTTTTTCCTCAATCCAAACGAAGAATGGGGATTTCCGCAGGAATTCAAAGTTTTCACTTAAAAAAGAAAAAGAAAAAAACAGATTTAAAAAACAGAGACTTGCTTAATACATAAGCCGAAATGCTAGATGCCATATGTGGACTTGCGTACACAAAAAATGCAAAATAGGCCACTAATTAATATCTCCAAGCAACAGAATTATACTCCACAGTACATCATTAAGTGCAAAGACAGTGGCATCAAAGTTTATAGAAGTCAAGAAAACATCAAAGCAAAATAAACAGAAGAGCTTTCACTAGTTCTTTACTGGCGATGGAAATAAGTTATAGTAACCCTATAAAAATATTTCGGGGAATTAGGGAAGGGGCGGGTAACAAATGGGGAATGGATTCGGGTCGGAGATATTTCTGTTCCCGCCTCATACCCGATTCCCGAAAATTTTCAAAAAAAATTTCCATATCCTTCCCAATCTCCAAATGGGTCTTCAAATTGTTGATCCATTCGAGATGGGAATCAGATCAGATCGGATATGGATGAATTAGAAATTGTCATCCCTAGGTGGCAGTCATGGTACAATTTTGCAAGTCATGGTACAATTATGAATTGATACAACTGGAAGAAAGTGAAATATTTGTTCCTATTTTGATAAGGGTCCATCTATTGAATGATACTTGTACCAGCTTATAGAAGCTACTTATCAAATACGACAAAATCTTGTTTATAGAGTAGTTGTAAACAAATGTTTACAGAGGTCAATTTTGGCCAGTCTGGATTTTTAAAAAACTATTTGTTAAAATCCGGATCATTAATTATCGAAATGGAAGGCTGACATTGCATAGCTCCATAAATAGGTTGTTTGTAGCTACTCCGGAAATAAGTTTCTCTCATCAAATACTCCTACATTCAACATTTGTTGTCAGATTTTACACATTTCATTTAATTTTCTTCATCCCAAACATGACCTTTTGGACATCAAAATCATGTGGCGGAAAATGCTTGAGTCATCTTAGAAACATGATTCGTTTGCATATTACAGCTGGTTTTATTTGGTTCATTCACAAGTGGAAGCAATTCATGAAGCAGCTAAAGCAGTGACCATTTGAAAACAATCAAAAACAGCTTTGGCGACTGAATTGTTGGAGGAAAGTTCAAACTCACAAAAAAAAAAAAAAAAAGGAAATAGACCATTAAAATTAATATTATTTCCACCCAATTGCCTTTCAGAATATTCAGTAGTCCAGGAGCGCCGTCATGTGATGCTCCGGTCCACCCCATAGCAACACATTCTCGTGAGGTCTATGACTAAGCGTATAGACCCCACATAAATATGTGAAATTGAAATGGTCCGGAACACCACGTGGCTGCTTCCGGACTGCTAAGTAATTACTCGAAAGAAATCCAAGATCCAAACATGTGTAGATCTCATATATTAAGTCAACAGTGCCATGTTCCTGCATCCAGGGCCAAAAACATTGCCATGTTCATTTCCTATATGAGGGAACAAATTACTGAAGAGACTACAGCTAGCAAATCAAAATTGGGAAATGATTTTGTGCCGCATACATCTGCAATCCTCAAAATTAACCCCAAAATCAGTTGACTTCCACTCCAATAAGGTCAACAATGACATCATGAACACAAACTTGCATATTGGCAGTTCTTACAACTAAACCATTACCTAACAATGAAGGGTACTTTTTCTACCACAGGTTACTAAGGAATCCAATGTGCAAATGGTGCAATATTTGAAGCAGAGTGTTAAGTAAGAAGAATGCCCAAAATCTGGTGGCCGAGATGGTATCACAGATCTGAGTCCGAATTTCGCCAAACAATCAACACCTGTGGCAGAATTTGGCTCTTGTTCGCAACTCCCAACTCGCTACAACCTGAAATCTGGGAAAGTTTCATCTTTTTGCATCAAATCTGACAAACTTGACCTAAAATTTGCAGAAAGAGGCTCCAGATTTCTTGATTTCATCGACACGTTGCACTAGAGCATGAGTTTGCAAATGATGTTCCCCACCTGAAAAAAAAAAGAAAAGGGAATAGTTATGGATCTACAGAAAAGTTAAGCGCATGAAATTTTATTCTGGAAGGGATCTAGAAAGGAAAAATGGCCACTGTCAAGGACATGAAGTGGGGTCCTTGATCAAATTTTTATAGAAAAGGTCCTTTGGTGGGTATGACAGAAAATAATAAAATGTGATCTGTTTTGTGATCATCAAAAGGGCTTCTTTTGTAGCGCAAAAAATGTGATTCAAAAACCTGTTAGAATCCCATGGCGGATCACAATTCATAAAACAGTCAGGGATACGGCAGCAGAACGAAGCTTCACACCATCATCCTCCCACTTTGATTGGGGGGCACTTGCTCCAGCTACAATTGCCTATAAGATATAGCGCACAAGTGTATGTCGACACGTTATAATAAGAAGAAGAATCTATCAATATATCTGAAATGGAAAGATAGGATCCTGAGCTATTTGAGTCAGCAAATTTAACAAGGACCAGTCCATAGAATCGAATAAGTGTAGGGCTCATAAACAAGCTGAGGAGTCCATCGGATTGGACTGTAGATAGGAGGACTACATATTTTGCTTTTGGTTGAAACTTTTGCAGTCAAGATTAAATATGCATCAGATATTATACCCTACAATATGAGATATGAGGGTGTGAATCATGCGTCTTCCAAACTTTACCAATGGTATGAACGAATCCCTTGCTTCATCCATATGTGTAAAAGTAAATATGCATCGGATATTATACCCTACAATATGAGCTATGAGGATGTGAATCATGCGATACCATTAATCCTTTCACTATTTATCCAACGTGATCACTTTGTGAAGCAAAGTCCATCGTCTAGGTATAAAGAAATATGAAGTATATGAGCGTGAAGGCACCCTCACTTCAATAGCTATCTTTTGTGGTTGTGTTCAACTAAAAACTGTGTAAATGGTTTCACAGCTGGGTCCCAGGGATGGGTAGGATTTGTGTATGACCTGCATGTGGCATATGTTTTTTAGTGAGCACGCTGTGAGTGAGGGAGGGTGTGAAAGAAAGGTCCCCATCGACTGTGCACCAAAATGTGAAGTACATAAGCGTGAGGGCACTCTCCCTTCAATAGCTAGCTTTAGGGTTGAGTTCTATGGTTCTACCCAAGACTGTGTAACATACTTACCCAATGTGATTACATATCCTACAGTAATGTAATGATCCGCACCAGCTGACCTACTATCCATTCACCTAACCACGAGGTTCAAAAGGTTAACCTCAAGTTATATAGTAGCTGGCTGCAAACATTTATATACTACATCAAATTCTCTCAAATTTCCAATATGGGACTCCAAGTGGGTTTTCACAATCTCCCCACCTTGGCCGCAGCGTCCTCATTGCACCACATGGTCCATCACAGCCACCCACCAAGCGATGTGAGACAAGTACCCACTTTAAGCACATCAAGCTCCTCAAGCTCGTCTTATGTGGGACCCGCCCAAGCATGACAAGCTCCTCTCTTGTCGGGTTCACTCAAGCACATCTCTTTGCGGGACTCACCCCACATTTCTGGTTGGTGTCTGCTTTGATACCACCTGTAACGACCTGCTTCAGCTGACCTGCTAACCATTCACCTAATCACGAGGCTCAAAAGGTTAACCTCAAGTTATATAGCTGGTCACGAACATTTATATACCACATCAAATTCTCTCAAATTTCCAATGTGGGACTCCAAGTGGGTTTTCACAAGTAATAAGACCATGAAGTAGATCTAGTGGCAGCTCTAGGAGCAAGGTAGCCATCAAGAAAATAAAACCTAGGCAGTAGGCACGCTACAACAAAATACATATGAGAAAGAACTCCAACATAGTAATGTTACAAATGATTGGAAACATGTAAATATATTAAATCTACAATTGTGCTCAATTAGTCTTCAATTTTGTATTGCACTGCGTATAGAGTGAATCGCAATAACCAAAGTTCTTGACAAAGCAATATGGTCATTTAACACTAAAAGGCACATGACATCCCTTTCCACTATTTCTCTTTTTGATAATCAACATACCTTTCCACTATTAACTGCAGCTACGAGTGCAACATGCTGTCCATCTCTCGCAAACTCATAAAAGTAATAAGTCCTGAAAAAAGTAGCTCAAATTTTTTTTAACCAAAAACCAATGTTAGAATTTTCTGTCAATAATAGCATAAAACATCAAATGATTAATAGATGAAATGTAAATCGAGCCAGATATCTCATTTGCTTTTATCATACAGGGAGTTGTAACAATTATTACTTTATGACACCTCAACAAGCATGTTCGGCAATGCCAGAGTTATTGGACATAGATTGTATAGTTGCTAACTGGCATATGAGCAATAATGTACATGGTTAATGGCATTTCAGCTCTATTTCTTCATCTTTAAAATTGTTTTCCCCCCTTTCCCAGTGAGGCAGAGGATACAGAAATGCGAACTGATGCCTATCCAAAAAAGTACTCCCTACACCTCCATTTTTTTTGCCATGGTCCCACCATCTAATCGGGTCAAGAAATAATTTAATTTCGAAAAAATTGAGATTTTTTCCACCAGTTTTCAAAAGGGAAATGATTTTAACACTCCCCTTTTTTCGATTGACACTCCTTTTTTTTTTTAATTCAAGTACCAATTTGCCCTTTAAATGAAAAAGTGATTCAAGAGGAAAGAGAAATTTAGTAATTTCACATGAGTAAAAGACAAAAAAGGGAGTGCCAATGGATAAAAGCGGAGTGTGAAATCATTCTTGGTTTTAAAATCAGCAAGAACAAAATAAATTGCAAAATTTATGTAACAACCCATATTTTGGTGTTTAAAATTATCATTTTTTTTTATTTTGAAACAAAAAAAAAAGTATTAGTTAAAAATTTGAGGTGGTACAAAGATTTATATGGAACAAAAAAAGAAAAAGAAAACGTGTAGTGATCGTGTGTAGTGTGGATCTATGAGGTTTGGGAATATCATAGGTGTATTTGCCGTTTCGGGAAAAAAAAAAGAGAGGAGAAAAAGAGATGGTCCCATATTATTTTTGGTTGAGGTTTGTGAATATCATAGATGTATCTGTTGTTTTGGGAGAAAAAAAAGAGATGGGTCCCATATTTTTTTGGTTTGGACGTGTGACTTGAGAGGAGTTGGTGACCATATAATATGCTTTTAGTTGAACTCTTTTTTTTTCCTTCTCCCAAAACGGCAAATACACTTAAGATATTCACAAACCTCATAAATCCACACTACACACGATCACTACATGTTTTCTTTTTCTTTTTTTGTTCCATATATACCATTGTACCGCCTCAAATTTTTTACTAATACTTTTTTTTTGTTTCGAAATCTAAAATTAATGATAATTTTAAACACCAAAATATGGGTCATTACATTTAAATGACTTTTCAAAAGATCTACAAAAGTGAAGTTGGAAAAAGAGTAATAGTAAAGGCAAATGGAGCGGAGCTCCGTCATTTGTAGTAGCAACCCCTAGTGTCAACCTGAAGGTTTACTTACTTGAAACTTTCGTCTTCTCTAACTTTTATTGTGCGAGCAGAGTATATAGTTGAACCACCTGCACGGCAGGAAAGACATTATGAGGACTGAATTCAGCTGAACATGAATCCACAACAAGTTAAGGTGTCATTTATAAATTATAATAATAGTTATACGGGAAGAAAAGATTAGGTGAAACAAAATAAGTTGACTGTTTATTTGCACAGACTAATGAACATAGGTAATACCAGGAACAAATATTTTTGCTGCCTCCTTCAATGTACCCAAATCTGTAATATCTTTGGCCTGGTAAAGTCGGTAAAACTCAGGAAAGTTACTCAGACAGGCAACTATATACAATACATGAAACAAAAAACAAAGATAAAACGTTCTTTAAGTATGGTGCACCAGATCCCATTTCGAATAGTACTCTTCAGTTGCAGCATGGAGGTTTTTTCTTGGTCACACACACACTTTCCAATTGATCTCAAACTATTTATATAATGGCCACAGGCCCACAACCTTCAACTTATTGCTCATTTGGAGTAGAAGTTAGACATGTCTGATGTTAATGTTAACAGTAATATTGTAATAGCAGATCCTTAGTGAATACAAACCTGCAACTACAAGATTTTAGTTCTGGGGAATGAGTTATTAACCTAATCGTAAATCGTGTGCATGGAAAACATTATGTGCAATGCTACAAACTAAAGTACTAGGTCAAAAAGAGAATCCATTTATACCATAACCAACTCCATGAAACAAGAGACAGGCTTGATATGGGAAGATTTTTGGCAGCATATGCTGCTCAAACTTGAATTCGAACCCCAAAAAACCAATTGCACAGATCAGAAGGAAGCAACATATTGCACACAGTCACTAATTGGGTGACAAAGGCAAGTAGTTGTTTATTGCTACATCAGAATTTGGGAAGGGCATATAAGCAGAATATAGATATCCTAAAAATAGTAATTCTCGGTTGTGTCAAATAGATATGGAAATCAAGAATGGATACCATGAAACATTACCATGCAACTAACATCAGACATGATCAATCAGGCAAGTAAAGTCTTTAATCAATATAATTGGACCTTCAAATTTTAACACCCTTATGGACATAAATAGTTAAATCAAGACCAAAAGGCAATAATATATATTATCAAAATTGCCCCACAAAACGATAGAAGAGAAATATGGGATGAGTAGAGGGTAGCCGATAATTCTTTCATTGGCCGCATTGGGATATGTGGTAGTGATAATACGACTCCTAGGCTTCATCTCCTATAAGTAGATAATTGCCCCACAAAACGATAGAAGAGAAATATGGGAAGAGTAGAGGGTAGCCGATAATTCTTTCATTGGCCGCATTGGGATATTTGGTAGTGATAATACGACTCCTAGGCTTCATCTCCTATAAGTAGATATTGACTGTACATGCAGGATCAGAAATCAGACAATCAGCTTATTCATTGGGATTTTACTGGAGAGCTTGTGTAACACCCCATCCCATATCGGTAGTCTACATGGATGATCTTGAGCATAGAACAAACCTTGTGGGCTACTACTAGTACCTTGGGCTTAAGTTTTAGGGCCATGTGGTGTAGCTTGTGGATAAAAAATCAAGATAATGGGCCAATGGTAAGCCTGGGGCGTTACAGGTGGTATCAGAAGTATCCGTGTACACGACCATGTGGGCGTTGAAGTTTGGTTGGATTTGGTTATTGGTTTGATTAGTATTGGTGATTATAGTGCTCAACCCCTTGTGAGGGCGTGAGGCTATAAAGTTGGGGAGATTGTAACACTCCATCCCACATCGGAAGTCAATATGGATGATCTTGGGCATATAACAAACCTTGTGGGCTACTACTAGTACATAGGGCATAAGCTTTTGGGCCATGTGGTATGGCTTGTGGATCAAAAATCAAGGTACTGGACCAGTGGTCTGCTTGGGGCGTTACATCTTGGGTTGCTGGATCTGGGGAGGGCCTTTCCTTGTAGCATTGGGATATTCATTTTCATCTTTTCATAGCTCGGATGGTGGGTTCTTCATACATGTGTGTAGTGTATTTGCGGGAAAAGGAATAAAAGGCCCTCTAAAGACAGTCATTAGTCTATTTACAACTGAAAGAGTCATTTTGTCTTTTTAGTAGGATGTCGGGGACATAACCCTTCAGATATGCACCTATATTTCACGAACTTTTGAGTAAAGCACGTTGGATCCAGTTTACTTTTCCTTTCATACAAATTTCAGCTCCTTCGATTTCATTTCAAATAATCTCATTTTGTGGAGTAGTGTACTAAAAATGCAAATTGTTATCCTTAGCAAAATGTTTTTTTTTTTTTTTTGAAAACCTTAGCAAAATATTGATAAACACCATAACCATTATTTTTTCCACATATAAGTAACAACAATAAGAAACTGCATTGATGGGATTGCACCCATGTAAAAAATAAAAGCAAATATACAACACAGTTCACTGCACAAACCTCTAAGAAAGTGATCTTTAGTTGATTAGATGGGCGAATTAAAACGCTTACAACCTCAGATCTGCATCAAGGGCCATCTGATATAAGAATGGAGAATAACCTAAAATATGTAACATAGAATGACACTACAAAAGCAGATTTATAATTTTTTCCACCTTGCAATATCAATTTAAGTAGTACTTTGTGACAACAAATCGAAAGTTGAGTGATTCAAAGCCCGGAAGGATGAGAAATACATCAAGACAAAATCAAACAAGCCAATATAGCATTAGGAAACAGAAATATAGGTAGATAAAGAAGCGAAAACATGAGACCCCTTGTTAGCCCAAAGGCTTCCTTAGAATGCCTTAGTGATTGTGATGATAACAAAGCATAAATTATTAAAAGAGAAATATAATTAATATTGCAATATTTGATACACATTTAAATAAATGGTTAATTTTGTAGA
Source organism: Rhododendron kiyosumense (assembly GCA_019656275.1). NCBI lineage: Eukaryota > Viridiplantae > Streptophyta > Magnoliopsida > Ericales > Ericaceae > Rhododendron > Rhododendron kiyosumense. The sequence continues at coordinate 89,544 of BPLS01000366.1, read as the reverse complement.
ATTTGATTGAGATACACATGGAAGATTTGCACATAAAATTTGTAGCTCCAATAGTCAAGTTATACATAAGGAGGGAAAAGATTACGGACAAATTTTTTTCCCATATTTTATTGGATGCAAAGGCTCTCAATGGAAGACAAATATTGGAGCATTAATGGACAAGTTTGGCAAATTCACGAATCATTGACTGCTATGGCTACCAAAATGGTTCAAACGGTTAGTGAAAAAAAAAAAAGGAATGGATTTTTGCTGTCAAGGATTTAATCATTGACTGCTATGGCTACCAAAATGGTTTAATCGGCTAGTGAAAAAAAAAAAAAGGAATGGATTTTTGCTGTCAAGGATTTATTCAATCAAGGCCATCTTGTGTTGGCTTAATTCCAAATATGAAGCGGTCCAACGTTCATACATTGAAGAATATATACAAGGCCATTGAAGAACAAAATAGAGATACACAAGTGAGCTTCACTGAAATACTCTCAAGGCATACAGTGATCAATCTCTTCATACTCTTCTTCATCTTGATATCTATACTCGTGTGGGAGAGAGTTGTTATTTTGATCTTCATTTTAAAAGGGATTGTACACCCTTATTCCTACTCTTGTGAGAGTTTATCTATTTGTGAGTGCTTTTGAAGAGAAATCACTTGAAGGTTAGGTGTTACTAGCATTGGAGTCAAAACTAGTTGGGTTAGGTGTGACTAGCACCAGAGTCAAAAATAGTTGGAGCGATTAGGGATAGATTGCTCGTTGTAAAGGTTGTCTAGCACCCTCGAGGCTAGAAGAATTGTCACTATGGTAGATAGTACAACAAATCCCGAGTTGGACACTTGGGGAGTGGACTAGGCCATGAAGTTGCGGACGAACCACTATAAAACCTTGCGTTCGATTTCTCTCTTCCCTACCCTCTTTATTTTATGTTTGGCATATTAAAATTGCATGACTAATCTAGTTCGATCACTTCTATATCTATAGTTAAATGGAGTAATTGATTGACTAATCATTGCATTGAATTTTGTACCTTACAATTGAAGAAGTTCGGTATCTACCTTATTGTGGTTCTTAATCTTTTGTTTTGTCTGAGCTTGCTCAATCTGTTGTGTTGATCTGTTTGGAGCTTGCTCAATCTATTGCGATTATTGTTTATTTATTATATTCTCGCAATTAGTTTTTGAATTCCGCATTGTATTTGAGATACCCAATTCACCCCTCCTCCTCTTGGGTTGCTTTTGGACCAACACCCATTCAATCACAAAATGATCATAACTTCGGTTCTACTAGGATGTCTTAATAATCAACCCTCGTCAGCAAGAAACCAGCCTACTAAACCTTGAAAATAGGGTTTTGGGAGAGCAATTCTATAGTATTTTCACCCTGGTGGATTTCTCATTTAATAAATGCTAGGAAACTTGGGTTATCAATGGTGGAATACCAGTCAATCTGAACTAAGAGTGACCCGGGGGCCGGACTGCTTGCCTGATTGCCCAAAGAATTTGAAGGGGAAAGTCGGGAAATGGGTATAATGTATAATCTTGGTTGGTAGGAGTGTGGAGAAAGACCGATCACAAATTTTAGTAATATCCTAGAAATAGTGTTCTAAATGGCACTTGGTGGTAGTCGGGTGGAGACCCACCTCCAAGCGCCAATCCGCCTAGGCGGCGCCAAGCAATTCGGCGGTATTTTTTTTTTACAAACCATAATTAGTGCTTCCACTTTCAACTTCCAAGTGAGAGGGAGGGGAGGTAGATGAGCGAGAGAGAGCAGGGCATAGACCAGTGAGACGCCATAACAGAGAGAAAATAGAGACATGAAAGAGAGAAGAGAGACGTGAGAGAGAGAGAAGAGAGACGATACAGAGAGAGGCGAGAGAGAGACATACCGGTGAAGCCAGGAAATGTGACGGAGAGAGGAGTTCGGCGAAGTCAGGCCTGGAGTTGGAGTTAGGGCTTCGATCGTGGAGGCTGATTGGAACTGATGTCGACTAATGTGTAATTATTGTAGAGTGTGTGTGTGTGTATATATATATAGTCCGGATCCAACCCTAAAGCTTATCTGTAGCCCGTGGACTCAGCTTCAATTGCATTACTTCACTTATCACTTCAAAACATGAACCCCTCTTTCGACTAATATGAATTGGAACTGGCTACAGAGGAAACCGAACCCGTCACTCCAACACTTATTTCTTGTGCTTCCGAGGGTGGGCGGAACGATCAGCTGATGCGTAGCTCAGAGTGGTCGTACATACAGAGGGAGAAGTGGGGATCCGCACAGTGCTACCGTGCGGGACTCCCCTTTCCCAATCAAATTGCGACAATCCGAGCCGCTAAAAGTGATCAGAACGTGATTTTAAGGGTACCCACGAGAAATCAGGAAAAAAAATGATCGGGAAAGGCTTGATCCGAACAGTTTTTTATTGAACGGTTCAGTAAAAAACTGCTCAGATCAAGCCCTTCCCGATCATTTTTTTTGCTGATTTCTCATGGGTACCCTTAAAATCACTTTTTGCACACTTTGAGCAGCTCGGATCGTCGCAATTCGATCGGAAAAGGGGAGTCCCGCACCATAAGGCCGTAAGGGATCCCTTATGGGATAAGGACTGTATATATATATATATCATTTTGTAAAATTACATATTAAGCCCTCTTATTTAAAAAATCACATTTTAGTCCCTCCAGGGCCTCCTAGGCTGCCACCAAATGCCGCCAAACCTCCCAGAGCGCCAAATAAAACGCCTAGGGGTATAGTCGTGGCGGCAGGGTACCTCCAAGCTTATAGGCGGCCGCCCAGGCCGCCATTTAGAACACTACCTAGAAAAACACCAAACTTATGAAACTCAGAGCATAGCACCAATGCCCAAGAACCTTGATTGATTCCTCTTAACACAACCAAAATCAGGCTCAACCAAAGAACAGGATGGACCCAGGACTGCACTCTATACCATAAAGGTGCCAACTAGATTAAAGGAGTCACCATCCTATTTCTTGTTATTGTGAAATAGTAATGAATAAATGACCTAAATGGCTAAATCCGACCATTAGAAAAGTGATATGGTTACGGTTGAGGTAACACTAGGGGGAGGAGTAGACCAAAATTGACATTAAAGTCGGTCATTTGAAAGGATCTAGGTTTTTTGAATATCATGGAACACAATGCCCTCAACAGAGCTCAATGTAAAAAACAGATTCATGTAGCCGACCCCCATTGATTAGGACTTGAGGCTCTGCTTGGTCTAGTTTGGTTTGTGATAAATCACTTTAGTATTGAGTCTATTGACCGATGATGAGCTAGCGGTTGGCTCAAACGAACGTAGCCCACAAAATCATTAGCCTCCTAATCGTCTTTCTGATACCTTGCTTTTGATAACCAGATGCTACAACATATCTTTCTCATTTTATTTTAAAAACAATGGCAACCACATCCCTATCAAGCTTTCACAATCTCGATTCACATCTCAGACCTAATTTCACTTCCTTTTAAAAGTGGAAAATAAATCCCCCCAGACACTCCATCAACTCAATTTCAAAGTATTTCCTCATATTTCATAAATCTGCTATGCAACTTAACAATGAGAGGTATGACTGTAGGAGGTGAAAATGGTAGCTAGACACACACACAAAAAAAAACCAAAAGGAGAGTAGCAGCCATACTCTGAACTACAACCAACTTATGTGCAGAGATAAAAGTGGACGACATCCATTTGTCTAAATGCTTGAAATCTTTCCCTCCCAAGCTCCCATAAACGTGTGACATTGTAAGAAAGGAAAAAAAAACTTCGCAGATTATAAGCCTTTTACAAGGTATGGCTAACTGGCTGAACTCTTCTGAAATTAATCTCAAGTTCATAGATCCCTCAACGAAACTAAGAATAATGAGTTTGAAAATTCCTACTCTACATTACCTGATCAAGTACAAGATTAGTGTGCAAATGTGAATCTAGGGTCGGGCCTGTCAAACCTCTGACTGAGTATGAGACTAAGCAAAAAGGGATCATATTTCTCAACATGTTAAACTATTTGATTGAGTAAAAGGGTGCCTTACGAATATAGTGCATCACAAAAGACATGGTAGACACCTATTATCGATACTGCAACATAGTATGCATCAAAAGAAAATGAATATGACATATACCATTATATGCAACTATGGAAGTGCCTACTGGGAAGTCAATGCAAATGACACACCATTGTCCAGGTGTGAAATGTGTGACGGGAATTTGATTTATGTTGAAATGTCCATGTAATATAGCTTCTATTCCTCATGGAAGCAAAAAGTGTTGTTGCCAAGAAAGAAAAATTTCTAGATAACTCTCTTTCCAACCCCATTACCCTCAATTATGTCAAAAACTCTCAACTTCAAAGATCTACCCAGCAAGGGTGTCCAAATTTGAGTTGAATAAGCAGGTGAAGGGAAAACAGATATCAAAAGACTAGGAGCACGCAGTTTTTAAAATCTATTAGGAATTGAGTTGCTTTTTTTAATTTTTTTTACTGGCAACAGATTTATTAAAGGAATTGAGATGTTTTATTGATTTGATTCTGAGCATACAAACATAAACAAGGTAATATACGAGAAGGCTATATGTTGAAAGAATAAGTTCTTATGCAACTGATTCTATGGATAAATAAAAAATAGAGACAATAGAGTAAAGGAAACTAGCTTGACCAATTTTACCCATCGGGAGATGCAAATCGGGCTGCGAATGTCTTTGGCTTAGCCTTATCTCCGTAAAGGGATAATCCAGCATTATAATCCTAGAAAGATCAGACAACCACATTTGTAAATGAGCAAACTTAGTTACATAATTCAATAATGCTACGAAAACAAACATTATCTATAGAAAAGTTCCCAAAAGCACCAAAAATTTGAAGCTCAAATATCATAGAAATTCATGGATATATCCAATAAAAAAAAGGGAGTACTATATTCTGAACTGTAACAAGGCGTAGAAGTTTAAGTTAGTTTCTGAAAACTTCGGAAAAAGTTTTCACCTTGTTAATGAGATTTCAAAGGGTGAGCTTTTATCCATTCCCTTTCTGCAGGATGGAGGGTTTTCTCTTATTTTCATGCATGCTATTGTTCAGGTTTGCCATCTTCATTTCTAGTATCGGTTGCTTTCCATAGCTGATATGTGGTGGACTATATGAGTGTATTTCAGGTAGTCTTGAACTCATACACATTTGTGCATAAGCTGAGTGTCCGGATCAGTTGAATAGACAATTAACCAAAAAGACCAAATTGTATCATAACGACATTCTAAGCTCCTCCCCTAACAAGTTGGCATTCATCTCAATTTATATAAGCTGTCTGATTCTTCTTCATTATTTGTTTTACAAGTTTGTTCACGCTGTACATATATTTCTCTTGAACCACCATCAGCAATTTCGCATTCGTAAGCAACTGCCAAAACACCCAAACACCATTCTAACTTTCACCTTTCAGTACAGGGGGAAGCTTTACAGAGAAGGCCTCCGAATTGACCTCGCAACCCTTTTTGGACCTAGAATTTGTACAAGAAACCTTACACACAGAAAAATGGTGATCCTTAGTAACTTCATTCTACTTCGATTTCATTTCACCTGGAAACCTCAAGATTCGTCATAGCACCATACTTTTAACCAATTCATTCCTCCCAATTTCCAAAATGATTCATTTTAACCAAGTAAGAACCACATCCAGAGGCACGGCACAGTTATAAGGGTGGGGTCAGGCGACCCCAGGGGAAAAAAATAATTTACTATTGTTATTTTGAAATTTCATTTTAATTAGCAAAACACGGCCTCTGTTGAATTACTCTTTTCTTCATCGACATATGTGTTTCTCTTTCTCTCTTGCAGGCTTGCACCATCGGCGTTCCTTGGAGTCTCAGGTTGTCGTTGTGGCATTAAGGTTTTGATGAGTTGTTTGTTGAAAATAGATCATCAAGGGACCCTTTGGGTGAATTTTCCAGTGTAATTTTGCACCGAACGATGTGATGCAAAAAAATTGATCCAAATCGAGTAAAAATTAAAATAAAACAAGAAAAAAGACTATGTCAAAAGACAATTAAAAGAGAGCCCAAAGGACTCTAATTGTCATTACCAATGTAGATGTTGTTTTCTTAGGTAAATATTGATAGTATTTATCTTATAAATGACACCATGCTTACGATTTCCTGGGGTTGCAACTGACCACATCCCCCATAGCCATACAAAACTCACCAACCTCTGCTCCAAGACCGGCCATGACATTTTGCGGCCCTTTGCCGAATTTCTAAGAAAGGGTCCTAATTTTTCCTTCTGAACTTATATGCTTGGTACTAAATATCTTTCTTTTGAGCATATATGTTGGGTACTAGAAATAGTTGGAGGCCCTAATTTTTTCACTTTTAAGGGGCCTACAACAGCGCCTCTTGGGCCTTAGCCCAGGGCCGGCTCTGAATCTACTCCTTATTCTATAGAAATCAACCAACCAAAACTCGTATTCTCAAGTGCTGGGGGAAAAAAAAAAACCGACGACGTAAAGTGAAACATAGTGTGAGACAATGCATCTAAATTCCAATACCTCAGGCTCCGTCATGTCTTCAAACTGAGGGGGGACGCGAATGGCGAAACCGTCGCCATAGAACTGAAACCAAGACTTGGTGTTGGCAATGGCCGAAAGTATTGACTTGGAAGGCAATGTTTCAGCTGTGCATATGGGAATTAATAAGCAATTGAAAGTTGAGGAAAGGAAACAGAGTGAAATGGAGTTGAGGATGAAATGTCGCCTGGATGAGTTGAGAAGGGTATTTGGGTTGAAGGTAGATGGAGAGATGGGTTTGAGGGTATTAGGGTTTCGCGGGGGTTTTGGAGGATGGGGGAAGAGGGAGAGAAGTATGGCCATGACCATGAGAGAGTAGAGAAAACATTCATGACTGGTATTGGAGGAGGAGATAATGTGGGACAGGAGGGTGTGGTTTTATATGCTTCGTCTTATTATTTGATGAAGAGGGTTGTTTTGGTCTTTCAACAAAATGCTGAGTTTTGGAAAAGAAAATTGATATTCATGGTCGCTTTTTGTTATCCACTCTCTCTCTCTCTCTCTTTTTAATATTAAAAGTGTATGTATTTTTTTTTAAAAGGAATAAAAAAGAGAGTGTAGATAACAAAAAAAAATGAGTGTGGGTATCAATTCCCTTTGGAAAATTATTTGCACTACTCTCTATATAGTACCCACATCATATTCAACAATTCTTCATAATTTTCAAACTACACTATTTTTTCTCACTATCCACACCGTGTGATCAAAGGTCGACTTCGTTCCCCGTTACAAGACAACGTTTTTGTTTGGTTTTGTAATTACCAACAAAGTGAAATTGTTCGAATGACAAAATCGAACAATCAAAAAGAGTTCGGAGGTGAGATATTGAGATCCAAATAATGTAAATTGGTTCATACATAGAGATTCGAATAAGGGTTTGACGCTAAGATTCAAATTAGAGTATATTAATTCGTTCAGACATTGAGATCCGAATAATCTAAAATTGGTCAGACATTGAGATCCGTACAATTTTGAAAAATAGTTTGAAATCCTTCAGACATTCATACCTTCAAGCGCTCCGAAAAAATAAACTGGGTTTATTCAATTGGTGGAAGATTAACAAAATAAAATTATACATATGACAAAATGAGGATTTTGGGGTATTGATGTTGTGGTCAAAGTTGGAGGCGCATCTCCGTTCCATTAACAATTTTTTTCACTTTTTTAATTTGTCTTTATTTGAATTTTTCTCATTTGTTCATTTTGCGTAAAAAAAATTTGACTTTCGAAAAAGTAAATTGTTCTACTTTTATCCAAATATTTTGAACAAGAATCACTTTTAAGTAAAAAAAAATCAATTTTTTTTAACTTAAAAGTGGTCCTTATTTAAAATATTTGGATAAAAGTAAGATTTTTTAACCTTTTCGATTCCAAATTAAAAAGTCAAAAATTTGATATAAAGTAAACAAATACGAAAAAATTCAAATAAGGATAAAATTATAACATTTAGAAAAAGTTGAGTGCAACAACACAGCGGCGAAGGTTTTTGGGTGGTGACAGTAGTGGCTGCGTTGAGGACTTGAGGGGGTAGATTGATTGTATCATTGTACCGAGTAAAGAAAGAATAAATAATAAAAATGGGTGCAAACAGAATTTCTCAGACCAAAATGCCCTTTTATGGGTCCACGAAGACGTTATCCTCTTTGAGATTCGACCAATCCAGATGAACAAATCCAAACCACCCAAAAATATTACTCCGAGTACTACTATGAACCAAACTAGAAGCAGACCAGAGAGAGGAAAATTCTCTGTCCTGGTGAATTCTTCTCTCTCTCATGGAAACCATTCTCGCTCCTCACCCCTTCTGTCCTCTCCTCACCCCCAAATCCTCCTCTTCAAAACCCCTCCTCCCTCCCTCTCTCCAACCCAGATCAAAATCTCCATTTTTCACAAAACCCATCAATAGTAGCCTCAAAAAACAAACCAAACAATCATTTGAGCAATCTTTTGCAATACCCAGAAGTTGGTGTTCTCATGTGCAGCATGGATTGGCCGCCCTCTCCATTTCTCTGGCACTCAACTTCTGCCCAGTTCTGCACAGTGGTCCTGCATTGGCTACTGAATTTGATGTGATAAACGATGGCCCGCCGCAGGAATCGTATCTCGTGGATGATGCCGGTGTGCTCAGCCGGGTTACAAAGTCCGATTTAAAGCGGTTGCTGTCGGACTTGGAGTCGAGGAAGAACTTCCACATTAACTTCATCACTGTTCGCAAGCTCACTGTGAGTCCAGTTTATTTCAGTTGGTAGAGGTAATATGCATTGTAAAGTGCTATTGATACTATTGCATTCACTGGTAGTTTTGTTGCCATTTCTGCCACATTTTCATGAAAATATCTTCTTTATGTTCTGCTTTGATCTTGGACTGATAGAGTGGTTTCTTGGGGCAAGAGAGTAGTGGAGACCGTATTCAAGCATATACTTGCATTTTCCGGGTTCATTTCTTTTCTTTTCACTAATTGAAGAACCAAACGCAGTCTTGATGACTCTATACTTCGATTGATGCTTTGGTGAAGTTGTATGGTCAGTTCTAAGAAGTAAAGTAACAAGGTTTGGATGGAACAATTGTTCCATTGGAAGTGCTTGAATCAAAATCTGGGAAGTTTTGGACTTTGGGAGTGCTTGCGATAGTTTTGTAGACAAATTCAGATTATAGCTTTAGATTCTACTTCGTTATGGATTAGAGGTTATATATTCTAGTGGAAGAGGATAAACGTGTTTGATGTAGTTGAAGATTACGATTAAGCTGAAATATAAATATATGCAAAGAGCCATCAAGTGGCTAAGGAAACCAATTCCCAACTTGGATGAAACTATGCTTGCTTTTATTTCTTCAGAAAGAGGAATACAAGATGAAGAAAAGAAGAGGAGAGGAAGAGGAAGAGAAAGCAAGTGGAAAAAGGAAATGGTATGATAATCTGCCTAACAATTGGCAGGATATAACTTTTTATAAGAAAACCCTATGTTATTGTAACAGACTTCAAATTTTCTGCTTCAAGTCCGGATGCCACTTGTTCTTGATAGTGTGGATTCATACAGGGCATCTTACTTTTATTGAAGTCTTGGCTTCAATCATAATGTTGTTGAAGTTTGATTCCTGGCTTCAATAGGAGTGATGCTTAAAATTTCATTCCAATTTTTGACATAACTTTAAGTCTCCTTTGGCATAATTGCAAGGTTCCAATAATTCAGGAGGAGACTTAAAGAAAAGGATTCCTTTACTTTTGCTTCATGTCAAGAATTGGAATAAAGTCATATGCATCAGGGTTATTGTTGAAGCGCTTCAACTACAGGGTTATTGTTGAAGCGCTTCAACTACATTATAATTGAAGCAGAAAATTTGAAGTCAGAAAATTTGAAGCAGAAAATTTGAAGTCAGTAACACTAGCATAGGATTTTCCTATAAAAAGCTGTATCTTGCCAATTTCAAGGCAAATTATCAGAACATTTCCCTTTTTCTCTTGCTTTCTCTTTCTCTTCCTCTCCTCTTCTTTTCTTCAACTTGTATTCCTCTTTCCAAAGAAATAAAAGCAAGTCTTATTTAGTAAGTTTTCTTCCCTTTGCTTTTAAGTCTTTTGTCTAATTGATCCTTTCATTAGTTGGTATTATATATGCATATAAGCAAAAAGCCGAAAAATTAATTTTAATTTACATGGAATTCATAATCTGATTCCAAAAGCACCTGTAACTTAGCTTCTTTTAGATTTAAAGCTGTTTTCCAAATAGTGAGGATGTTGGAATTTACTAAAATCTTTTGAAGATTTTAGTTGAATCTAAATCCTGCAACTTTTGTGTAAAATTATGACTATTAATACTTTCGATTTTAGTATTTAAGACCTTCAATGGGATAGTGACAACAATGTTTCACTTGCCTACGTAAGCATTTGAAGCACAAAAAGGGAGAATGAGGAATTACTAAATCTTGTGATAGCTTTCCTATATAAACTTTTGAATATGTCATACAATTTGTGCTAAAACTTGTGAATCTAATATTTAAGGCTTCCAATCCACCACTGCCAGCAAACTTTGGATAGATCGAATGTCTGAATGTTATGAAAATCTTGGTAATTCTAAAGCCTTGAATTACTTAATTTGAGAATGTTGAGTTTTACAACAAAGCAATTTCAGTCCACTTAAAATCTCGTAACTTCTGTCATACAGTTCACTTCAAAACTTTGAGTTACTCAGTAAGACATGTTCAAACAGAAAAGGGTAATCTTTTCCTTTCATGCGATATTTCTTTGGTTTGAAATTAATTATTGCACATTGTTGCAGAGCAAAGCTGATGCATTTGAGTATGCTGACCAAGTATTGGAGCGCTGGTATCCCTCTGTTGAAGAAGGCAACAACAAGGGGATTGTAGTTCTTGTTACCAGCCAAAAAGAAGGGGCAATCACCGGTGGCCCTGCTTTTATCAAGGCAGTCGGCGATGGTATTCTTGATGCCACTGTATCTGAGAACCTTCCTGGTAATTGTTCACATCATTCTTTCCCCCAAATTGGGAACATTTTTCCTCTCTTTTTTTCATTGGGATGGGTAGGTTGGATTTCTTACTACATCTGGAAAAGCCATATCTTTGCAATAGAAAGCCATGGACATTGAATCAGAATGCCGAGGAATCACTTGGCATTCGGGAATAGACCTTGAACAGACACAAAATAGAGCATATATCGTATGTAAAAATTACAATATACTAAATTCATTAGATAGTTCATACTGTAGCAATAACGAACTACAGAATTGTACTAATCCCAGGCATATTTACGTTACTAAACTGAGTTCCAGATGAAAAGATATTGCACTGAATCCAAACGAAACTTCAAACTTCTTCTTGTACGGGTAAAAAAAAGTATAGCGTTTCACATGGCTGATAACCAATAAGAAGAACAAAACAGCAATGAGCATGAATGTAATGGTTTTGGCAGCTAGTGCTTCCAAATATAGAGCCAACCCCCTCACTATCTGTTCATCATCCTCCGGTTTAGGTCCATTGAAATCCAAAAGTTCAAAGAACATTTTCATTTCTTTTATGTGTGTGTGTGTTTGTCCGCGTATGAAGCTGCTGTATGTGTGTCCTGTAAGTTATCAAGTTCACTGCAAGCTCTGATTCTTCTGAGGTTCTTTTGAGCAGTAATCCACAGGACTGCCTTCGGTGAACTTCTGTGGTACCAGGTGTGAGCAGTAATCCCAACTTGATCCTTACTTTTGCTTCCCTCATCAATTAGTTTGCATAACCGATGTCACAACATGATAGAACAAATTAGAGTCTTTTAGATCAAAACCCCATCGATGCTATAGGGTAACAGATTAGACAATTTTGTAAGCCATACTCTTCGAATCTTGCAACTTTGTTAATGAATTACTTTCTTTGATATTGCAGTCTTGGCGACAGAAGAGAAGTACAACGAAGCCATTTACAGCAGTGCGAAACGGCTAGTTGCTGCCATTGACGGACTTCCAGATCCCGGTGGGCCACAGGTCAAAGACAGCAAAAGGGAATCCAACTTCAAAACCAAGCAAGAGACAGAAGAGAAGCGTGGACAGTTCACTCTTGTAGTTGGAGGTTTGTTAGTGATTGCCTTCGTTGTTCCCATGGCACAATACTATGCTTACGTCTCCAAGAAATGACTTATACTTCTATCCCAGAAATGAGTTGTGTATCGAAAACTTTGTACAGATGGCCATGCAAAACAAGCGGTTAATTATAAATGAATTGGCAATCAGATGGTAACAAATGAATTTCGAGTTGTCTGTTGAGTAGAACATGCAAGTCGAATTTCTTGTTCATGACTTCTATTGTATTGACTTTTGACTTCTAGTAATGCTTCATTCACTTGCTTGTAGAGGCCCGTAGGGAAACTTTGAAAGTACATTCACATGAAATTTTCCTTTTTCTCTATATCAGTCTCCCTCTCTTTTCCGTTTTACGCGAACCTCTTACATTCCGAGACACGACATAATTAACTGTTAAACAGACTTGAACACCCACACTCCTGTCAACTTTGGGCTGTAAATATCATCAACGCCGCAAAGTTTACTTGTTACCTCTTCCTCAGGCCGCTCACGTTCTACTTCCCAAGTTTCGCCACAGACCATGCAGTCTGTACCTCATTATTCAGAATGATCCTGTTCCTATTTCTCATTCCATCACGGGAGAGTGATAGAGATACAACATCTGCCGCTGAACGAAAAATGGCTTGTTTGGGCTGCTTCTTTCTTATATTACCTCCTTTTAATGCTTCCACATTATCTTCAAACCCTTCTATTCCTCCCATACCTACATTTTTCTAACCACTGCCTTATCATTTCTGTTTGTGCCTTTAGCCTCAGCTTCTATGGGATTAAACTCCACTTGCTGCACTATCTTGGGCCACGACCCTTGGGCCTTACTCTGAAATATCTGACAACCTAGTTCAGCTCGGATTCGAATAACATTTGGGATCTCTCTACTCATTACCAATTGGTTTTGAGTTGGATTTAAAGTTTCCACATTGTATCAGAGCCAGCCCCATTCTACCCCACATTTTAAAAATTTACAATCCACACCCCATGATGACAGACCAACAAAAAAATTACACGATGATAGACCTAAAAAGAGGCTACACGTGACAGACATCAAATACGGCTGCATGTGAGGGGGATGTTAAGGAAATATAGTTCCATATTACTTGGGAATTGAATGAGTGATCATTTAATAACATTTGAGAACTCTTTATTCATTGCCAATTGATTTTGAGTTGGATATAAAGTTTCCACAGGTACGATACTGCACATGTTAGATAAACAATATTGATGGTACTTGATACTACTAATTATCTAGCTTGAAAATCGTAGTAACTTTTTGGCTGCCCAATTGACCCTCAAACGAATGAAACCAAGCTAGCACAGTTGGTTTGCCTTACCCCCTCTTTCAGTGGATGCAAGGGTTCGAGCCCCACGAGAGGTGTGGTTGGGGTTTAGGGCTATGAATATTCTTTGAATCCCCTGTTGACATACTAACCCCCGCTATTAATGTATAAAGTGTGAAAAAAAAAAATGACCCTCAATGGAAATAGGGATTAGGAAGTATCCACCACCGTGGAGTGGGTAAGTAGGATATGACTGGTGTGGTGTTTGTCTTATTGATTGGTATCATCCCTCTTGTCTGGGCGATACCGTATCGCTCAAGGCATAACACGTTGAAAAATGGCATAACAATGTTATGCCATTATGGTGTCTCCCGGACAAGGTTACTATTCATTTGGGGGGACACTGTAAAAATGAACACTTTTCAAAAATGGCATAACAATGTTATGCCATTATGGTGTCCCCCAGACAAGGTTACTATTCATTTGTTACAGTGTCCCCCAAAATGACATAACAACTCACACAAATGGGCATAATCATTGTCATACAGAGGTAAAACAGAGGCATAACGGGGGACACCGTAAGAGGAGACAGGGGGTACCCAAGTCATTCCTTTCTTGAAGCTTTTTTTCAGTAAAAAGTGTTGAAATTCACTCCGAGGGTTTGTTTACCCCTAGCGTGCAACAAATTGTGGACCAAAACTTTTTGGTTGTCTGTATTTAATTTTTTTTCGCGTTTATTATTTTTGGGCCAAACTTTTATGTATTATTGGTTTGTCTCGACGAGATGAATAAAAAAAGTAAAAAAATTATGACTTTTACACAAGTATTTTTGGAAATATCCAAGAAAAAGTCAAAAGACTGATTTTTTGAGCTTTTCCCAAATATTTCCCAAAAACCAACAAATGCAAAAAAAATTTGTACAAGGATAAAACCAAAAAATTATGGTCCACGCTCACCCGTCAAAAGTAGAGTGACAAAAAAAATGGCTCACCCGTCAAAAGTTCTTTTTCTTTGCAAACAGAATTTCTAAACAAACAAGAGTTCATAAAAAACGAAAGGACGGTACATGTCCGAGGGAATAATGTCAAACTATCGTAGTAAGCTAACTCTAATTATTGTCTAGAAAAACAAAACTATAAAACAAAAAGCTAACTATTTCTATGTGATGACTTTTTCTTCTTCGCTAAGATTCCTAATTGAACATCAAGATTATGGACATGTGCTTAGGTAGACCCACAGCAACAAAAGCTGGGTCGAACTTGTGGACACAAGTTGGAAGTGCAAGTGAGCCAATAGTCCAGCACTGAGAGTTGTGCTAAACTTGAAGAAAATCTGTTGTACCAGTTTAGCTTGTACATTTTCTCTGTTAAAAAAGAGTTTAGCTTAGTATTGGATCAAGGATTTATATCTAACTATTCTAACAAAAATGACTTTCGCCGATCAAAAGAAAAATCAAATATTAGCGGGGGGAATTGTTGAAGAAAAGGGAAGAGAAGGGAAAGGAGTTGACCATCAGACATTTTTTCTCTTGGCACTTGAGTGCACTCCTGATACCGTTGGACCAAAGACCTCATGATTCCACTCATACTTGATTACATGATCGAAAAGAAACTAAAAGGTTAGCACAGTTTAATTGCTACCTTCTTTAATATGATATATTTGAGCAGTGTTTAAGAATTCTTTGCATCATTATTTGGCTACATTGTGAAGGTTTTTTTTTGTCAAAAAATCCCTTTCATAAGGAAAAGAAGGTTTACCATCTAGAAAATACAGATACATGAGTAGACCTCCCTCCTTTTTTTGTGTGGAGAATGTGAGTAGACTTCAAAAGCATCCACAGGAAAGAACAATATTCTCTCCAAGAAACAATAAAATTTGATCCACCCAATCAATTGGTTTCTTCATACTATAGGTAACTTGATTCCTTAATGTACGTTTTATTTTTCTTTGGAAAGGGTGCAAGGAAAGTTGTTTTAGTGGGAAAGTAGATTATTCCTTTCCCTAGGTTCACTATTTTTTTAACAGCAATGTTAGGAACAAAGCTTTAAAACACGACTTCTAACACAGTTGCATTCAGAGTTATTCGATACACATGACCCCACAGACATTGGACGACTCCATACACATCTGTGTCTGGAGTTGTGTTCGGAAGTCGTTTTCATAGACTTATTGTTCTTTTAACCAAAGCAAGAAACCTCACATTTGCCTTTTGTTTTTTCCCCTCTCTGTTTACAATACTTGCTACCTACTAGTAGCATTAAAAACTGCAAATCATGGTTGAAAGGAGTTCCATGGCACAACAAAGTATGGAACTGAACTATACTTGAAATAGAGTAATTTTTAAAACAAGTTTCCAAAAGGGTTTGCCAGACAATTTGTAATACTTTGAGGAAATGAGAAAAGAGACAAAAATGATACAAATCAACTTCCACAAGATGATGCAAGAATCACAAGAAGTCGGTGGCCAACAAGGTCTAGACTGTGATGACGTCATTGATCTCATTGGTGATGTCAAAGACCAAGAAGTTTGCAGTAGCAATAAATGGGTTTAAAAATTGCTCCAAGCTCCAAGCCATCGTTCATAGACCTTGCAGCATGAGTGGAGTAATGGCTGGGAGAAAAAAGTCTCCAAGCATAGGGTTAATAGTGCACCCCACTCTCATGGTATTTACTACTACTATTTAGAGGAGGGTTTCTAGGTTGCATAATAGTCGTTGGAGAAGCAGCAGTTGTGGAGTGTAATAAAGATGTTGATGGGCTGAGGTTGCAGATTAAGAATGAGGGAGGTGTTATTATCACTTCATCTCCATGGGATGATGAGAGTGTGGGAGATGAGGGAGTCCTAAATGGAGGTGTGAGGTCATGTTTCATAAGAAAAGTGAGGCACATCTTAAGAGATTAAGGGCAAAAAAGACGTTAAAAGGACGATAAGGATCTTTTTAGAGCACAAAGAAGATGGGGGAGTATTCACATAAGAAATTTCATATTTCAGGTTGGGTGCTCATACCCAGATCGACCACATCACATGGTACCGGCAAACGATCTAGTAGCCTATATATTGTGCCTTAAAGCCTCATTTCATCATTCAAAACTCTCTCTCTCTCTCTCTCTCTCTCTCATGTATTCCATCTCTTCTTCTCCAGCAATGACTTTGTGGCCCCAGGATGTAGAAACAAAGAAACCACCACCAATAGTTAGGCCATATAACTTCCAAAAAACTACTCTGAAGGTGGTGGCGCAATGGCCCCCAATCAAGGAAATTAATACCGCCCTCTTCATTTTTACACACAAACTATGGATCAGGTGAAACATTCAAATCACTTGCATCCTCTCTCTCTCTTCCGATCCCCATCTCTCCTATCTTCAACATGTTGCTCCCTTTCCTTGCCACTTTAGCCTCTTATCTTACCAAGTCACCACCACTCCACCTAGGCCTGTTAATGGGCCGGATCCGATCCGGATCTAATCCGAAAAATCCGATCCGGATCCGAATCCGATAACGTTGATCCGTAATCCAATAATCCGAATCCGGTAATTCAAATACGGATCGGATCGAATTCGGATTAAATCCGTTATCGATCCGAATTTTCTTTTTTAAAATTTTTTAAATTTTTTTTTTATTTTGAAAAAAAAAATGTTTAAGAAGTTGTATTTTTATTTTTTTAATTTTTAAATTTTTAAATTTTTTCGGAAAATATTTTTTTTTGAAAAAAAAATTTGTGTTTTTTTTGCTAAAATTTTTTAAGTAAAAAAGTTTTCGGATCGGATTCGAATTTTCGGATTAGATCCGGATTATCACTATCGGATTCGAGTCTTATCGGATTCAGATCAGATCCGAGTCTTATCGGATCCGAACCCGGATCGGATCTGGCTTGTTGACAAGCCTAACTCCACCCATTGGTCGACCCCAACTTCATGCTAACTGGGAATTTCGCTCCAGTCGACGAAACGTCCCCCCCACAGAGTGCGTGGTGGTGGACGGAGAGCTTCCACGCTCCCTCAGTGGAGTTTACATTCGCAATGGCCCTAACCCCCAACATCAACCTCTGGGGCCTCACCACCTCTTTGATGGTGATGGCATGCTCCATTCTATTTTGTTATCACAAGGGCGTGCCATATTTTGTACTCTTTCCATCCCTAAATGTTTGACACTTTCATGCTTTTTGTTATCCCAAATAATTTGTCCATTTTGAAAAGTTAAAAGCAAAATATGGTAAACTTTCCATGTTACTCTTTTCTTTTGGGCACAAAATTTCAAATTCAAATTTTCAATTATTATTCAAAGTATACTAGAAGGGTAAGACTAGACATTTGATTTTTGCACAATACAATAATATTTATTCCTTAAAAGTTAGAACTCCCAAAAGTGTCAAACATTTAGGGACGGAAGGAGTAGTTGGTATGTCAAAACATACAAGTATAAGCTTGAGCACAACACCGGTTTTCCTATGATCCCGAATTTCTTGTCGGGCTTCTATGGCCTCGGTGACATTGGCCGTGGAATTGTTGCCCTTGGAAGGGCTATGACGAGCCAAATAAGTCTAACTAAAGGATTTGGTTTGGCCAATACGAGTTTGAACTTCTTTTGCAATACTCTTTTTGACATGGTTGAAAGCAATCTTCCGTACGCGATTAGAATAACCGAAGAAGGCGATATCGAGACGATAGGGAGACATGATTTTGATGGGAACGCGCCGGTGAACATGACCGCTCATCCCAAGATTGATGAAGAAACTGGGGAAGTGTTTGCGTTTCGATGCTTCCCCGTAGTCCCGTACTTGACATACTTTCGATTTGATTCCAATGGGTATAAGGAAAATGATGTTCCCATATTTTCCATTAATAGCCCAACTTATGTCCATGATTTTGGGATCACTGAGAATTATGCAATATTTCCGGATATTGTTTTGGAGATGGCTCCGATGGATATGATCATGTTGCAGGGTACGTATGCCGGTGAGGTGCCGGCCCAAATAGGTTCCTCGTATCGGAATCATTAATCGGCAATACCAGATTTGATTTACAAGAGCAAAAATGATACAGACACAGATAATAGTGCATAGATCGAGACACAAATGCATCTTGCACCCTCTGATATGTGTGGACCTGATTTACCTTATGGTCCACATCGGGCGGTTACAAATAATTTGTTTGAATTTGTGTCTTTCTATCTGTGTTTATAGAATTGCCCTTAGAAATGAGATGCATGGCTAATTCCAAAGGTCCGGCTTTAAGGTCAGGGTCTAGGCATATCGCCCTGTTAATTTCTCGATTTTAATAGCAGTTTGATGTCGAAACAGGTATGCGACACCTGATTCAGAAATGAGATGGTTCGAAGTGCCTGGGTAATGCATTCCGCATGATCAATGCATGGGAGGATGATCAAACTGGGGCATCATCGTTGTTGCAACCACTGCTTTAAAGATTGAGAACTTCTCCCACAACTTGGACAAGGTTCACTTCTCCTTGGAGAAACTAAGAATAGACATGAAAACAGCCAACAGGCGAAATTACTAGGAGTATTCTCTCAAAGAGAAGTCTAGAATTAGGATCCACCAACGTTGTAAAAAGAACTGGTATGTTTACATGGCCGTATGTGAACAAGTTCCGAAGATATCAGATGTGGTGAAGATTGACCTCAAATTGGGCCGTGACGTTGCATTCCGGAGCTATGGAGGCAGTTGCTTTGGTGGGGAGGTATTGTTCGTTGAGAGGGACACTGGCGATGAGATAGAGTGTGTGGAAGATGATGGTTTTGTGGTATCATATGTGCACAATGAGAGAGAAAATGAGTGCCGGTTTGTAGTTATGGATGTTAAGACTCCAACACTCGACATTGTGGCAGCAGTGAAGTTACCTGGAACAGTGCCATATGATTTTCATGGTATATTTTTGGGAGAAAAGGAGCTTCAAATGATGTAAGATATGTTTGGTTGCCATCATGCCTCGGAGTCCTTTACTCTTTGTACACTCCATTTCAGGTATTAATAAAAATTTTTCTTTGCTAATCAAAAGAAATTTCAGAATATGCAAATGCCTTTTGAAATTAGTTTTCTGACAAGTGATCAAAAAACATGTTTAGTCAACTATTTTTACGTCTTTTTGGAAAGGAACTCAAAATCATTACGATGTTGCCTTGTTTGGAACACTTTTTGAATTTTTTTTGAAAATTAGTAAGAGTAATAAGTGATGAGAGATAGAGAAAGAAATGATTGGAAGTAGGAGGAATCTTTTGAAAAATACTTTTCAAAAAGTGTTCCAAACAAGGCAATGTTCCCCCAAAAATTATTGTCAAATGGATAAGACATGAAATAAATGCCTGTTTTTTTGTTAGAAATATGTGTTTTTTTTCCCCAATAAATTAGTGGAAATTGGAAACAAAGTAGTATATACATAGCAAGCAAAGAAGCAAAAACCATAACTCATTTAGAGCATTCACATCTCTTTCTTTATTCTCCTCTTCAAACTAAATTAAAGAGCCAAAAAGAAAAAAAACACCCAAAACCCCCTGCACCAGTCTTTCTTCCTTGCTTTCTACTTTGAAAAAACTCTAACATTGCTACAGTGGCTCGTTTGGACAGACGAGCAACTGTTCACTTGCTTCTCATTTTTATATTGTTTCCCAAAGTCTCTACCTGTACTCCATCTCTCTCTTTGATTTTTATATCTTTCCTACTTTTGTTTCTCTCTCCGAGGCAAGGGAGAGTATTTAATTGAGGTGGGCTTGATTATTTATTGAGAGGAGAGTAAAAGTAAAAAGCCTGATGCAATAGTTATTTTAAAAGTGGGCAGTTAAAGTAATAAAATGACTTTTTAAGATGTAAATTGGTCAAAAATATAGAGAGTATGGTGCGGATGCCCTTACAAGCTACCTATGCTTATGTAAACATCTTGACTGGCTACTTCATAGGTTTTCTATTTACGGGCATTTCCATTTATTTTTTCGATGGGTTAGATTGCACCAAATTTAATTTCATAGTATCATTGAAGGATAATGTTGACAAAACCATTACAATCGATATGAGAGGGACTAAATGGAGATGTGGATGAAATTAGAGGGACGATTTGTGTAATTTATCCATCAAACAATGCCCTAACAGTATGATTTTCAGCACTACTAATGTTGTCAAGGAGATCTAAAACATGAATATCCCCATTAACGAAGTGTGGCCTAGAAGGATCACGAACGGGCCAGACTGTCTAGTCGAGTTCCTTTGGGTGATTGGAGTGGATCGTACACATTCTAAAATAAACATATTTGACGTACATGATTATGCAATAACTTGTTTATATTTATGGAACGAATATGGTTTAACTCAGTTGGCCACAATTGTACACTTTTATAGGAGAAGTTAGTAGGTCGCTTATTATCAAAAGCAAAGATTGATTATTTCCTTTGGATGGAGGATATTTGATTTGTTGTTTGTTCTCGAAATGGTAATTTCAGTTGTGTTTATTATGATCGTGTACCTATGTCCCAATATGATGCAAGTCAAATACTTGCATTGTTCTGCCGCGTGTAATATAGACACAAATTTATTCGATGAATGGATAATCCAACCCAATCCAATCCGTTCATATTGTATAATGAATTGATATGAGTTGAACCCATATAAATCTATATTTAGATGAGTTTAGATTGATTGAAATAAGTTCATTATAGACTGGAATTTAAAAACTCAGACCGGCGCAACTCACTGTTTGCTTGCTGTCTGTCTCCATGCATACATATAGTTTTGGGGCCGAAGCTGGAAACAGTGAGAACCTGTTTGTCGGATGGATAAGGGTTTGGAGGGGCAATGAATAAGCAGGGATAAAAGAGGTTGATATGGTACGGGGAGATTAGTTAAGAATGGTAGATTAGCTAAGACTGTGTTTGTTTGGTTTCTTAGAAAGAGGAGATTAGCTTACAGAAAGTCTCTGAGTACGTAGGAGAGGAACGGATGTTGCACGTATCCATACCTGGCCATCCACATGGTCGTCCAGCCGGAAAAACACTTTATTTTGATTATCACGAAGAGGCATATATGGAGACAAGATAGCCTCCTCTGTTTCATTTCAGAGTTTCTTTTGCCTTTTTTTTTTTTTAATCAATAATCTTACAATGATTAAACGAAACAGTAATTGGTTAGAGATCGGGCTTACTATGCACTGCAAGTGCTTGTAGATTTGCCTGAATGAATATACTATCTGGTTCGTGGTTCAACAACTTTATTTGATTTGTGATTAATTACTCTATCTTTTTCTTTTCTTTTTTGTGTGGGAATTCGCTGTATTATACTAATGGCTAGAGTATCGAAGGTCCCATTTGGTTTCAATCCAGCTAGAATAATTTTTTAGCTGTTTTTTGTTCTTGTTTCCAGTTGCTAAATGGGCCACATGTCTCGATTCATGACATGGTCTACACTAATACAAAGCAAAGCTTGCTGCTGTTGATTTGAGAGGCCATGTGGGAATAACGGCATCAATTAATGGAGCAACAGCGATTCCGACCAAAATAATCAACACACGCATGGAGAGATCACAGTGAAATATCAGATCGCCTGAGATATATACACACATATTTAGCAGCTTCTTTAGATCCAACAGCAACAATACAAAAACGATTTCGTGCGTTGAACAAAAAGACATTGAATCAGGCATTTTTCTATGTGCTTCTACAGTGGATTTTCCGAAATCAGAGAAAGAAACAGAAATACTCCACTACGAACGTCCTGACTCACGAGAAATTCGGAGAGGAGAGAGAGAAAGGTGTCGCCGGAAAAGCAGAGGGAGGATGGCGTGAACGGAGGAAGGAGGCCAGGAGGGGGTGTGAACAAACAGTGCGGCGTTTATGTGTTTGAAAGAAACCGAGAGAGAGAGAGAGGGTCCTTTATTCCATTCCTATCTTTAAAAAATATTTTTGATGTAACGAGTGATAATGGATTGAAAAAAATAGATAGAAAAAATTATTAAAAAACTTTCAGAGAGAAAAATAGATTTCTTAAAGATGAGTTTGATTTGTTTGAACAAAATATCTTGAATTTTAACTTCACCCGCTCATTTGAGAGAGAGGGGGAAAAGAGAGATGAAAAGCTGGATTTGGGAGAGATTGGCCCCATTTTTCGGCTAGAATGCCATGTGGATGGTCAGGTGTGGTGTAACATCCCGAAAATTCGGAGACATTAATAAAAATTAAAAATAGATTTTCAATTAGTTTTCCATTTCGGAACATTTAAATTTTCAAAAGCCTTGTCAATTCCAATCAAATCACAACGTATCAACCTTAAAGTATTTTGCTAGATTCTCTAACTGTATAATATTAAAATAATTAATTGAAATTATAGAGCAATTAAGAGTGTAGCCAGAATTCGATGATATCTTCTTTGGTCAAAGTCAAATCATTCCTTGTTTATGTCCTTCTGTTCCATCTTCAAAACTTGATGTCCGAGTTACCAGGACAACATAGTACCGTGAACGATAACGTTCAGTAGCCAAAATCCACTCGAACCCATAACTTACAAGCAATAGGAATATAATTGACACACAGTAAAAATAACATAAAAAGAGAACAATCAACTTTTCTTTCATTACTATCCTTCAACTAGGGCTGTAAATGAACTGAATCATTCACGAACTGTTTGAGGCTCGGTTCGGCAAAAGCTCGTTCGAGTTCGATTCGTAAACTAAACGAACTGAACATAAACCTCAATTTTAGGCTTGTTCCGTAAATGAGCCGAATCTGAGCCTAACAGTATTCGGCTCGGTTAGGTTCGCGAACCTATACTTAAATTTAATTAATAATTCAATAAGGGTTTATTTGTAAATATAAAAAATTTTAAGGTTATATATATAATTTAATACTTATTTTTCTTCCAAATTCTATATGATCAATGAGAGAGTTTGAGTTCGCTTGAGTGTTATGAGTTGAGCCGAACCAAACTTGAGTTTTGACGAGCTCAATTCGAGCTTAGATTCGGCTCAGCTCAATTCATTTGAGTTTAACGAGCCAAACTCGAGCCAAGATGTTCAAGTTTGAATCGAATCCGAGCCGAACTCGAGCCAGACTAGTACTTAAACGAACTCAATTGAACCGAACCCGAGCTGAACTCGAGCCAGATTAGTACCTTAACGAACTCAACCGAGTCGAACCTGAGCCTTAAAAAATTTTAATGAGCCGAATTCGAGCCGAGTTGTTTAGGCTCGAATCGAACTCGAGCCGAACTCATACCTTAACGAACCCGAGCCGAACTTAACAGGGTTCTGCTCGATTCGGTTCGTTTACAGCCCTACCTTCAACCTATGTGAGATCTCAGATCTTATCCACAGATCCGCTCCTATCCTTAACCTCTGGTGTAAGGCACTGGTGTGGTCTGGCTCCCCTTTTCCAAATTCGGATGAAAGTACTTAAGTTATGTACTTGGGTATCCCATCCGCGACCATAGGTTCGGATAAAACTTTACCGAATGTGCACGCGAGCACATTCGAGCCCGGGTTGTGACACAAACACAATCCCTCCCTTGTGACCCGTCGATCATCACCATGCTGTACCCAGGGTTTCGTCATGCTGTACCCAGGGTTTCGTAAACCAACACTTTCAACAAATCACCACCAATCATCCATCAACCATACTTTTTCTTGGGTTCCAAAACCGGATTGCCCATAATCCAAAATCACAATCTCTCACATTAATCCATTTTCCATTAATCCTATTTTCACGTCTAAGTGATAACTCCATACATCGTAACCAACCCTAGAAACCTATTTGTCCAATTTATCAGTACAACAACATATCACGTAGTCCACATTCTTACAATACAGGCTCACATACTAATAATATTTAATCGACCGATAAAATTAATTTTGCTATAGAACTAATCATGCCACAAAAATAATCATGCGATACAACTAATAATGCCATAAAAATAGTCATGTGATAAAATTAATCTTGCGAGAAAAATAAATTAAGCGGTTCCTTTATTTTCTCTTTTCTTTTCCAAACCAAAGTCTATGTTTAATCTACATCACCTCAAAGTGTTGACAATATTAGAATAGTTTGTATTTGCAACAAAACTAGGATCAAATTGAAACTAATTAACTTTGGGGCTTATACGATTAGCTTTAAATACACTAGGGTGAAATTTACAAACTAAACACACTGAAGGGACTAAACTGCAATAATCCAAAATATTTTCGAAAGAAACAGTTGCCATGGATTCGGAAATTTCAAATGGTTTCGGCCGAATACGTTTTGCGACTTCGGGTTCGAATCTTATCCTACCGAAACACGAAACAATCAATACGGAACATAATATATATTTAGAGAGGTGAGTTCGGACTACCTCTTATCTGGCAAAATGGTTTACGGAGTGATTCGGTGGCGGTTCAAAGCGGTGGCAGAGCTCGTCGGTGGTAGTAGTGTGTACGGCAGTGGAGGTGCGGCAGTGGTGCTCGGTTGTGCCGATACGGACTGATTTTCAATGCATTTTCTGGAGCTGTTCAGGAACTGAAATGCAGCAGGTTTCGGGGGCGGGAACCGGCTATTTCTGCGGCTGTTTGGGACTAGCTTTGGGAGCAGATTTTCCGGGCTGTTTCGGAGCCAATCCGACGTTGAAAAGGACTATTTTCTGGCTGGTTCTGGAGCTGTTTTGGTGACTGGAAATGGCTGTTTTTTGAAGCTAAAAATAGAGTTGGAAATGGTGGCTGGAGGTGGCGGTGATGATGGTGACCGAAGGTGGTGACCGGCTGCCTCCTCTCTCTGCCGAGAATGGGGAAGGGAAAAAATGGGTTCCACTTTCTTTGTAGAGAATGGGGTGGCCGGTGGCAGGTACAAGCCATAAGGTGGAAAATTTTTTCAGTGCCGAGCGGGTATCACGTGGTGCCCGCTCGGCCATTCGAATCGTCCATTACATATATGGACGGCTCAGATTTGAAGAGAGAAGAGGAGAGAGAAAATATTAGGATGAGAGGAGAGAATGTGTTTTAATCTGAACCGTCCAAAAATGTATCGGACAGTTCGGATGCGCCGAGCGGGTGCCATGCCGACAATACCCGCTCGGCACTGAAAAATTCCCGGTAAGAGCCCTTGGGAAAAAACAAAATAGAATCGGGGGTTAAAAGAGAGTACTA
Organism: Rhododendron kiyosumense; assembly: GCA_019656275.1. Lineage (NCBI taxonomy): Eukaryota > Viridiplantae > Streptophyta > Magnoliopsida > Ericales > Ericaceae > Rhododendron > Rhododendron kiyosumense. Next base: position 64,032 of record BPLS01000366.1, on the reverse strand, counting down.
CTTTAAGTGTTGTCACACTTTGATTGGCTAAGAAAAAGAAATTTGCAGACAAGGATGGAAGAAAATTGTAGTCCTCCCACCTTTTAAAAAGGTAACTTTTCGAAACTTTTCGAAAAAAAGGTTAATTTTGAGGTAAAAATTATGTGTTTACGTAAATAATTTTTCTATCAATGTGAATTTTGTTTGATCTTATTGAGATTCACCTTCCAATTTTGTAAAAAAAGAAATTTTAGAAAAAGAATGTAATTTCAAACTCAAAAATCATGTGTTTACGCAAATAATTTTGCTACCAATATGAATATTATTTGATAGATCTCGTTAAGATTTTTTAAATGGTGCAAAAAAAATTAAAAATTTATTTTTTATTTTCATTATATTCGAGCTTGAAATAACTTTCTTTTTGAAAAAATGGTTGAAAAAGAAAGTGGAATGACACTTCAGTGTAATTTTTCCACTTTGTTTCTTTTTTAAAAAAAAGTAAATTTCAAGGTCAAAAATCATGTATTTATGTAAATAATTTTTCTACTAATATGAATCTTGTTTGATAGATCTTATTGAGATATTTTAAACGGTGCAAAAAAATTTGAAAAATTATTTTTCATTTTCGTTATATTTGAGTTTGAAATTACATTCTTTTTGAAAAAGAAGATTTTTGGAGAAAGCAGAACGGGAGATTGTTCCACATTTTCAAAAAGTTACTTACTGAAAAAAGAAGGTAAATTTTAAGGTAAAAAATCATGTGTTTACGCAAATAATTTTTTTACCAATATTGATTTTGTTTGATAGATCTCATTGAGATCTTTTAAACGGTGTAAAAAAAATTAAAAAATTATTTTTAATTTTAATTATATTTGAATTTGAAATTATCATCTCTTTTTAAAAAAGAAGGTTTTTAGAGAAAGCGGAATGAGATAAAATTTAAGGAATTTACCCAAGTGTACATGCATGTACACATTAAGGAATTTACCCGCCGGATATGCGCGCATACACAATCAATTATGGAATAAAATTTAGTGTGATGAAAGAAATAACTTTTCGTATAACTACCAAACGAAAATTATATTTGCAAATAAAAATTTTTACTCAAAAACTCGGACCGTTACATGTGGGTACGTGCAGCATCCGTTACTCTCCTATGTACTCATAGACTTTTTGATTAGCTTATACTTGATTTGTTTGGTACGGAGTAGTTGATATGGGTAGATAAGAATTCAAATTACTTGATTGCCCTCATAGGAGTAAAATTAGGTCTTGTTTGATTAGTGGATTAACTGTTTGGAATATAACTAATTGTACATAATCTCGAGTTATCCCATGTTTGGTTTCTAAAATGACTGTCGGGATTATTAATCCTAAGATTAATTTTTTCCCTATATAAAGGGTACTATATTATCCTAAGGAGAGGTAGGATTAATGAATAACAGATTGTTTTAAAAAATATTTCAATGATATTGAGATTGATTTCAAAAAGTATTTTTAGAATTATTTTTTTTAATATTAATTTCAGAAAACGTTTTAAATTGTTTTTGAGAAATATATATTTTCAAAACTTTCTCATTTTTCAAAAATGTTTTGCAAAACTTTAAAAAAAAAACTATTTTCAAAACTTTCTTGTTTTTTAAAACTTTCTTTTCTCAAAAAATGATTTCAAAAACTATTTTGTTTGAAAAAACCTTTTTTTTCCTTTCAAAAACTAGTTTTTTTTTATTTCCAAAAATCGATTTTCAACTTTGTAAAGAAAATTTGTTTTTTATTAATTAGAAAAAAACTTTTCCCAAATTATTTTGTAATAAAAATGTTTCCCAAAAGTATTTTTTTTAAAATGTTTCTATTTCAAAACTTTATTTGTTCGAAAAATATTTTCTAAAACAATACTATTCCTTATTTCATAATTAATTCCATGCAAATCAAATATGAAATTTGGAAACTGAAATTCCATCATTTTTAATATGCAAATCAAACGAGGCTTAAGTGTATAATCAATAATGAGTCAAATTAGTTGATTTTGTCGGAGTCAAATTACTGTAATAGGAGTAAAAGAGATAAGAATTGAGTAGTGGGGGTATCGTCCATCACCGTCCAACACATCACATTATTTATTCCCCGTTTGGCCTGGCCTGGGGGTTTATTCCCTGTTTCAATTATTAAGAGTAAAGTATACGCGAAGAAACAGAGGCAGTCGAAGAAATCGCAGACGGCGACGAAGATCAAAGCTTTGGGTACACAATGATGACGGAACAGGGGGTGCTGTGATCGCGGACGGTTGAGATTGCACAGCTGCGCCCCTGGTTGAATGATGACGATGGTTGTGGTCTGATTACGAAGACGGTGGATGTTCAGATATGATGGTTGAAGTGGTATGCTTGAACTCAATGTTTGTGTTCTTGTTCAGATATTTATTTATTTTGGCATTTTGGGGAATATCTCATGTTTTCTGGGAAAACTTTGGGGAGAGTTGCAGCCTTGCAGGCAGGGACGTGGTTGGGGTAGAATGGTCTTTTACTGACCCCGGATAAGCTAACATACGGTCAGGGGTGTCGTTTTTTACTCCGGCTACAGGGGTGTTACATTTCCGGCTGATTGCACATCCGGGGAACTTTGGGAACCAAACATGGGATTAAAAGTGGGGCCAGGACCAGGGCGGTAAACGAACCGAATCGAGCCGAACCCTGTTAAGTTCGGCTCAGGTTCGTTAAGGTACTAGTCTGACTTGAGTTCGATTTGAGCCTGAACAATTTGGCTCGAGTTCGGCTCGTTAAAATTTTTCAAAGCTCGGGTTTATTAAAGTACTAGTCTGGCTTGAGTTTGGCTCATTAAACTCAAACGAAGTGAGCCGAGCCAAGCCGAATCTAAAGCTCGAATTGAGCTCGTCAAGACTTGGGTTTGGTTTAGCTCGGCTCATTAAACTCAACCGAATCCAAACTCTCTCATTGATCGTATAGAATTTGGGAGAAAGATAAGTATTGAATTTTATATATAACTTTAAAAAATTTTATATTTACATATAGACCCCTAAAAAATTACTTAATTATATTTAATTACAGGTTCGCGAGCCTAACTGAGCCAATTACCGCTAAGCTCAGGTTCGGCTCATTTACAAAACGAGCCTAGAATTGAGATTCAAGTTCAGTTCGTTTAGTAGATGAATTGAACATGTACGAGCTCTTGCCGAATCGAGCCTCGATCAGTTCACAAATGGCTCAGTTCATTTATAGCCCTAGCTAGGACCATATAGTGGGGGGATTGTTTATCTGGGGCTCTAAGGAGTTTTTTTTTTTTGGAGGAACAGAGCAAGAAACTCCATTACATTGTAAGAAAAGTACAACTGTGCTGATGCCATTACAATATTGAAGACATGGCAGCGACGAACGAAGACCAAACTAGTCCTAAGGAACAGAACACAGAGCGTACTCATCCGTAAAACACAAAATACACAACAACTATGCTATCGCCAAAAGATAAAGACCAACAAGTGGCCACTCAATAAACATTAGTGAGGATGTTGTAAGCCAAAATTTGGGCCGATTAGCTTTATTTTTTTTTTTTTTGCAGAAAATAATTTTGGGGCCAAACCTATTTTATTTTTCCTCTCCCTAACATTTTGTTTTCCCTTGCTTCTTTTCGTCGAACAGGTTCCCCGGCCAACGAACGTGCCCCATGTCTGTTCCGATCTGATCAGACGTGTCCGGTGGCTGTTCGGTTCAATCACTATTGTCTCTTCTGGGCGGGTGCCTATTTATCTATAAATACGACCCGATTTCTCCCCATTCATACACAGGGAAAAAGATCCTTGCATACTTTCTGCACATTACATACATCGATGAATTTGCTTTAAGAATATAGTATCGTAATACTAGCCCCGATTGCCAATTTCCAGACGCCTGAAATTGGTCCAGTAAGTTTCTAATCTTGGTTTCCTTTGGTGTGTTGCAATCGTTTCCAGTGATAAATGAATCCCGATTCTATCGCTTTATTTACAACACCAGGCTTAAGATTGCCAAAGAAAAACAGAAAGAAACAAAAAAAACAATGTCTTCTCGGTGGTATCTGCGAACCTAGTTGGGATACACTTTTGTTATTTAAGCAATGATGTATTTTACCGATTTCCTGAATCTTGTTGTAGTTACAACTTCAATAGAAGTCTTTTGGTGATAAAAAAAAGAAGGTGGTCTGCTTAATTAGGACTATGGTGATGACATCCAGTATGTTGTAACCTGGACCTTACATCAAACTATATACCATAGGTTTGTGATGCATTTGTGAACGATATTGCTTTTTTTTGGCGTTAGCTGATCTGGTGACATTAATCAAGTACTGAACTCAAATGCAAGCAAACTTATTATCATGAGATTAATTTTGGATGAGTCATATCGCCTGCGATTCTCCAGATACTACCATAGGCATTTGGCCTATTGTTCGTTTACTACTTTTCACTTAGCCATTAGTGTAGACAGAATGTGTATTGTTTAAATTGTGTATCTGACATGTGTTGATTTCAGGCTTTTTGCAATGATTCTGAGTAGTACTTACAAGCCCTTTCTGTAATTCAGGTGCACTCTTTGAGAATCCCTCTTCTTAATCCCCAAGTGTTAGAGCTTGATTGTTGACGAGTGTTTGAACTTTTCATACTGACCCAAACATTCCAAGAGCTGATGTTGATGAAGTCATGCAACTATATCATCACCCGTTTTCCATGGATAGCCAAAAAGTGAGGCTTGCTTTGGAAGAAAGGGGCATCGATTACACATCGTTTCATGTCAATCCTATCACGGGCAAGAACATGGACTCCTTATTCTTCCGTATGAACACAAGTGCCAAACTTCCTGTTTTACAGAATGGTGCACACATTATATACGACACAGTAGAGATAATCCAGTATGCCTCGTCTTTCAGTCATACTTTATTTTTTATTTTTTGCTGTTTCCTTTTTCGTTCCAGATGGCTACTCAATATTTCTTTTGTTACTTCTCACTGAAATATTTGATCTTGTTCTTGGAAGCAACTCCAATCGTCAATGAATTATGATATTGTCCCAATGATTTTTCAGTATTATTTAAAAGATTTTGGTAACAAAGAGCGCAACAATGAAATTTGAGTTACAAATTCTCGTCGGCCTGAAAGTTCCAGTTCTGTGTTTCCTCTTGGAAAGCAACCCTCTTTTCATTACCACTACTTTACACATGATGTAGATAAGGCAAAAATCTTGAGTGATTTACAATTCTTCAAGTACAGCCAAACCAAACCAAACTAAGCATTGACACCCACTCAATTGGGGTTGGCTACATCAACCGTTTTACGCCACTTTGCTCTATCAAGAAAAGGGCTGTGCCTATGTCTTTAGTTAAATCCAATGAAGCCATATGTTTTCTAACCACAACCTCCATATTAATTAAGCATTGCTCTCCAGCGTTTCCATTAACAGTAACCTTATTGCTTTCTTGCAGGTATATAGAACAAATAGCAATTGTCTCGTCTGGTGGCGGTGAAATCAGCAGTGGCGAAGTTGTTGAATGGATCAATAAGATACAAGAGTGGAATCCAAAGTATTTTACACTTTCCCACATCCCAGACAAGTACCGTCATTTTGTTTCTAAATTCACAAGGAGAGTAGCAATTGCCCGGATGGCTGAATATCCCGATCTAGCTAGTGCATATCACTGTAAGCTGAGAGAGGAATACGAGACACAAGACAATTTAAGAAACCCTGAAGTTTTGAGACGAAGTGGGGAATATCTGGTAAGCCTTCTTGATGAAGTGGAGACAAAACTGGGTGAAACACCATTTTTAGTGGGGGAAGAGTTCACTATGGCAGATGTTTTTCTCATTCCCATTTTGGCTCGATTAGAGCTCTTGAATTTGCAAGATGAGTATATACATAGCAGACCAAATATTGCCAAGTATTGGGAAATGGTTCAGCAGAGGCCAAGTTATAAGAAGGTGGTTGGAAAGTATTTTAATGGCTGGAGGAGGTATAAAACCCTGTTCAAAACCTGGTATTGTCTTCGTGTTAGGAGTATACTTCGAAGATATTAATTCATAACACAGCGCGACGGGGGACATAGTTATAAGAAGGTGATATGAAGGTAGTTTAGTGGTTGGGGGAAGTGCAAAACTCTGACAAAACCCAGTGTTTTCTTTGTATCAGAAATATGCTTGGGATTTTTTTGAAGTACCCCTGAATGAATCCAGAGGCATTGGTCGTGTGAATGATATTTTATGGAAAGTGAAATCTGGCTTCTAAGATGTAAACTAGAGATCTCAATTTGTACAGGTAAGAGGCAAATACTAATAAATGTACGTATCTTTTGCGCAGGATGGAAATTGGTTCTGTTTTATTTCACCTTTTGGGGATTTGGTTGGTGGGTTTGGCAGGAAAAGTTCGTTCTTTTTGGGTGTGAGTGTGGGTACCATGGCTCGAACCGTTGACATGACAAATGACACTACATGCAAGAGTGTCACCACAAGGGAAACCGAAGCTTTGATTTGGGAAAAGTTCTTTCATGAATCACGAACTAAACCGTTGATTGATCAAACACAAATAATCAAGCATGAGATTGAATTCGATGGCACCTTATAATTTCGGATGTATTCACTCTATGCCTTTCACGAACTGAGAGTAGACTCAAAAAGGCCATATGCATTTACTGTCTCTTTTCTCTCGATCTGAAAAGAATTTAAATATTCTTCCTAATTAGTCATACCACATAAGTTTTCATCCCATCCATTTTTCTGGCTTACGTTTTCATTCTCTTAGTGTATGAATTATTAGTGTGTGAACTCACTCACACACTCTCTCTCTCACACACACGCGCGCATGCGTATGTTGTGCAGGAAAAACATTGCGGAGAAACAATGGCACAATTTACTAATTTCTAGAAATCAACAAGAATTTAGAGAATATGAAAATTACAAGATATAAACCGGAAAAGATTAAGGAAACCAAACCGAGACATGATGCCCTTGAGTCAAATTCGCAGTCTCACCAAAGGGTACCCGCAAAGGGTCCTACCCTTTAGGCATTTTTTTGCACTTATATGCCCATCAATCGTTCATTCTCTAACAAATGTGGGACTAGGTGACTTTTTCACCTTCTCAACTTGTAAAGACCCGTTTATTATTTATATTTTCTCCAGTTATTTATTTAAAGTAGAAGATCGTATTTTGAATTTAAGTTGTGTCTTCATTAATGTGGTTGTATGTGTATTTTCATGTATCAGAAGTTCGGTGGATGGTTGAAATATGTGCTTTGTCGTTGTGAGGGTGTTTGGAGGCATTGGTGATGTGTTAGGATTGATTGGGGTTTGAATCGGTACAAGGGAAAAATTTTGAAAATTTTCCAGGAGGTTGAACCTGCTTGAGTTGAACGTTCTAAAGTACTTCAGAAGTATTATTACTCTTCCTAGCTCCTACGCTCAAAAGTGTCCGAAAACGTCGACATATTACTTGCGTAGTTAAGTTGGATATGAATTCGCGCGCTGTCAGGGCCACACTCCCACTTCCAAGTTCTTTCTCTCTTGGAGAAATTAAAATTAAGCTTTATTCTGATCTCTGTATCTGTTTTATTCTTCTTGTGTCGTTGCTGAAGAAGAATTGGCAAAATGGGGGTTGAACCTCAACAAGTAAACTGTACATTTTGTTTGTAAAGTTATTTACCAATTAAAAAAACCAATTAAACATTTTTTTGGCTCCATTTGTTTGGGCGTAAAATATTTTTATCTATTTTTTGGTGTTTGGTTGTGTAAAAAATAATAAAAATATTTTATATGTAAAACATTTTCCATTAATTGAATGAAAATGACTTACTCTTAAATCTTCTATAAGTTATTTTTCGAAATAAACATATTACCTTTTACTGCAATTTTCATTGCTCAATTTCCTCGATCGCCAGTCCTGATTCACGTTCAATTCCAATATTCTTAGATCTCTCCACCATTTAAGCCTCCACTCTCTCTACATTATTTTGTCGATTTCTAAAAATATTTTTCAAGTGTCAACCAAATACCGGAAAATAAAAGTTTGAATTGAAATTTGTTTTCTGAAAAATCATTTTACACAGAAAATATTTTACTATTTTCTATCGAAACAAACGGAGCATTAAACTGAAATTTATATGGATAGCCTGGCCTCTTTAAGTGAGCTTTGTATTATAAACTTGCTGTTGGAAAACTATTTCACTGGAAAAAAAAAGGGAAGTAGCTAGCCCGAATTTTAATGTCATGACTTTTGACTGCTAGTTCATCTTAAAGTTTAGTATTTTTGTTTCTTATGATTCAGCAATGAACATCCATTATTAGAATCTTTTTTTTTTGAACATTTTCTGTGTGCACTTTTTCTGTCAGTTTTTGGACTAATCCGTAATTTATCCTAGATTTTATTTGATCAATTTTGTCATTGTTTATTTTTAAAATACGTTTAAGTTTAAGAAGATGGACATTTCTCGAATTCATTTAAAAAAAGTGGTCATATCGACCAAAAACTCTAGAAGTGAGCAAGAGATGCACTTACTCCGGGAGGTAGTCAAGTGAGTCGGAGCTCCAGTGAGGATGAGACTTGAGAGCAAGAGGGATGAGTTGAGTGGAGTGAGCCAAGTGTTTCCTCCTCCTCCATTATATTTGCATCTTTTACACATTGTATAATGAAATTAATTTCTCCCCTCCTGTGAATGTCATTCTTTGGGGAACCTAGCTCATAAATTCCTTGTGCATTTGTGTGCGAGTTTTGGGCAAACATGGGCACAACAATTTTTATAACACTCGCTTAGGGTGCCGTTATATATTGACCACATGCAATTAAATTGTTTTCGCTAAATGATATTTAGTTAATGTATACGAGAAGAATAATATGCCTAAAAGTTTATATAAACATGGTACCGGCCAGTAGGGGACAAATGTTTCTAGTAGCCTATATATTGGGCCTTAAAGCCTCATTTCATCGATCAGAAAACTCTCTCTCTCTCTCTCTCACACACACACACACACAAAGTCATGTATTCCGTCTCTTCTTCTCCAGCAAAGATTTTGTGGCCCCAGGATGTGGAAACAAAGAACACACCACCAATAATTAGGCCACGGAACTTCCACAAACCTACTTTGAAGGTGGTGGCGCAGCGGCCCCAATCAAGGAAATTAATACCACCCTCTTCATTTTTACACACAAACAATGGATCAGGTGAAGCATTCAAATCTTTTGCATCCTCTCTCTTCCCCATCTCTCCTATCTCCAACATGTTGCTCCCTTTCCTCACCATAGCCTCTTATCTTACCAAGTCACCACCACTCCACCCATCGGTTGACCCCAACTTCGTGCTAACTGGGAATTTCGCCCCAGTTGACGAAACGCCCCCCACAGAGTGCTTGGTGGTGGAGGGAGAGCTTCCGCACTCCCTCCACGGAGTTTACATTCGCAACGGCCCAAACCTGCAACATCAACCTCTGGGGCCTCACCACCTCTTTGAAGGCGATGGCATGCTCCATTCTATTTTGTTATCACAAGGGCGTGCCATATTTTGTAGTCGGTATGTCAAAACATACAAGTATAAGCTTGAGCACAACACCGGTTTTCCTATGATCCCGAATTTCTTGTCGGGCTTCTATGGCCTCGGCGACGTTGGCCGTGGAATTGTCGCCCTTGGAAGGGCTATGACGGGCCAAATAAGTCTAACAAAAGGATTTGGTTTGGCCAATACGAGTTTGAAATTCTTTTGCAATACTCTTTTTGCCATGGTTGAAACCGATCTTCCGTACGCGATTAGGATAACCGAAGAAGGCGATATCGAGACGATAGGGAGACAAGATTTTGACGGCAAGGCGCCAGTGAACATGACTGCTCATCCCAAGATGGATGAAGAAACCGGGGAAGTGTTCGCGTTTCAATGCTTTCCCGTAGTCCCTTACTTGACATACTTCCGATTTGATTCCAATGGCTGTAAGGAAAAGGATGTTCCCATATTTTCCATCAATAGCCCAACTTATGTCCATGATTTTGGGATTACTGAGCATTATGCAATATTTCCGGATATTGTTTTGGAGATGGCTCCGATAGATATGATCATGTTGCAGGGTATGCCGGTGAGGTGCCGGCCCAACAAGGTGCCTCGTATCGGAATCATTGACAGGTAATGCCGAGTTTTTATTGGTGTTTCCAAAAGTATTTTGATGCTAAGAATTGCTCTTACAATTTGCAAATTTGGTTTCACTTCTGGAGCCCCTGTGTTGTCGGGCAGATTTTTAAAGAGGCATAGTTTATTAACATGGCATGGCCAATTTCCATGCCATGCACAGTGAAGTAGTTGTGGAAGGAGATAATATTGGCTTGTTTTTACGAATGATCCTCGAAGTATTAGCAAATTATCAATTTGGTCTCCAATATATAAATCGCGTTTATTGCATCCCCCCGTTTCAATTCATGTTTAAATGGTCCCTGAAACTAACTATGTTTGTGTTCATCATCCAGTGTAGAGGTATTTTTGAAGCTTTGTATATTTAAACTTTGGCTAATTTTTATCAATGGTTCTCAAAGTATTAGTGAGAGGTCAATTTGGTTCTCAATATACTAACCGTGTCTCACGTTTTGACCATACATAAACTAACCCAGATAACTGAACAAGATGGGTTGCTGCAAGAATGTTTTTGGGCGAATAATCCTATCCCTGGCCACGCACAACCATAACCACTGCCAGCCATCCACCTCGACCACATACCCCATCTTTCTCGTCACCTTCCTATCGGCAAAATACCCACCGTCTTCACCTAACCTTGACGTCTAAAGTTTTATTCAGAAAAATTCTAGAGTCATGCAACATCCCTCCGAAACATAGAAAGTTGCCATATCTACTCATTCTCCCATAGTCTATTCTCACCATTGCTGTTTCGACGAGCGCGGCTCAGCCCACTATTTGTGTAATCCATTTATAATATGGATAATTGCTTAATATCCACTGTGATTTAACTGATATAATTAAGTGGAGATGTATTCTCATTGAGATTTATTAATAGAGAATGAATGAGGCTGCCATAGAGTAGACGAATTTGGCTAAGAACCAAATTTATCCAAACCATGTCAAAATCAGTGTGTTCTCTTGGTTTGACTATGGTTTGATTTATTGGCTCAATATATATATATATATATATATATTTATTTATTTCATTGGAAAAATCAACAAGTTTGATTTACCAATGCAAAAATGTTGAAGGCACACATAGATGCGTCCTGCACCGTTTGATATGTCTGGGCCTCAGTTTACCGGTATGGGGTCCATGTACTGTTGTAAATACGATGGTTTCACATAATCCATGTGCATTTGTGTACTTCTACTTATGTTTACAACATTGCTGTTAGAAATGAGATTCATGGTTAATTCCAAAGGTCAGAGTCCACATCGCATTTTTTATTTCTCAATTCTACTTTCTAACAGTGGTTTGATGTTGAAACAGGTATGCGACATCTGATTCAGAAATGAGATGGTTCGAAGTGCCTGGGTTTAATGCTTTGCACATCATCAATGCATGGGAGGATGATCAAAGTGGCATCATCATTATTGCCACCAATGCTTTAAACATTGAGAACTTCTTCCACAACATGGACAAGGTTCACTTCTCCTTAGAGAAACTAAGAATCGACATGAAAACGGGCAAAATTACTAGGGGTGTCCTCTCAAAGAGAAGTCTAGAATTAGGATCCATCAACCCTTCATATGCTAGTAAAAAGAGCCGGTACGTTTACATGGCGGTATGTGAACAAGTTCCGAAGATGTCAGGCGTGGTGAAGATTGACCTCGAATTGGGCTGTGAAGTCGCATTCCGGAGCTATGGAGGCGGTTGCTTTGGAGGGGAGGTATTGTTCGTTGAAAAGAATGCCGCCGAGGAGATAGAGTGTGACGAAGATGATGGTTTTGTGGTATCATATGTACACAATGAGAGAGAAAATGAATCACGGTTTGTAGTGATGGATGCTAAGTCTTCAACACTTGACATTGTGGCAGCAGCGAAGTTACCTGGAAGAGTGCCCTATGGTTTTCATGGGATATTTTTGCGAGAAAAGGAGCTTCAAATGATGTAAGACATGTTTGGTTGCCGTCATGGCGTCATATGCCTCGGATCCCTTTACTCTTTGTATATTTCATTCCAGATATTAATAAAATCTTTTCTTTATTGATCAAAATAAATTTCAGAATAGGCAAACGCTTTTTTAAGTAGATATTTCTGAGAGATCAAAAAACGTGTTTAACCAACGATTTTGACGTCCTTTTGGAAAGGAACTCAAAATCAACAAGATGTTTAATGTTCCCCAAAACATTATTGTCAAAGGGACAAGACATAAATTAAATGCATGTTCTTTTTGTTACAAATGTTTTTTTTTTCCCAATAAATTAGTGGAAATTGGAAACAAAGTATAGTATATTAGGAAGCAAAGAAACATAGAACATAACAATTCTCATTTAGGTATAAAAGCTACGTTATGCTTATATAAACATCTTGAGTCGCTACTTCATAAATTTTCCATTTACGGGCCTTTCCATTAGTTTCTTCGATGGGTAAAATTGCACCAAATTCAATTTCATAGTATCATTGAAGGATACTGTTGATAATATCAGAGCGATTGATATTAGATGGACTAAATTGAGACTTGAATGAAATTAGAGGGACAATTTGTGTAACTTACCCACCAAAAAATGCCTTGGCAATATAATTTTCGCGACTGATGTAGTCAACGAGATCTAAAACATGAATATCTTTATTACTGATGTAACATGATTATGCATTAATTCGTTTAATATATTTATGGAACTAACATGGGCCTACTATTGTACATTTTTATGGGGAGGTCAATAGATCGATTATTGCCAAAAGCAAAAGATTGATTATTTTCCTTTGGATGGAGGTTATTTGTTTAGTAGTTTGTTTACTTAAAGTGTGTTCCACTAACTAAAATAAGTATTACTTATTTTTTAAATTAAAGATGATATATTGTGAGAGAATGATCTGTCTCGTAAAACAGAAAATAAATGCTTAAAAAAAAAATGCTTTGGTAGAACGAGACCTTAATGGTATTTTAGCTGTGTGTTTTTTATGATCGTGTACTATATATGTCTTATTATGATGCAAGTCATATACTTGCATTCTTCTATTGCATGTAATATACAGTGCCGGCTCTGGTGTTTAGGTCGTCCAAGTCCGACTCTAAGCTTGATTGCCTACTTACTATTAAGTCATAAAAAAAAAAATACAAGTCAAAAGAAAAACATATGATTTAAGAAAAGATAAATTTGATCTGATAATTTTTGTTACATGGTTTCGTATAAATGGAGAAAAAGTTGATGATTTAAATACTTTGGTATATATGAACAGAGAACTGTCAAGTGGATATAATTTTTAGATATAAAAAGGGTTTATTTATCAACAACCGACATATCAATTTTCCAAAACAGGTGATTTTAAATTAGCATCCGGCTTCTCTGCAGTCTAATTACAAAAAAGCTTCTATAGTCTCATCTCAACCGTCATCTTAACAATTAATGGTCTAGATTTTAAAAAGATCAACTTTTCCAGGAAAGAGTAGAATTTTCCGAGAAGAAACTTTTAATGAAATCTAATAATTAAAACCACTTTTGGACAGATAAGATTACGCTCTGCAGTCCAAGCAGACACTGAGAAACCTAATTCTTAATTTAAAAGAGAGAAAATGTGGAGTGCACGTTAAATAAGATTGTTAAATATAGTAAGATTGTAGTGCACGTTAAATAAGATCGTAATGAATTTCCGTTTGACCAAAAAACAAAAACAAAAAGATTGTAATGCGTGGTGCACGTGTAAAACTCTTGAAAGACTTAGAGACCGTTCCTCTTTTGCAAAAAAGCTACTTTTTGAAAAAGAAGGCAATTTCAAGCTCAAAAATCACGTATATACGTAAATAATTTTCCTACCAATATGGATCTTGTTTGATAGATCTCATTAAGATCTTTTAAACAGCGCAAAAAAAATTGAAAAATCATTTTTCATTTTCGTTATATTTGAGTTTGAAATTACCTTCTTTTTGAAAAAGGTACTTTTTTGAGAAAGTGGAACGGGGCCTTATTAGACAAAAGGTCCAGCTGGGCGCCCAATCTGATGGCTTAGATTTGGGCAAATTTCACTGACCTCCCCTGAGAGGTTTCTAAAATAACACTGCTCTCCCCTTTTTTGGCTGACAATAACAAATCAGCCCTTTCCGTTTGACTAACTTTAGAAAGTGGATAGAAATATGATGGTATGTGTACATAAACTTTAAATATAGCTGTATTACCCTTACCCTTACTCTCCTTTGCTATAAATACAAACTCACACCATAAAATCTAAAAGCAAGCAAAGCTCTATCTCAGAAGAAGTTGGAGGTAAGACCCAAGTGTCCATCTCATTTCACATTTGTTATAAATGAATTACTAACATCAAATGTTGGTTTAATTTTTGCAAGCATTTCTATATAAATGTTTTTTTTTTACTTTCTAAATCCAAACTCTATTCCAGACCATGATCAACCATGCATAACCTATAATAGTTAATAACCCAAACCTCCAATGGCATAATCCTAAACATACCCTAGTGGCATAACCCTGACCCAAATCCCCCACACAAAAACAAGTAGTACCTTGACATACACCTTGAACACTCAAACACCAAAACAATCAAACATAAGAGAACTTCATAAGAACACATATACCTTTGTCACACACATACCCACAGCCACCATATGGACACACACCTTTATAACACAAGACATCAAATGGCATGGACACACACACACACCCTTTGTAACAAACACACACCAGCTTATAACATAAACACACCGTACGTTATATTACAAGGAAAATGATATCTATGATGACTCATCAAGTCTGAGGATGATAAGGGTTATGTCAACGAGTTGATGACTAACCCAAACCGGTTTAGGGATCATTCAGGTTGTCATTAAGGAACAAGAACCTTTCATGCAAGTTTTTGAGTGGAAGAGGAGCCTATTGAACATGGGACGATGTTGGCCTATTAATTTATCTATTAGAACGAAGTGATTGTACTGGTTTTGCTAATTTTAATTTGATTTTTCACCCATGTCTTGTGGATCTAGTCAATTGCATGAAAATCAATTTACTTTGGGTCGGACACATTGTGGAGCTAAAATTTTGGGTGCAAGTAAATCAATGAACATACTCAAAGTATATGATCTCGTGAAAGGGTCAAATTCAATTTCTAGAAGGGAAGTTGAGGTGGGAGATGTATTGCGCCGTAACATCAAGGAGAGATCAACCGACAATCATACCATTGCCTAATGGGTACTTATATTGTCTAGTTGAAGACATTAAAATTAGCTCTTCTTGGGACGAAACTGAACTGTTGTAGGGGGTCTTCTTTTGTTCTTGGAGTGTGTTTATTGTTTTCTTGATTTTTGGTTTTATGTTATGGTGGGGTGATGTTCATCAATGCTAGTCCAGGCTTCCTCATGTCAAGCCCAGGCTCTTTTGTCTAGTTCTCCACCCTTACCTCCTGAACGATCCATTTAGCCCAAACTGTGAAAACTCTAGCCCGGGCACGTTTGTAATTGAACCACATTGTGTTTTTGAGCCCAGACTCTCATTAGCTTAGGCCCGGGCTCCCACGCCTCATGTTCACTGATCCATTTAGCCCGGGCTCAGAAATTTTTAGCCAGGGCTTGTTGGTCACTTGAAAAGATATCATTTTTTTTCGAGATTAAATTCTTTTTACTGGCGGTGGAGATGGTAGGTTTTCCACCATCGCCGTCATGGGCCCTATCGTGCGTTTAATGTTATAATTCCAACTGTTCATCTTGTAGGCCCAATGAGTATCAAAAATTAAATTTTAGTTTATGAAATGGATGGTCATGGATAGTTTAACTTGATAGAATCAAATTGTCTATTTTATAAACTAAAATTCAACTTTTGATAAGTCCATTGATATCTGATCAAACTGAATTTTTTTTATAAAAATGCTTTCCTATGCGTCCTACGAGATAAATGGTTTAGATAATCAATAAACCTTGGGCTATTAAATATGTATTACTTAGGGAAAATGACAGCCCAAGACGTATTTTGATAATTAATACCCGTCAATGACATGTTAAGAATATTTGTTAATGCTGAAAATGTCATTAACGAATATTAATTATCCCATTGACCGTCATTTTTCCTTACTTTTTAATCACAACTGGAGGCCCTTTTTTGAGCCTTAAAATTGGAGGCTCTAGGCGGCCGCCCCTTGGGCCTTGTAAGTTGGCTGTTTTAGCTCCCTTAATGATCGAGATTCTTGGTTTTAATCTTGTTGGGTACACTTACTAGTCATTGTTGTTGAGTTCTAAGGCCTTGATGATTTCTGTATAAACAATGTCCTTCAATATAACCACGAAAATAAATTTGGTCCAATTTAGCCATAGCGCGATCTGTAAATACTTGCACTAATTTATAGAAAGTAATGGAAAGCGATTTGAAACAAATATATCACACATATATTTTCTAGCTTATCACTTTCACAATAAGGTTTTTTTGGACATTAAAACGTACATCTTGTTAATTTCGGACTCCTTTCCAAAACAAAATTTAAAATCCTCAACTAATTAAACAAGTTTTTTTTTGAACACTTTCAACAAACCCAATTTAGAAGAGCGTTCAGAATGACTGCAAAACCTACATCATTTGAAGCTCCTTTTCTCCCAAGAATATCCCGTGAAAACCATACGGCACTCTTCCGGGTAACTTCACTGCTGCCACAATGTCAAGTGTTGGAGACTTAGCATCCATCACCACAAACCGTGTCTCGTTTCCTCTCTCGTTGTGCACATATGATACCACAAAACCATCATCTTCGTCACGCTCCACCTCATCGCCGGCATCCCTCCTAGCGAACATTACCTCCCCTCCAAAGCAACCGTCTCCATAGCTCCGGAACGCGACTTCACATCCCAATTCGAGGTCAATCTTCACCACACCTGACATCTTCGGACCTTGTGGACCTACCCCCATGTAAACGTACCGGTTCTTTTTACCAGCATATGAAGGGTTGGTGGATCCGAATTCTAGACTTCTCTCCGAGAGAACTGTCCTTGTAGTTTCACCTGTTTTCATGTCAATCCTTAGTTTTTCCAAAGAGAAGTGAACTTTGTCCAAGTGTTGGAAGAAGTTCTCAATCTTTAACATATTGGTTGCGACAATGGTGATGCAACTTTGATCATCCTCCCATGCCTTGATGATGTGCAAAGCATTAAACCCAGGCACTTCGAACCATCTCATTTCCGAATCGGAGGTCGCATACCTGTTTCGACATCAAACAACTATTTCAATCGATAAATTAACAGTGCGATGTGGATTGTCTTACACATTTTCTTGAATTAATTGGCTTATCTGTGATTGGATTGATTTTATTTTAGCTATTGGTCAGAATATTTGGTTTTGTCAAATCCCGTCCCAACAAGAGAAATTAATCACAATACATATGGACCTTAAGCTTTAAAATAGTCTACAAATGTAACGATACATTAAAATAATAGATTTTGTGTTACTAATATTTTTAAGTGTTAATCTAAACATTTGATTTTTCCAATCACTTCCTGACGAGAAAAAGTTCAAAAACTGCGAAAATATGAACTGTAAATAAAAAAAGGAAAAAATTTGGCTGAAAATTACATATTTTGACTCATTTTTGCCTTAACTTTGGTAATTTTTTTTTCCGAAGATCTATAACTTAAGGCAATTAAGTTTTGTTTTATTCATAAAATTCATGACTTTCAGAACCGTTTGATGTATGTATACATGACACCATAAATGTGGACCCACACAGTCCATAACAAACTTGGCATTACCGGTTAATGATTCCGATACGAGGAACCTTGGAGGGCCGACACCTCACTGGCATACCCCGAAACGCGATCATTTTCATCGGAGCCATCTCCAAAGCAGTGTCCGGAAATATTGCATATTGCTTAGTGATCCCAAAGTCATGGACTAAAGTTGGGCTATTAATGGAAAATATGGGAACATCCTTTTCCTTATGGCCATTGGAATCGAATCGAAAGTACGTCAAGTAAGGGACTACGGGGAAGCATCGAAACGCGAACACTTCCCCGGTTTCTTCATCCATCTTGGGATGAGCGGTCATGTTCACCGGCGCCTTCCCGTCAAAATCATGTCTCCCTACCGTCTCGATATCGCATTCTCGGGTTATTCTAATCGCGTACGGAAGATCGTTTTCGACCATGGCAAAAAGGGTATTGCAGAAAAAGTTCAAACTCGTATTGGCCACACCCATGCCTTGCGTTAGACTTATTTGGCCCGTCATAGCCCTTCCGAGGGCGACGATTCCAGGACCAAGGTCGCGGAGGCCGTAAAAACCCGAGAAGAAATTCGGTATCATAGGAGAACCGGTTGTTGCGAAAAATCTCGGCAATAACAGAAAATCCAGAAAACAGTTT